>JAUBOD010000785.1:3052111-3063623 GCA_032353885.1 Nothura maculosa
GTGGTACCATCCTGTTCAAGGATGGGTTGCTTTTTTATGCTGGATGTATCCCTTAAGCCGAGGTTGTTGGGGTAGGTGGCAGGATTTGGGCTCAAAGGTGCTCCTCAAGCCCACCAATAACCTTCCAACCTCTCCCATTCCCAACACGAGCTTCTCCAACAGCCACGCATGCGCCCGTCTCCACAGGGGACATGAAACTTCCTTGGAAGATGAAAAGGAACAAATCAGGGATGATGGAAGAGGAATGTTGTTTCCTCCTTCAACATCCAAATCTCAGTGATGCCACCAAAGGGGATCCACAGGTTGAAAAGCGGTGACCAACAATGACATCAACTGAGCTACCAACAATTCATCATTTTTAACATTGTGCTCAGAAGCTCAGCATGGACTCCTGAGTGCCCAGAACATTTCAGATAATTTAATAAACACCCTGAAAAACTCTCATAGTTATGTTTGGGGGAATCTATGTTGGCCTTCAAATGCAGCTTGGTGCTAATCTCAAAGAAAAAAATGAGTCCTGGTCTCATTTACCATTTCCGAGCCCCAGGAAAAGTTATGAAGCTCAATAAGCATGTATTAAGTTATGTAACTGCCCAAATGAAAACAAATCTGTATGAGAAATTCTCTTCATTTGCAGAAGAAAAATAGTTATGAGTGTATCACAACAGTTAGCAAGCAATGAAAACAAAGATTTGGCTTAAAAAAGAGCTGGGGAACGAAGATGTGGAATGAAATCAAATCCAGTGATTTAAATCAAGGGTTTCTCTCTTGGGTATTTAAATCATGATCAACCTCAGCAACATGAATCTGTGTCACCTTGGGCCAGGACCACTGAGTGTCCTCAACAGCCCCAGCAAGATTGGGAAGAATGGCCTTGGATGACTGGTGCCACCTCCAAAGTCTGGTCATCTCCAATGGGATGGAGACACGCAATGCAGCAGCAAATCTACAGTCCCAAAACACAGTTTTTATGCACAGCAGGGGAGAAAAAGATGAAGTTTGATCAAGGATGAACTAGAGAAGGTCAAGAAAAGGCAGGAGGACACGAGGGCTTGGGAAGGTGCATCTCTAACTCCTGAAACATCAGGACTTGGGGCCTCACGCTGGCCAGCCTTTCAGCAGAAAGTCTTCTCACTAGCCATCAAGCTCAGGACTTTTACTAATGATTATTTTAGCTCTCCTGCATTCCCAGAGCTGGTTGGGATCATTTTTGGAATGGCAGACATGAGTCCTGCAGGTGACACAGAAGCCAGGCTCAAATGCCAGTGCTGCAAAGCCACCGGGCCCGCTTGCAAACACTACAACTTGCCTTCCAAAAACACAATATTTTCCTTCCCACATTTGGCTTCTTTCAGCTTTCTTCCCCATACGCTCCTCGCCACTACGATTCCAGGGATATCTAAACGGATTTCTTCATCTTCACAGTTCAACCCCTCACTTAATCCTGCCATTAAAAATATCGCAGTCATTTTTACGGCTGCGCGTTACGTAACAAACATTTGATTATACCTGCAATGCAGGGCTGCTGCTCTTCTCTTTTCTTGCTTTATTTTTGTTTTGTGGTTTTCTCATCTTCCACATCCCACAAGCATGACACCTCCTCGCAGCCCTTGTCCAAGCTGGAGAACTTCCCTGCTCGAATAATTACACTCGGCGCGAGGCAGAAAAGGGAATAATCTCGCATTCTTCTCACGGCGCCTTCTCAAAGGGCCTCTTACAGAGCAACCAAATCGCAGCTCTGCCAGAAGGCTGGATGCTTCCAATTTACACTTGATTATTATTTTTTAAAACAGCTGGACAAAAACCATCTCAATGAGGAGAAGCTACTTGCTCAAGGTGAGATGTGCTTGCAAAAACAGCACTCCACGTCCTTTCCTTAGGGATTTTAATGCCTGCTTCTGTACAGTTAAAATACGGATTCACACAGAACATTTTATGCAGGTGTTTTGCCCACAATACTCCTAGCCACAGTGAGTGTCTTCAATCTGGGTCACTCAGGTCAAGGCTTTGGTTCACTAGCCTGGCCTGGAAACACCCTTACATGCAATATCGATACCTGGCAGATGAGGCTAAGTAGAGAGTGTGACACAAGCCAAGTTGGAGTTGAATATTTGCACTCCAGAAGTAACGACTAAAAAGCAGGGTAATTTGGGCAACTTTTGGGGGGTTTTAAAGGTCTCTCTGCAGGTTTCGAACTTGTAAGCCTAGCTGTTGTTGCCAATCCAAGGTTGGGTCCCCCTGTAGAGCTCAACTAAACTTATCCAGTGGCCCATTTGTGAGCAAATCCCAGCTAGCACGTTATCTGCAAGCACTGTGCTGGCACCTTCCTGAGAGCAAGTTTGGAAATTATCTATATCAAAGATAAGAAAGGGAATAAGGTGAAGAGATTTGAGGTGAGAACAGGAGAAAACAGTTGATACTAAACCAAATGAGCACCCCAAGCCCATATCATCCACTTGGATTGCTTTGAGACCGGCAGGAGGATCCAAAAGAGACAAGATCCAAAGAGACAACACAAGTCAGCCAGATTTGGGATCTCAGAGGTTTAACCCCCATGTCTTGGAGGTCAATGCATTTGCCAGGTGACTACTGACCCCTTGGACTGCAAAGTCCTTGACAACATCTGAACCCAAAGCGCCAGGAACCTTTCACAGATGTTTAGGTCTGTCACACGC
Organism: Nothura maculosa; assembly: GCA_032353885.1. NCBI lineage: Eukaryota > Metazoa > Chordata > Aves > Tinamiformes > Tinamidae > Nothura > Nothura maculosa. The sequence continues at coordinate 3,054,787 of JAUBOD010000785.1, forward strand.
CAACAGCATCAAACAAGTCGGATACCAGGACATCATTGGAGACACTCTTCCACCAGTTGAATTAGGTACAAAGACTCTGCCTTTGGCCAAACACAGAAGCACAAAATGGTTGAGGTTGGAAGGGACCTCTAGAGATCATCTAGTCCCCTGCTCCAGCAGGCACACCTAGACCACATGGCACAGGGTGGCATCCAGGCAAGTTTTGAAGACCTACAGAGAAGGAGACTCCACAATCTCCCTGGGCAGCCTGTTCCAGGGCTCTGGTACCTTCACAGCGAAGAAGTTCTTCCTCACATGCAGATGGAAATTCCTGTGTTTCAATTTATACTCATTGCCTCTTGGTGCCCTATCACTGGTCACCACTGAGAAGACTTTGGCCCCCTCCTCCCTACATTCTCCCCTCAGGTATTTGTACATGTTGATATGATCCCCTCTCAACCTTCTCTTCTCCAGGGAAGACAGGCTCAACTCATTGAGTATCTCCTTGTACAAGAGATGTTTCAGTCCTTTAATCATCTTTGTCTCTCTCCGTTGGACCCTCTCTAGCAGCTCCACATCCCTCTTGTCCTGAGGACCCCAGAACTACACACAGTATTCCAGGTGTGGCCTCACCAGAGCTGAGGAGAGGGGCAAACTGCCCCAGCCACACAACTAGCCCAAACTCAGCGGGATGACTCAGTAGACCAAGCCATATCCAGCATCACTCAAAGCATCCCCGCGTGTTACAGTCCCTTTTCCTACTGGAGGAAGAAAATGAGCTGGCGAGTTGATCACCCGCGGCTCTGCCTCCGCTCATGGTGTTGCTTGTTGGTCAATAACAGCCAACGAGCGCACGGGAGGTCAACGGCTTGAGCAACAAAAACAAATTGAAAGGAGCAAATAACCTTTAATGTCCCATGACACGCTGAGCCTCCTGACTACTACCTCGCCTCTCTGGCCTCTTTATTTTCACTGATTATGCAAGCCAGCAGTACGTCACCGGGCTTTCTACAAGGTCTGCAATCTTCACGCTGCTCTTCCTGCCCCTGGCAGTGGCGCGCACACGCTGAACTGTAAATTTAGGCAATTTATGGTAATGCTGCAAATCGCCATTAAGGAGGGCCCCTTAAATTTATGACGCCTTGGAAGATGCTTTGACCTAACATCACTCTTCTCCCAACTGCCAGCGGGCTAGGGGATGAGTCTTGAGAGTGGGAAGGAGTCTAGGTTAGTTATCAATACTAATTTTTATGAGTCTAGGTTAGTTATCAACAGTAATTTTTAGGTTTTTCCCCATGCAAAGCATGGATGTAATGCTAAAGATGCTCAGAGTGCTATATCTGCTTTCTCATCTCCATGTTATCAGTTTTGCAGCTCTTATGTCCTCAGTGGATCTCTTTCCTCTTCTTCATGAGCTAGAAGGACACAGGCCATGCCTGGAAGTGCTTACAGATGAAGGACTGGATGAGACAGCAAGGAAACACTGAGATATCAGAGAGGTCAATGGCAGAAGGTGGTCGCAGTGTCTCAACTGCCTCTCATCCTTGGCCGTGGTAGAAGAACCAGGGATGGGGGACATCAAAGCAAGGGGAGCTAACAGTGATGGAGTGAGCACAGAGCCCCAAACATGGGGGACCCAGGGGACCCCATGGGATTGCACCGGGGAATGCTGCACTCCGACTGCCGTAGGATTAATCCCGCAGGAGCAACTCTGTCTTTCCGCAGTCTTCTCGCTTGCACAGCCCTCCTTTTACAGCCACGGGGGATTATTTTAGAAGAAGGTTATTGACTGAAGGCTTAATTATTTAGGGATAACAAGAGAGTTCTGCCGTTCATTCAAAAGTGTTGCTAATGCCACGAGTTTAATCGGCCTCTCCGCTCTAATACGACTGGCACTGAATACCTAGGAAGCCGGGGCAGAGGGATGGGCGAAAAAACCACCCGTTGTTGAAGTCACTGAACTGGATGTGTCACAATCGCTGCCCCTAGAACAAGACAAAACAAGATTTCATGGATGCTCAAGGGTCGTTCCGTCTTTAGCGCACGAGCGAATCGCATCCGCCCTGCGCAAACACAAGCGTCTCTGCTCGGGGATCATTTTTTTCCCCTCACCGCGTGCTGCTGCATCAGCAGATTTCCCGAGTGCTACGGCTCTTCCTTCCCTGCTTGCAAGCAAGGACAGGACGAAGGGACAGGGATCTTCCCATGGAGACTCCCGGAGACTTTATGGGCTAGCGCTGCTGAAGGGTGCACCCCACTAAGCCCCTTATCCCAAGAAAGGGGCTTCTCCTTGCACTCGTTAAAGGATTTGTCAACATTTAAGGAATTCCAAGTGTGTGAATTCACATTATGCGTGAATTAAATAGCACCTGAAATCACTTTTGACCCCTCTCAATCGCTCGTAGGCTCCCGCAAGGCCTCTGAAGCTCCGAAAGTCAACCAAAGCATCCCAACAAGCTGAGAATTCCTTCAGATTTATATATAATGGAGAGTTACATATAGGAGATTCATGCCACCCACCAATTTCTTGCCACGAGCAATTCTTCCGGGCACGCAACAAGGCTTCAGTGCTGTTTTTTCCTTCTGCTCCTTCCACAGCATCATCCCATTGAAGGCGGCCAGCTCAGAGGTGCCTCCGCAGAGCAGCCAGCAGGACAGCATGGCTCTCTGCAGGATGCCACTTCTGCCTTTAATTAACATTTCATCACTGTTCTGCTAAGCAAACAGCTGCTGCGGTCTCAATCACTCATCTTGCGGCGGCCCCGCTTGCCACATGGGTCTCCTTTTCCCATCTTCCTCCACAGCCTTTCCCCAAGATCTACGACTGCTCGATTTCTTCTGTCACCTCATGACCAAGGCCTTGGCCAACCCGGCTATGGCCACACTACAAGCCAGGATTTTAATTTTGGGTCATTTTACGATGCTTCTGGACAAGACCATCACAAGATTTATCCCAATGACCCTGAGTTTGGACTCTTATGTTCAAGTAGGGACTACGGCAACTTCTTCACTAAGGTCTACTGCTCTACCGGCTGCTTTCTCCTGTTTGTTTGCTTCCTTTCCCTCTATTTTTTTCATCAATTTTTGAAAAAAACATAGCCTCAGGGTCCACTTCATACTGCTATGTCCCTGTCTGGTGCAATTCCTCATATTTTTGGCTCTCCTGAAGCTTCCAAGGATTGAGAGTCCTTCTCGGTGTCATTACGAAGCCCATTTTGAAGCATCTCTGCTTGTTCCCTACTCAGCTGAGAGCTCAGCCTAAACCCACCCTGTCCTATTTGGGCCCAGGTCTTCCCTGCAGAACGCAGTTGGCATCACCGGCTCCACGCCACCCAAGCATCTCCCAAAACACCCCAACAACCACGTGGGTTTCCCAGCAAAGCCTGGGAAAACTTCTCCATTGCAACAGTCGCTCGGAGGAGCAAGGGAAGGCAAAGAAGCAAAGCCCAAATCCTCCCGGAAGACGTGGTTGTGTAGATGAAACCGCTTTCAAGGTAGGTCAACTTCCAGCCCAAAGCCCCTGACGGCGTCCCGTTAAACCGCTTAAGCTAAGATTGAGAAAGGAAGTGCTGACAGCCCCTAATGCTCAGCTTTCCGAGGCGCTTTCTAATGCCGCGGCGGCTCAGCAATTATGCCAGCAAGACCGGGGGACCATTGTACCCATTAATTAGATTCCTTTCACCCCATTAGCTCCGACGATTGGACCAAGTTCATTACGGTTTAATTCTGCTGAGCTGAAAGGGGTCTCCTGCAGCACGCGAGCCAGGCAGGTGGCACCGGCTTTGGGTGCTCCGCTCGGGCGGCCGTGCCGGTGACCGCGCTATATTCAGGCACTGGGAATAGGATACGGGATAACGCTTCGTCCTTCCGCGGCGGCGGGATGTCCCATCCAGGGTGCAATCACGGAGCCCTATAAAACAGGGAAATAGCAGGAGCAGATCGGAGATGAACTCCCGTAAGGATGCACAAGAAGGGAGGGAAAAGAGCTGGGCGCTACATTGCTCTGCGCAACATTCCCAAATTTTGCGTTCTCCTGCATGGTCATGTTACCCCCACACTATGCAAAAGCAGAAGCTTTAGAAATTCCAATCACCAAGCTCAGTTCCCAAAGCAAAATGTTGTGGGACACACGTATCCCAATGTGGCTGGAGCAGCAGCACAATCTTCCAAGCAATTAAAAATCCCAAGCAGCCAAATAGAGCCCTCGGCATCACCTCCAGGACCGAGACAGCCTTGGCTTCAAATATTCCCCCAAACAAGCCTAAAAAATTCTCCAAAATAGAGACAAATCCCAACCAAGCTTTTTTCCCCTGTCTGTATTCCCAAATGCTCCGGTGTAATTGTTTTTTTCCAGAGACAGCTTCTTTCCAAGCACTTTTTCTTCGTGGGCAGTAAATAATAATAACGCTAACGACGGGACCGGCAGCAGATGCGTTTTAATTAAGAGAAACCTAAATCGGAATAGGTGCAGCAGGGCTCGGCAGCAAGTGGATTATTGGGGATGAATTCAAGGGAATGAAGCGCCAAGATGCTGGCAATTGCCAGGCAGCTCTGGAGACCCCTGTGCCCAGTGGGCTAAATCTGCATCCCAAATTAACCCATCTGCTTCAACTGAGCCAAACAGCTCCTGCCCCTCTCGTGCTGCTCCTTCCACTGCATTTGCCCTTTAGTTCCTTATTTTGGAAGCAAACCTACCCTTACCATCCCTGCCCAGATGTGAAGGCACCATCCCAGATGTGACACCGCCACACACCGCATGGCTTTTGATACGGGGAACTACGCACCCATGGGGACACAGGGTTTTAATTGAAAGTTCATTAACCCCCTAAGCACGTGCAAAACTCCAGAATTTCCCCCGCCAGAGCCGGCATTGCTGCTCAGCCCTATTTGCAAGAAAATGTGCAATAATCCCAATTCTCGGCAGAATTTTAGGGCATAAGCGACTCCTCGGCAGATATTTAAGGGCAGTCGCGTGGACTCCATATATTGGGTAATGTATAAAAATGATTCAAGGGCGCCGTGCGCGGGGCAGCACGCAGGTTAGTGATACTAATTGCATTGCCTCCTTACAAACGATGCCGCGCCGGTATTCAAGGGTCGGGCCTGGTTTTATGGGCTCCGGTCTCTTCCAGCGGGATGTGGATCGATGGGCGCATTACAAGCGATCCCTCTAAGGGCCTAATAAACAACGGCAACGGAAAAAGTGTCGTAAAATGGACACTTTGCAGGAATCCGTCTCGAGTGCCGCCCCCGGGATGCGGCGGAGACGGTGGCAAGATGACCAAGAGGCACTCGCCTGGGCTCCGAAGTTAGAGTGTTCACTGCTTTCTGCCAGTTTTCCCCTCCAGTTTGGGGAGAAAACGCTAAATTTGGATAACTATGGAAAAACGGGATCTTTCCATACCCCACATGTGCAAGCTGAGGAGCGTGGGTGCTTGAGACTTTTGTGGGGTGCAGGTGGTGTGAGATGCACCCGTGCTTTGCAATGTAGAGCAGGGAGGAACCTGAGCGCACGGCGAGGCTCTCGTTAGAGCTAAATGAGGCTCTCGTTAGAGCTAAACGAGCCCTCCGGGCTGTGGGACTTGCACGGAGCTGTCTCCCTCTGCTGGCATCTCGACCCATCGCCTTCCTGGAGAGGAAGAGATCGTGGTCGGAGAGGGATGCGCGTTAAGGGATAACGCGGTGGCCGGTTGGCATCCATTAAGGGATATCCTTACGGGATATTCCTTAAGGGATAATGTGGATGCTCAGCTGCACACGAGGACATCCAAAATCTTCGGGCTGAATCTCAAAGTGGCCCCGTTCAAGGCCAGGATGGTCCAGGCCTCTCCTCCAGGCTGAAAAAAGCACAAGCGACGGCGGCTGCACTTCAAACTTCATAAAGAGCCAGTGTCTACAAGCGATGACTCCATGGTCATTAAACGTTTACTGCCGAGAGTCCTTTAAACATCGCATCAAAGGGTGCTATGGATAAAAGCTGGAAGCAAGGAGGAAAACTACAGAATATTTGGTCATGTGCAAAGGGAAGCTCCTCTCCCAAGCGTTCATGGCTGCATTGGAAGAAACTCCCAAATCAGCGTGAAGGCAACGCCAAGTGTCCTGTTCTCCAGGCCATCACTTGCTTAAGTCGCTGCCCAAGGTGGGAAGTTGCTTAAGACTTTGCTGTCAGACAGAGGGATGGTGCAGAAGACAGAGAGGAGCCTTCCCTAGGCCTCACAACACTTCCTGAAGAGCTGGAAGAGTTTGGCCCAACATCTTGCCTAACATCAGGGAGGACTGAGGTCACCGCAGAAGACCTCAGGTCTCATATCTCATGGCACATATCTGAGCTGCCTTCCCACATTTTACATGTAGAAATGAAGGTGCTGAGGTGTCTCCAAAACGTCCAAGTCTGCCTATGGCCCATGGGTATGACTATGTCTGCCCAGGGCCCTCTGCACTTGATTGTGTCCTCTCTCAAGATCCCCCTGGGCCTTCTGCCCTCTTATATCTCTACAACTTTACAGAATCACAGAATGGTAAAGGTTGGAAGGGACCCCTAGAGATTATCTAGTCCAACTCCCCTGTTCCAGCAGGGACACCTACAGCATGTGGCACAGAGTGGTATCTAAGCTGCTTTTGAAGACCTCCAGAGAAGGTCTCACAACCTCTACAACCTCCCTGGGTAGCCTGTTCCAGGGCTCTGGCACCCTCACAGTCAAGAAGTTCCTCCTCACATGCAGATGGAACTTCCTATGTTTCAATTTATACTCATTGCCTCTTGGTGGCCTATCACTGGCCACCACTGAGAAGACTTTGGCCCCTTCCTCCCTACATTCTCCCCTCAGGTATTTGTACATGCTCATAAGATGCCCTCTCAACCTTCTCCAGGGAAAACAGGCCCAACTCATTCAGTCTTTCTTCATACGAGAGATGCTCCAGTCCCTTAATCATCTTTGTCGCTCTCTGCTGGACCCTCTATAGAAGCTCCACGTCCCTCTTGTACTGGGGATCCTGGAACTGCACCCAATACTCCAGATGTGGGCCTGGAATACTCTACCCTCCCTGAGTTTTGCCGGTCCTTTTGAGACTCTTTTTCCATGCAGAGCTGATTCCTGGGCCTGCTGTCATCTTCCACAATTCCTGTACTCACACCAGAAACCAAGACATGTCCATGCTGTGGCCAATCCCTTGCAAGCACAGCGGTGGTGGCATCTGCCTGGGCTTCCCCAGGACACAAGTGACTGGCGGATATGTGATTTCCAGGTGACCTAATCTCCAGCCTGGAAGCATGCTCCAAAATCCACGTTTTCATTCCTAGAGAGCTTTACACATATCTACCACTGCGCAACTTCTTACCTGCTACTCAATCCAAACCTTCTTAAGACACCAACTCACAAACCTTCTTTCCTGCACTCCAGCACCCAATCTGCCAAGCAGAAAGCCCTGGATTTTGGCTGATACTTTGGCCACGACGGCGACTTCCCTTCCCTGTCTTTCATCACATTAAAATCTCCCATAGTGGGAGCAACTAAAGCATCACGTCACGGCTGCTCAACACACAAGTTGGCCCAGTCCCGAGCTGGAGCGGGTCAGGAGGAGCCGAGCAGCACAGCAGCGCCCGCAAAGAGTTGGTGAGATGGCTATAATTTATCCTCTCCTGCCTATACTTTATGGCTTTCTTAATTCGGCTCCTGCTACTATTAATGTAGTTAATGTTGAGATTATATCTATTTTCTGGCGTCAGGCGGTGATTTATTCGGGCCATTTTTCCGGTGCCGGCTCCCACGCTGTTAAATCAAGCGACTTGCCAATTAAGTGCTGACTGGGGAAGTGGATGCAATCTTAACAGATATCTAACCGCAAATTAAACGGGGCGTTTCTGCCGCTCCGCGGTTGCACGGGGCGCCGAGCCTTGCTGAGCTCGGAAAAGAGCAAACAAAAAGTCACCCTGCAAAAAGAGGGAGGGAAAAGAAAAAATACAATGCAAAAAAACTTAACTTACAGCGGGGAAAACCACAGACTTTGCCCTGGGTCGCGCTGCTCTCCAGAGTTGTCTTCTTCAGGGTCCAAATACCACCAAGCTCTTCAAGAAGGGGCAAGGTAGAGCATCAAGGAACCCCAAGGAGCACCAATGGAGCTCCCTATGCTTGGTGACCACAGGAAACTTTGGGAAAAGCATCTTAAAGAGCAGCTAAAAAGAGGCTGGCCAAGAATGTCCTTCACTACGTGGCTTTGAGAAGCCCAGAGCAGCTTTCTCTCCTTGGTGGATCTTCTCCAAGGTGGTCAACAAGCCAGATCTCCTTATGGTAAGAGGTCCTCTTGACTTGAGCTGAAGGAATGGCAGGAAGAAGGACTTCACCCCATCACATTGGAGGATCCATCTGGTTGCCCAGGTTCAAACCTCATGAAACTCCTCAAACATCGTCCATGAAAACTAGAAGCTTCAGAAGTTCCTCAAACCCTTCAGCAATTTTTCCTTTCATAGTAATCATTAAACCTCACCGAGAAGCACCCAGGAGCCTAGGGGAAAAAACTCTTTAAGGGACATATATTAAGGGTAAACTGTTCAAATTCTGAAGGCAAAAATAGACACAGACTTTCTGGCAAAGCACTTTGCGGTCACCTTCACCACAGCTCTCAGTCACACTGCAGCAAATCGGGAAGATTAGAGACGAAGCACTCGGAGGAGATGGGGGCTGGCAAGTTGGAATTACACATGTAGGTTAAAATCCTATCAATTCTTTTAAAGGCAGCTTTCTACAACCGTTATAACGGGCATAAAAGCAGTATTTAAAGCAGAGTTTAATTAGGTGAGTTGACGACACAGCAGGGTGAGCAGTGATGAAGTCTGAGCTCCTTTTTCTTCCCCTCTTCAA
>JAUBOD010000785.1:3063723-3078956 GCA_032353885.1 Nothura maculosa
GCTGCTCCCTGCATCTGCGGCACCTTCGACGCAAAGAGGCAGCGCGGCCCATTTGTTAGAGTGATGAAAGCAGAGGGATCTAAAAATTGCACTCCTCCGTTAATGAGCAGCCGAAGGGATCGGTAAGCATAATTTCAGAGGCTGGTAATATTTTATATAATCGCCGAGCGGTTTAAATTGAAAACCCCCAGCTGAATCAATATTTACTGCATTGAAACGAAATGAATAGTAATAAGTCACTAAGCTCCCTGTCCTGTTTCATAAAGTAAAAAATTATAAAAATGAGCCCAGGCGCTCGGAGACCATCGCATTAACTCGGACGGCATTTGGGGAGCCGTAACTGCCTCTTCTCGTAAAATAAAAGCTCAGGGAAGCTGCCGGTGGACACGTTCGCTTCGGCGTTGCCACCAGGAAAAGCAAAGTCGGAGTCAGGAGCTTCGCCGTGGGACGGCTGCGATGGAGCTTTTGGCAGCCCAGCTGGTGATTCCCAGCTGGAAGGTCCTTAGGAATTTGCTGGATTGGAGCAGAGGGGGAAAAGGCATTTCCGAATGTGATTCCCACCCCAAAAAAAGCTGCAAAGCTGTTTCACGCCCAAAAATAACACTTTCCTTTTGCTGGCCACTCATTCATTTATTTAAAAAGCATTTTAAAGTGGTATTTATGATCTCGACACTATGGGTGGAGTGGCTGGGCTATGTCCTCAGTGCCCCGTTTGAGTGTCCCGAGCCCTAAAAGAGGTTTTTTCCTGTGTAAAACTTGACAAAAAGGAGCGAGATGGGAAGTGATTTGTAATCAAAACACAGTGTCCTGCAGGTGGCCGCAGCACCCGTGCCAAATGCAGGAACCTGCTGCCCTTTTTGTCCCATTTTCCCAGCTTGGACAGCTGTGACCTTCCCGACCCGTGAGCGTCCTCATCCAGATCTGGCTTCGAGCTGCAGCCAACGGCCACCGCAAGGACCTCTGGAGCATCAGGATCTGCGGGAACATCTGCATCCGGCCCCGCGGAGCAGCCCAGGAGCCGGGACGGTGCCGGCCGCAGATGTTCCCGGCGGTCCCGGGATACCAGCGAGGCCATCGGCGGATCCGAGTGGGAAAACCTGCCAAATTCCAGCATGGAGCTGCAATTTGCTCACAAATGTGGGATCTTGCGGATGGCTCCCGGTTTCCTAGCCGTGAATCCTGGAAATGCTCTGCCCGGAGATATTGGGATAACCAAGGAGATGCCGCCTCTACCCAGTAGCAAACAGGAGATTTTGCCTGCCCCTATTTGGAGACATCCAAAATGCCTCCTAGATCCCTCTACAAGCTCTTCCCACTAATTACAATCCCATGTGGAAATCACAAATCCTTTTCCTGTAGAAAAGGCTGCTTGGAGGATCCTGCAGAAAGCTCCACTGTGTTACAAAGGAGCTTCCTCCAGCAGCCACAGAATTGGAGGCTGGAAAGCTTGAAACACAGAAATAATAAAAAAAATCCCAGCTGAGCACAGGCAGCAGGAGGGGGTGCAGGCACCTCCGTCGTCTTTACGATACCTCCAGGTGCTACTTACTCAGCACTAAACAAGTTAATTCCCATCATTTCGGAAGCAGCTGAAGTAAATAAATTCACGGTGGTTGAGAAAAGGGATTACACGGCTCTTGTGCGGGAAGAGGGGGGAGAGGAGGCTCTGCTGTGGAGCTTGAAACCAGCTGTGTGGTGGGCACCGAGCGCTGCCACCTTCTGCTGGTGTCCGGGGGAAAGCTTGGGTTAAAAGAGAGGGATATTAGGAGGCAAAAGTGCCTCAACTGCTCTCTATTGCCTTAAAGCTCCCTTCTTTCTTGAGTGTGTTGGAAATTGGAGAACTGCTCTTCATAAGACAAGTGTCCTTGCCCCCACCATGCTATGTGATGGCCTACCTTGTCCTCCAGATAAGAGGAGCTTGAAACCAGCTGGTGAGTGGCACCCAATCCTTCTCCTTGGCACCATGATAGCAGTCATCCAATCCATGATGTGCAATGTAGCAGAGGGCAGCACCATGTAGGGCCACGTGGACCCCCTTAGGATGTTCTGCACAACCTCGAGCTTCATGGTCATGCACAACCATGGACAACGACACTCAAACAAGAAGCTCAACACACCCCGTTTCTGCTGAAATTCGTTCTGCTTTTTAAGGGACCAACCACCCGGGAGCTTCACATGGATCACACCAGCTTGCAGCACAGGAAGTGACCACCTCAAAACCCTACCAACATCTCCATCTTCATAACCTGTGGCCAATTCCCAGCACCCAAGGCATTTCTCAGCCTCAGCTCTTGCCCTGGAGAGATGGGATTCTCCAACTCGCCCTCTCTTCCATTCAATAAGGATTTTCCTGCCAGCAATTGCCATGGCAAGACTTCTCGGATCCATCCAAGAGGCCAGAGAAGTGACTGCTTTTTGCATCAGAGCAATTCTGCAAACTGGGTGCAGGAGAAAAGAGAGAAAAACTCCGAAGAAAAAGCAGGAGAAAAAAAAAGGAGAAAATAAAAGTCCTGCCATTGCTAATCTAGCAGGGTAGAAATTTGGAAATTAAATACCTCGTTGCCTCGCACAGCTGTCACTGTCAGGTGAAAAAAGGCAGCGATTGTAAATACCCTGCACCAGGAAAAAATAAAAAATCAAAATGCGCTGCTGTCAGGGGTTATTATGCTTAAAAATCCTTCCAAAAATTAAAAATTGCTCTACTTTGAGTTTCAAATCCAGCGTGTGTGCAATTTTGCAGACCGGATCGGCAAGCAGATTTCCTCTCTCTCACGAGCGCTCCGGTGCTTTTGATGAGCACGTTGGAAAGGGGCAAGTTCTGCTCTTGGAGAAGATTGATGGTTTTTTAAGAGGTTCAGCTGGCACTAGGGGAATGTGGAGGGGGTAGAAAGGCAGTATCTGAAAGCATCTGAGTCAGGAGGGATTTTACCCTGTGGGGCTTGGATGAGGAGAAATGGAAGCCCTTGGGCTGAGCAAGGAGTGGGCCTGGAAGAGTCGCTCCTGCAACATGCTCAGTATAAACGTGGGGAGAGGAGTGTAATGTGACAGACAGTATGAAAACTCTCCATTTTTTGCCTCAAAAAGAATAAAATTAGGAGTTAACACTCTTTTTACCCTCTATTCTCCTCTATTTTTCCTCTATTGAAGATCTCCCTCATGGTGGACTCCAATAGAGCATGGGCAAGCACCCAGGTATCGACTTGCCAACGTCCCACTGCTTTTAGGACAACCTGGACACATCCTTGAGGAAGAGGCAATTGCTGCCATCACCATGTCCCCAATCTGGGGGTCACAGACCTTCCCGAAGGTCATGCCTGCCAAAGGAGCACATTGGGGTCTCAGACCTTGAAGACAAGGAGATGCCTCCAAGCGCCTTGGTGTAAATGTTCCCCTCTCCCTGCTGGGGCTCCCGCGCCAGGCAAGGCAGCCCCGGCTCAAAAGTGCTGATCCTCTGCTCAAAACGCTCCACTTTTAATCCGTGTAAACCTCCTTGTTAAGGATGTTCTGCTTTTCTTTGATAGCTACTGTTCTCCCAAAGCCGCCTTAGAGCAAGGAGAAGCGATCACAAAAGAGCAAGGGAGGAAAAGAAAATTCCCAGCTAGCAAATTCCCACTCATCAGCAAATCCGCTAGTGAGCGTGCGCGCGCTGCCCGTTAAGGAAAACATATTAGCTTAATATGCAAAGGACTGAGAGTATCAGCTCTGCTGATGAGCACGAAGCCATTAAGGAGCACTGTGATCGCTTGGGATCGCATCTGTGCCATTATAAAACCCTGGAGATGGGCTGTACAGCATCTGGGGTCCCTCCAAATGCACAATAAGGATCAAGTGGACTTGCCTGGTGAGGTCCTATCCTTGCTTTGAAGATTAAACTTCTGGTGGTTGCCCTCCAACAGGAGCACGGATTATAGTCTTGCTGAATTGCAGAGGATTTTGGCTCTCCATCAAGTTTGGGTATCCTTATCCTCTTCCGTAGGATCATTGGGTCCCAAAATCCACAGCATCTCCCGTGCAGCATCGTGCTCCTGATCTGAGGAGATGCTGAAAGTTGCATCAAAGAGGCCAACCATGGGGTGTGGTCTTGGGGACCAAATGCCCATTAGCAGCTTAAGAACATCTTGAGGCTTGGTTTCTTAAGAGAGGAGTCAAGTCTGAGCCCTCCAAGAGCACCAGGTGAAGCAAAGCCCAGAAACCAGGGGATGCCCCAGAGATTTGCTTCTAAATACTGCGTTAGACCCAACTTAAAATACCCCAAGCAAAGTACGATGCTGTTCTCTAGGAGGCTGCAGCATCAAATCCTGCTTTCCAGACAAGAAGATGGAAAAGAAGGGAGACCTGCTGTCCATACGTTATCCACAGGAGCCGAAGCCAATCCAGGAGTTTGCAAGGGGATCACTCTCAGTGGACACACAGGCAGTCAAGGATGAGCCTGGTGGTAGAAACTGCCTCTCGCTCTTAGGCTCTTATTGGAAATAGGTTATTTGGGGGAATCTGCAGTTCCTTGCAAAAAGGAATAGCTTTTGGAATTAGGAAAATTTGGGCTTTATGAGGAAGGCTCATGGAGCACATCACCCTCTTCTTCACAGATGGGGGAAGCTCAAGAGAAGGTCAGCACTGGAAGAACCTATCCCAGAGCACAGCTGATACCCCATTGAGTAAATAACCCATAATAACCTGCCCCAGGTTGGAGAGTCATGGGTTGGCTTTTAATGGAATTGCTGCAAAAAAACTGCTATTTCTATTAAGCAAAAATACCCCAGGAAAAGCCCGTTATTCCCGTTGACCTCCCTGAGCGCCACTTGGATTTTGGTTTCATTAGGTCCTCCAAAGTGGAGCTCCAGAAATAGAAAAATAATAGAAATAAAATAAAAATAAACTGTAAGTAGATATAAATAATAATAATTAAAATAAATCAAGGGAGAGCATGGAGGCACCTGGGAAAACGGGATCAGGGGATGGAAGGGGAAGGAAAGAGCCCATCGCTCCTGTTGCAGTTATTCCAAGCGAAGCACCCAAACGGCAGCTCCGTTTTGGGGAGGGAAAAAGCAAGGATCGAACATTGTGAAAGCGTCGCGCTCTCGGCAAGGAGCAGACACAAGATTAATCCCCAGCTTGGCCCAAAAGAGGCGACATTGTTTTTTAAAGCCTCTAAGCAGGCGCTACCAGAAAATGGATTACGTTGGGCCGGATGTCAGGACTTCTCCGAAACAATGCGGGGTTGTGTATCTCCTGCCAGCCTCATTAGAAAGATTAAGAGCGCTCCCGATAGGAAATAAATAGAGATTTTCAAATGGGAGCGGCGCTTTTCCCCCTGCCTCTCCCCGCTCGCAGCGGCTCCAATCCCGGCAGATGAATTTCCCCTTAATGAGATGTCATTTTGGAGAATGGTTTAAGAGCCCTTCAAAAGAGGGGCAAAGAAAACGGAACAAGGGGGAGGAAAAAGAAAAACTTATCCCCGCACGCACGCGGAGATTATGAAAGGGAAATTTACCACCCCGGCAAATAAAACTCCAATCAAATAAAACAAAACCCGGAGCTGCCAATTCGCCGAATCCATGACAGGGCCGTTTTTAAATGCGATGGAAACGGCTTTCCCGGTTATCTGCTCGAACGCAGCCTTTCTGTTTACTCCTCGCTTTCATGTCACCCGCGTTCGGCGAGGGCTGGGCGGGTGGCAAAAAGTGACAGCGACTTTAAGGACATTAGTCACATTGGAGATTAAGGCGTCGGAGCCCGGGATGAGGACGGCAGCGAGGCCGCGCATCCCGAACGAGGGGAATTAACTCCCGGTGCCCCGGTGTCCTACAGGGAAACGGGGCAACGGATCTGCTCCGGAGGCAAAACGCCCACGTACCAGCTCGAAATCGGGAGCTGAATCCTTCCAACATCGCTTCAGCTTTTCCACCATGGATATTATTTTGCAGGTTTTAGAGGGAAAATCTCTCCCGATCCCAAGGCCATCTCCAGCTGTGGATCCCGCTTCTCGCTAGTCCACGTGGCAAGATCCTGCTTGTGCTCCAAGCAGCTCTTCCTCCTAAACCAGCATGGATCCATCCTGCAATACTGTGATCATAGTTTATTCTTAATTGGTATTTTCACAACTAAATGAGATGGAAAAATAAAGTTCTTAGCAGCTCCCACTGAGGGCTCTGATGCTAATCTGGTCTCCACAGCCACCATCTGCAGATGATCTCCAAGAAAAGACGGGCATCCCTAGGAAGGTCCCCAGTGACGCAGCCAAGGGAGACCTTCTCTTCCCAATTATACTAACATGACATGACCATTCCAGTTGACATAATCCCAGGCCCATTCCAGGAGCAGCAGTAGGCACAGAGCTAAATCAAGAGATAATTCTGTCAATAACCTCAAAGTGTGGAAAACACAGAGACCGATGCTGTCATTTGCTCTCAAATGAGTCTTGGTCAATAGTTAATTTGGAAAGGATATCTTCATTTCCCACCGAGACCAAACTTCTTTTTGTCTTCTCGTTATCTCAGTCATTTAAGTCTCCAGGAATACGGTCCATGATTTTTCATCCTGGACAGAAATATCCTCCCAAAGCTCCATAAATTCTTCTCCAGTAAATTCCAAGCTCTCCTGGTGATCAGAGTGTAACTCAACATCGCCAACCTCAACCCAGTAGCGAGGACTTGATGCCAACAGGTGGGACAAGAACTCAGACCACATCCAGTGGCATCATAACCAATTGCTTCTGTAATTGTAAATTCAAGCAAAGCTAATCAAATGTTGGATTTTCAGACAAATTACTTGTGAAAAAACTCCAATAACTCAATAATTCTCAAGACTTTTTGGAGAATGAGCAAACACACATGACAGCAGGGCCTGGCTGGGTACAGCTTCCCTGGACAGTCACATGGATACGCTGTCTCCAAGAGTGGATATACTGGATTTTGATACTTCTCCTATGCAACCAGCATTCATGACAAGACCATCATGTGTCTGGTCTGGTCTACAACCACCATAGGAGCTGGTGACACGTTTGGGAAAGCCACGCAGCTCAAGAACTCGGCTCACTTCCCCAAGGGTTTAGCTAGAAGTGACATGGAAGGTTAAGGCACATGCCATAGGCAACGGCATGGGGGATATGTACAGTTCTGGAGACCAGCACCCCATGGTTCTGCTCCCCATGCTCTGTAGCGCAACGTAACCATGGCCCTCCATCCCAAAGGAGGGACTGGAATGCTCTTCCGGACCATGCCATAATGGTACCTTGTGGAGGCAAAGCTACTCTTGCTCCTGGAAAGATGTATGCAACGGGACTTGAGAAATGCCAGCAAAACAGGATCAAGAAGCAAGGAAAATGGGAAAGGCAACCACTGCTCTGCTAAAAGCCAAAGGAGGCGAGGGCAGCGCTGAGAAACATCAGTTTCCAGCTCTACTTCCCAGGGACAGTATGGAGCATGTGTGACGTGAGCTGGAATGAGTTCAGCATTGCTCTTCCATGGCTGCCAAAGCCACCTCAGATCAACTGGATGGGAAGTTGGATTGAGCAGCTAGTGAGGAATATCCAGAAAACCAACCAGAAGTCACCTATGGTGAAGAAAAGGAGAACTGGACAGTGAGGTCAACATAGTCAAGGGATCTGGAGCACAGGGTCCCCTCCCAATCTCCTGAAAGAGCAGTCCTTTCCTGAAGAGGACTTCACTAGGAGAGAGACGGCGGCTTCTCCTTCTCGCAGGCATGAGGATATAGAGAGGAGAGTGGCCATAAGCCATGGAAAAGGGGCAGGAGGACGGTAGCATCCAACGGATCCAAAGGCAACAGGGAAACCCAGCTCCTGGATTCGTCTGCTCAGACTTGCTCCAAGGGATGACAAGAAAAGGAAGAAGAAAACAAAACTAAGACACACAAACTCCTCCTCTGCTGACAAGTCTTTTCGCTTCCACTGAGCCGGCACTTTCTCTGACAAGTGTTATATTATCTCGTTCTTTACTTATTCATAGTGCTGGAGGGGTAGGACTGTCCCTCAAGAGGAGCTGCAAAGTTTTCTGACGGAAAGAGCCGAGTTTCTCAATCGGTGCCAGTCTCCATTTGCAGACTGGTTGCTTTTTCTTTCCCTCCCCCGGCCTTATTTCACAAGAAAAACGCTCAAAGTGGGTCAGTGCTCAATTCCCCACACCAGTGAGGGTGAATAAATGCAAGATCAGCTGCTGTGTGCCAGCCGTGGAGAAACATTTCTTTTAAAACGGCTCTGTCTCTCCATGAGAAGGTGAATCGTGGTCCCCACCAACAATTTTGGGCATCTGGTGTTTTCTACTCCCCATCTGGGGATGCACCATTAATCCCTTCGTTGGTGTTTGGGGAAGACCTTGCTCATCCTGAGGAGGCTCCAGGTGATGCCCACTGCTCTGGTGGTGTCACCACTTAGGTGACCAAGAGCATTTCCTACCTCTGCCTTGGGGGCAACACTCAACAGCAGTTGCATCTGCCCTGTTCGCCCAGTCCCATCAGCATCTCCCTTCAACTGGTTTGCAAGGAAGAACATCCTCCTACCATCACCTTCATCTACCAACTCCAAGCAAGACATGTCAAGGTGCAATAACTGGACCCCGATGGCGCTAATGGAAGAAGCTCCAGCTCTTCCGTTGGATTTTCTACAAGCCTACAGCACCCTCAACCCCAGAAGATGCCATTGGGTGCCTCTCAGCAAGGTACAACAAAACTGGACTTGCTTACTGGGCAAATTGGTCAGCACCGGGCCATGTCCATTCATACAAAGTGAGCCATGGAGAAATGGAGGGTGAAAGGTCTTCTTCATAGAAGAAATAGAGGAAAGATTGCAAAAAATCGCCAGTTCTTGCTAATGTGGTTGAAAATCAGCGTGTCCCGTCATTCAACGCGACTCCTACACGTCAACTCCTTGAGCCCTCTCCTGGCCACCACGGGTTGGAGCAGGGAGACGGCAGCTCCGCGTGAGATCCAAGCGACGACCAACCACAATGTCAACGGGAGAGGATGAAATTGGAGGCAAGCAAACGAGCGCCTTGCCGAGCAAAGCAGAGCGAGATAACGGGGAGGAGTGAAGAGGAGAATCAATAAATCTCAACCTCATTCACAATGATCTGGAGCTCTTATTAAGTAAATTAATTTAAGTTAATTTAACTCGATCATGACTCCCGATCACAGTGATTTAGTGAGGGGGAAATTGCATTAGGAAAGGCCACACTCACTAGATAGAAGAACGGAAGAAAATTAGATCCACTTAGCAATGTGAATTAATATGGAAATAGCAGGTGTAAATTTAACCTTATCAAGAGAGTGAAAATTATCTTCATAAATTTGGAGGAATAGCCCCCAAGCTGCTTATAAATCTATTTAAAACAAAAATATTACAAAAAGTGCAGTAAAATTAATTTAAAATATACTCCCACCTACCGCCTCCGGAAAAGTCAGCAGCGGGGCGAAGTTGAACGCGATCCAGGGATATGGGGGCAAAGAGCCATGGGATTAGCACAGGGAACCAGTGGGATCAGCAGCGACTCGTCCCGTTGCTCCCATTTCCCAGGGACGTATCCATCGTCATCGTCAAGCCTACGGTTCTGAGGGAGTTTGATGGCTAAGTGGGGCTTGTAGGAGACCATCAAACCAGACGCATTCCTGGATCCAGGAGCATCTTCCAGATCTCTGCTGGTCCACATGCTGCATCCTCATCCAGGAGAGAAGTGCCTTTGCTCCCTAGTACCTACAACTTGACTCAATCAGCCACATGGAAAAATCAGCTCCCATCCCAATGCTTCAGTCCGTGTTGCACATCCACGGGGATGCGAGTGACAGCGGAGCAGGAGGAAAAACAGGGAAAAAAGCAGAGGAGAAGCGCTTGCCACGTGCTTTCCTTGGATGATGGATCGCACGCAACACAGGTAAGAGCCAGACTGAACGCGCAGATTTATTGCTTCTTGAAAATATAATTGTTTTAATTTGCTGATGGCATTTTATCAAGATTTGCCCGAAGCGGCCATAAGATCTAAAATCGCCTCATTTAATGAAGTCAAAGATTAATATGGATAAAATTACTCGGTGAGCAAGCGCTCTCAGCAGGATGGCGCGATTCCCGCTCCGGAGAAATCCTGATCGCGGCTCAAAGCCCCTTCCCCTCCTGCCGTGTTTCATCAGCTGGGAAAGCCAATGGCAGAACGGCCTCTACCAACCAAAAGTGGGGATAAATTCTCCTTGTAGGAATAAAACCGGGATGATAATAGGGCTGGATGAGCTCAGCCCAGCTCATATTTTCTCTTTGGGAAGCCCTGGCGAGTGAAACATTAAATGCAGAGACTCTGAAGCAACGGGTTTGTCCTCACCAAAAGCAGGGAGAAAAATCAATCTTCTTGTGTTTTTTTCCTGACAAAAGATAAAAAATTGCAACAAATGCAGCAACAGTGGGAAAAGGGGCATTGTGAGCATGATAGGAGAAAATACCTCCATGAAGGGTCCTCCTAGTGCAAGATTTGCTCTGAATTGTCGGGTCAGGACCAGGAAAAGGAGATGCTTCTCAGACCAGCCAGGATGAGCTTGAGGTCAATAAGGGATGGAGCACCCATTGGGGACAATATGCCTAAGGTCATCTGAAGGGTGTGGAGGTACCATAAGACACCAAAGAGATGGCCAAGGGTAAAGAGAGGAAGGTTGGGCTGTGGAGAACCCCATTGTGAACCCATCACCAGGAGAAATTCGTCCAGACAAACGTTACATGAACATGAGAACAGCAGAAAAAGGTTCTTGGCTGCAAGAGTAACACAAAACCGGCTTCCCAAAGAGGCTGTGGAGTTTCCATCCTTGGAGATATCCCAAAGCCACCTGGAAAGGCCCTTTAGGAGCCTCTGCTTGAGCAGGGAGGTTGGACTATGTGATGTCCAGAGAACCTCAACCCCTCTGTGATTATCAGGGTCATTCATCACAGAGGTGCATCAATACTCAACTATGGCAGCAATTTCACAAAGAACCCTGCAACTAACCTGAAAACCATGAACCCGTGAGTGTTCACTACATTTCTAAAGGAATTTCCTACTTTTCTCCCTGTCCTCGAAGCATCTGCCACCAGCAGAGACCGTCGCCGGGGGAGTGACCCGAAGCAGAGCCAGGATTATCCCCGCGCCGCGGAAGCAAACGGGAGGAGATTACAAGCTGCGAGAAACAAATCTTCATTTGCACACAAAATACCAGGCACTGTAATTACCAGCAGCGAATTATGAACCTCTGAGAAGCAATACAATTTCCGAGTTCCCCGTAATATACTTGTAAATTCAGGAGGCAAAAGCCATACTTCAAAACACAAACAAAACAAAAAGGAACATGCTTCTATTTTGGCTAAAGAAGCAGCAGAACAATTAAGTGCTGGATGGGTTGGCTCTCTATCAGAGTGCAACAGCACTGGGAAAACCAGGACTCTGCCTGGCAGATAAGATACAAACATATGTTACGTTGGTTCAATGTAAATGCAAGGGCAGGGAGTAGGAAAACAGGAATTTTGGGGGGTTTGCGGAAGCATAATGGACAATTTGGAGAGGAATTAGAGGAAATGTGGGGGTCTGAGGACTAAGAAAAAAAGGTGGGAGGATATTATTACACCAAAATGAAGAAAACGAGGGAAAGCCATATTGGAGGAGAGCCAAATTCTGCTGACCCAGCAGGCTGCCTCTGACAAATTGGCATTGCAGGAGGAGCAGGATGCCAGGAAAGAGCAGCAGTGGAATAACCCGCTCTCAGCCTTCTCTCAGGAACAGCTTGGATTTGGGTTATGGCCAAAACCAGGAGTTCTGAGCGTGAGTTTTGAACAGCGTCATCAAGACTCTCGTTGGTCATGCCTAACTTCTCTATTTTCCCTTGGTATCTGAAATATTCTTTGGTAACACACTTTATAGGTAATTACGGGTCAAGTCTGGCAATCTGGAGGACCTGAGAGGTCTAATATGCTCCTTCTTGACACCCATATATGTTATAACGCTATGGAAAGGAGGGCAAGCCCGGTCTTGGTAGCAGGCTTGACCCATCAACAAGACTCATTTGCCTTCAAAACAGCAGCAAGTCTCCTTAAGTTGTCTGGAAAGACTCGTATGTTTTTATGCAGCTTCCTTATAGCTAATTTAAGTGGTTCATGGAAACAATTGATTCAAATAGGGAATAAATACGGAACAACAGGCTGGGATAAGCTGCTTGCCACCGGCTCAGCTCGGGCTAACGTGATTACTAACGAGATTTTACACTTTAAGTCAATAAATTCTGCACAGAAGCAGCTAAACAAATAGAGAAATTAAGTCATTCTTGAGATTCTTACACCACAGGAATATAACAGAGGGGAGTAGTGCAGCCTTTAAAGCCAATAGATCCTTGGTCCCCACTCATGCTCATCAGTAGGACCATCGGGAGAGTTACCTGGATGTTGCAGGGCGCCTCGTCTTCCAGGTGGGAATGGGGCTGGTGAAGGATGATGAGGAACCCACGGAAGCCACCACGTTCCTCTTCACTATCCTATAGCGTGTCTTGATCACCTTGCTGCCCGGGGGGCTGCGGACAAAGTGCACGTTGGCCCCTGCAAGAGAGCAGAATAGGGGAAAACAGGACTGAAATTGAGGAGCATGTGGAGAAGAGGGAGACAAGGGATCCACCCAACTACATCCTAGGGAGAAGAGCAGCTGCTCCGGCAAACAGATCCCTCTCAAGACAACACCTCCATCCCCAACATCTCCATTCAAACCGGATTGATGTGTTCAATCACCTCCCTTTTTCCACAGTGTTCAAAAGGAGCAAATTCAACTCCGGTTCGGCACCGCTTGGTAGCTGGTGATTTTCTTCCCTGGCTTTAAGGAACGCATCTAATTGCCCGACTTTTATAACATACAGCTCTAACTGCCCAGATAATTAAAGCTGACACGACACGCTGAGCCCAAGTCCTCTGCTTTTATAACTGATTTAAAGGGGGCCGCTGTGTTTCTTGCGGAGACTCTCATTAAAATTATCGCCAGGTTCAGAGCCGGGGGGAAACCTGGAATTGTTATTTCCCCTGAAAACACTGGACCCATCCCACATAAAATGATATTCCCGTTCCCAAATAAAATGGTATTAAATAAGGGGCTGCCTCAGCATCTAAATGCAAAAAAAAGGAATCAGCGACCGCATTGCAGGTTTTTCCCTCTGCTTTTTCCTGCATGTCCGGTTGTAACTGAGCTCCTAAGGGAAAAATCCACCCTTTGCAGCGTGGATTTGCACTGCTGAGGAGTTAAAACAGCTGCCGTGGCCTCACGAAGCCATGGATTTAACCCTTGGAGCTTCTCCCGCTCCAAGGAAACGCTACATTGCCAAGACAGACACCTCATTCCAAGCCACCAAACGCTGGGATCCCTGTGAACATCCAGAGCTTTAAAAGCGAGGAAAGAAAAAGATGGGGAAAGAAAAAAAAGGACAGAAAACAAATTAATTTTTGCTTTTTTAAAAAAAAATGTTATTTTTATTTTTCAGCTCCTTTGCAAGCCCCGGTTGTGGCAGCTCCATGTGGATCCCATTCCATCCTGGCAGGAATCAGGTGCCGCATGGAGACGTGGGCATCACCAGCATCCCGAAAACGCCGCTCCCAAGAGTTCACTCCTATTATGCCTTGCTAGCAGAGGAGTTTTGTGTAGATAATCATGTTATTTAGATAGGCGGGTGGTTTAATTCCCTTCATTACAGGCTCCCGGGGCTGCAATTTTTCTCCTTCTCCCTTTTTCCCCCCGCGGCGGGATGTATTCCCCGCGTTCCGCTGCAATCCCGGCCCCGCCGCTTTTATTGCCGGCAATGCCCCGGCGTCCCCCGTTATCAGCCCCGCGCACGCGCCCGCAGGTCACTCCTAATGACTAATCGATCTCATTAGCTTTCCTAATTAAAAACTTTTATGGCCGTGCGGGAAGACAAACTGCAAAGGGGAAAGGAAAGAGAGGAAAGGAGGGGGGGGAAAAATTCTGCTGGCATCATTCGCCAACGGGATATGAGTCCCATTTATCAGCCGGAGCCGGCGCTGCTGAGCTGGTGCTTTGCTCCCGGTGCTGCTGGAAAAGTGGGATCGGGATGCGCTTCCAAGCCCTCGTTGTCCTTAAATCCCATAGGGAGTCCTTAGTCTCCCCTTACAGCCTCTCCATCCATACGGAATCATCCCTGTGGGGCGGGAAATGCTGCTAAAATTCCCATTTCTCCTCCTGCAAGATGTTGCGGCATCCCTGAAGACGAGTGTCCTGGCATGCAAACAGGAGGGAAACTGAGAAATCCTGCAAGTTAAACCCCCCCAAATCCCATTTCTCCTATCTCATCTTTCCTACCTGCAAAACAGGGGCCTCGGATGACGTGAGTTTCAAGCTACACTTTTTTTAAGGGCAAAAAATCCAAAATAAGATGTGGTCAGGTCCATTGCAAACCATTACATGACAAGATGTGCCACGTATGGGTATTTTTTCTTCTTCTTTTTCCCAAAACGCTGCAAATTGTAAAGCATTCAAGCAGGTCAAGAACAGTGGTAGTTTTTCAAAGGAAAGAGAATAATCCCAAGCACTGCTTTAGCACTTAAAATCCCTAAGTTTGAACCAGATGTTGCCAGAAGGGGTTGCAGGAATTTATGGGAATGATCAATAATCATCAGGGAGATGGGACACAACTCCGGGCACTGCAGGAACAGGTGACGCCAGGTCCAAGTGGGAACATCAAGGAGCAAAGGACCTCAACAAGGGGCAAGATCCAGATCAATAAAATTTAACCAGTGCCCACACGTCATGACTCGTTTCGTCATTGAACGTCGCACCGGCAACTCCTACAAAATTCCCATGCGGAGCAGCCGGACGGTTTTTGTTCTGCGTTCCCGCTCGGCCGAGTCCCCGGAGCTGACCAAAGGCTCCGGGATTACTGTAATACTGTTAGGAATTTCGTGTGAAAGCAGACGCCGGTATCAGGGGGGCGATTACCGCCGAGCACGTTCAATATGTTGGCGCAGAACGGCGCAGCGAGAGGTTAATTATATTGGAATCTGCTTCCAAAGGGACCGGCCTTCGCTGGCGGAGGGGGGAATTTTCCACGCTCCTTCGCTCCCGAGCTCTTGCGGGAGAGGCAGCTACTTAGGCCGGAGCGTAAACGGCGGTTTATGATCACGAACGGCGGCTTAAGGGGAATTCAAGGCTCCCGATGCAAAGCGCTTTCTACCTGCGAGCCCGAGCGAGGCTGCTGTGCTGCAACGTTCACCGAGGACAACGGGAGAA
>JAUBOD010000785.1:3105150-3117433 GCA_032353885.1 Nothura maculosa
CTCTCATCACCCAACTGGAGGCCAAGCTGCCCTGGGCTATCGCAGATGGAGAAAGCAACAAGTTCAGCGCCAGCTCCAAGTTATCCCTGTGCCCTTTTCCACTGGAGAGCCCCAGGCCAGGCTTAGGAGCTAGTAACACATGGAATCAGGCTGGAGAACAGATCCTGCCCTACGTTTCCATGGCTTGGATGATACATCAGCACACCGGCCTTCCTCAATACCACCCAAAACAACCCCGGGCGCAGCTTGAAACCAAAAACCACCCACCTACTGAGGCATTCCAAGATGAAATTCCAAGATGAAAAATAGGAAATGTTTGCAAAAGAGGGGAAAAAACCACCCCAAGCAGCAGCTAGTTCAATTTCCATTGCTTGTGAATATCCCATGGCCTATGATGCATCCTTTAAACGTGCTAGAGATCAGCTCATCTGCCTGCGTAATTTTCACCTGCAGGATTTTTAGAGAATTGCCTTTTTTTGTTGTTGTTTGGATTTTTGGGGGGGATATGTTGTGTTTATTTGTAATTCTGGCTATGCAGCTGGTAAGAGGCCACAGAGCATTGTCTTTGCTCTCCTGTAGGATGCTTGGACCTTTGAGATCCATATAGTGACCAACAAGGTCATGCCCAGACTCCCTTCTGGTGCCAAACAGTAAGTTATCCTGAAGGAAAAAATATATAAGATATATATAAATATATATTTATATGTATAATATATACTTAAAATTTTAATATAGTAATAAAATATTTAATTTATAGAAAATACATGTATTTAAAAAATAACAGCAAAGTGAGATGTGCTGCTAGAAAGCCCCAATGACCAAAACTGTGACTCCGCTCCGAGCACAGAATGGATTTGGAACAAGGATCCACAGCCAGGACATGAGCCCGGGCGGCCGTTCGTGCCATTGATCGAGACCCACTGCTCTGTTTTCGTTTGTTTTTGCTAGGGCAAAGAGGAGCTGCTATTTTTGCCCCGTGCCCTGCAGCTCCTGAAAGGTTTGATCCCTGAGAAAAGCCCTCCTGCTGCTCTGGCCTTTGGTATTTTCGACTCCAGAGGATGTCATACGTCTGCAAAGCCAAGTACTTTTGCTAGTAGTGTATAAATATATTATTCCCCAAAGGCCTGCTGGCTCCTGACAGTTTCCCAGTTGGATGGGAGCCGGAGCTGGACACGGGGACAGGTGAGGCTCTAAAATGAGAGAGCCAAGGTCCCAAAAGGTGATTTCTGACGTGAAACGGAATGTGATGTCGGATGCAACAGCAAAGGAAGAAGGACGGACACAGTGTTTGAGAGGAATCAAAAGCAGCTCTCCTTAAAGAGCAATTTGCTCTTACAGGTGACACTTGCTGCTCACTAGAGCCACATGAGCCAGGCCATGCCCAAAGCTGCTGCAATTGAGCCCGACTTAGCAAGGCAAAGGTCTAGCACACAGGCCTTGCTCTTGTGCACGCTCCAGGGTTTGAGAATCCACTGTTACTTTCGGCTTCCATCCCCAAAACGCTTGAGCCTGGACATCACCCTGGTCACAAAGCCTGGTTTACCTGGACCCCGCATGCAAAGGCAGCTCCCATGGGGACACCACCTTCTCCAGCACCACAGACTTCCCTCCAGCAAAGAGGGAAGAGGGAATATTTCTAGGAGAGGCCTCGGAAAGCAGAATTCCCATTGCCGGCCGCCTCCAGCTCCTCTCGCAGCGTGGGGACGAGGCACCTGTAAATGCCAAAGCAAAGGCAGAAACCCAAAACCGTTCCTTACGACCGGCGACGCAACGGGCGCTGGGAGGGAGCCAAGTATGTGAACTTTCCCCGATTCCCGCGCGGAGCCGTCGGGGCCAAGGAGGAGCCGTCGGATAGCGCAGGGATTTACGGGCAAGGTCACGGGGCCGGCTTGGATGAGCTCCTCGGTGAGGAGGGAGCTGCTCGGGAAAGCTAGAGCTGGAGTGGGGAATAGGAGCCCGACCTCCGGATCCTCCTAAGGCATCGGAGACGTCGCGGCGGCTCCGTTGGATCCCAATGTGTGGATAGGGGCGACGCTTTGTGCCATTCACTGATAGGGGAAAGAAGAGATAAATCAGGCAAGAGATCCCAGGGATAAAACAGCGCCCAAATGGGGAATCTCTCTGTTAAATCCACAGCAGTTGCCCTTCACATTTAAAAATAAATAAAATAATAAATACAAGGTTTAGGATGCAAGGAGATTTGCAGAGTTGGCCCTGGGATATAAACGGCCCGTCTCAATAAAATTAACAGCAGCTGAGTATTCAGATGCCACCCATAGCTGAGACCGCAATGAAAATGCCCCTTGCCCAGCCTGTGTTAGCCAAGAAATAAGCCAGGATTTGGGGCGTTTTGGGGCAGGAAACTGCAATTAGGTGCTTGTAAAGACACTCGTGTGGATGACAACACGGCTTGCAAATCCTGATGATCTTGCAAATCCTCTCGGGGAGGAAAAAAATGCAAGTACAAATAGGATTTCCTCCTCTAGAGCGTGTTTAGAGAATCCTGTTGCAACGGCTCTGGTGGCAACAGACAAAGAGGGAGCTGGCGGCGGAACCTGGTGCCTTTTCTCAAGCTGGAGCAGGAGGAAGGCGAAGATGGAAATAAGGAAGGAGGATTTGGGGGAGGACACGAGGGAGCCCCTCAGCAGGGCATGGAAGGGGTGCAAAGGATCTGCTCTCATCGGGCACGTGGAGGGGATAAGTGCGAGTTCCTGCCATGGGGCAATGAGCCAAATATGGTTTATGTAATATAAGTGGGATATATATTGCACAGGAATAAGTGGGATATGAGCTATTCCAGACTGGGAAATGTTTCCATTCCCACTAAAATCAAAAGAGTCGGGTTAAAAGTTCTCCACCTAAAAAGGTGGAAGAACGAGTCGTGACGTCCAGCAGCTGTGGATGAGCACGTGCAGCTCCACGATGTCCCCACAGTCCCCAGGGGACAACCCAGAGGCACCAAAACTCCCTCAACGCCAGCAAAACGTATTTAAGACCCGGACGCAGCGCCGATGCCGTAAGGGAACGTCCCTGGAGAAAGCGGCCGCTCCGCAAACGCTCCGCTCGCATCCAGCCGTGTCCGTGTGGAAAAGTCCTGCCTGGAAGGGGACATTAGGGAGGGGAAAAAAGAGCCACGCCGGAGCCTCGCGCCGGCATCTCTGCAATATTCCGCAAATCCCCCGCGGGCGCCGCTGCTGAACGCTGCAGTTTGGAATTCAATTAAAGCGATTATCTGTTGTGCCAAATAAATTGTGTCCGGCATCTATCCTGCAGCATTTTACACCTTCGGGCTCATTATTCGCTAACCGTTTCCTCCTGTTTATGCGCTCTCAAATTAAATTGCTGATAATATGCGCCAAAATAAAAAACGAGCGCACCTTGTCCGGAGAAAATTGATTTTCCCTTTTTTTTTTTCCCCCCCCCGCTCCTCTCTCCTCTTTTCTCCCCCTGAACCGGGCGATTGCCAGGTTTTATATACTCTGTTCCTGGCGATCATTAGTAATTCAATTTTCTTTTTATTAGCCCCCTTATCTGCTGAGCAATATAGTGGCAGCGCTGACCTCTTTCGCACGGGTAAATGTTTAAAATCTTTTCCCTGATTAATTTTGCCAGTTAAGGAAAAGAGGAGAAATGGCCCGGCTCTTAGCCATCACAATGAATAAAGCTTAATGTTGATTGTGATGGAATTTCTAATGCCAAGAAAATTGATTGAACGCAGCAATTACACCGCAATAGTAACTCAAGGGAAATGGGATAGTTTTCTCCTGGCCATAGCCTTTTGGTTATTTAAAACAATCCAATTTGCAAGGATAATTATATATTAGTGTTTTATCTGCCACTCGAAATGAACATGGGAGTTTTGATACCGGCCCAGCATTAGCAGGTTATTGCTGCAAATTACTTGATATCTGCTTTCTTTCACATAAAGACGAAATTAGGCCATCAATAACGGGAAAAAGGTGGACGGGGCGCTGGGGAGATGCGAGGGCCAAGAGTGCCCTCTGCAGGGCACCAGGACAGCCCCAAAAACCCCCCAAAAAAGGGCCAGGGAGGGCGTAATTAAGAGTTTGCTGGGATAACGGGAGCGGAGGAAAGATGCTCCGGGATGGACATTTGTCATCGGGATAATGCGACTGTGACCAACTGTCACCAAGTCACTCATTGGAGTGAGTGGCCCCTTTTTATCCTTGGTTTTGAGTCTTTTGGATGTGTCATTTTTGTGCAAAACGGTGCCACCAACGGCCCAGAATTGGGCTCAGACAGCAGGATTTTGGCCCATGAGGTTTTACCGTGAATAAGAAGGTTTCTCCTTACACCCGATTCCCAATTTGGAGCCAAAGCATCTTGCCTACACAAAAGGCAGGGAAGACATCCTGATCTGTTGCATATATACAGCAATTTATATATACACATCTATATGAAGCCTTGAAGCCTGGCACGTGGAGACAGGAGCCTGAAGCAAGTGGGTTCAGGTGCAAAATGAAGCAGCTGCCTCAGAGACGCTCAGAAGATAGTTCAAACAGAAGAAGTCCAACAACAACATCAAGTTCTTGATCCCAATCCAAGTTTTCTGAACAGCTTTACATCTCCAAGGTCTCTTTTGCCCTAAAAAAGGGTGGAAAAGGCCTCCGAATGCCCCAAGACGCCCTCCAAATGCCGATCACCACGAGCCTCCAATATGAGACCACATCATGGCTCGATGTCCTCAGCTTTTCCACATCCACATTTCTCCAAAGGAGGCTCTGTTTTTGCTCCTGTCTCCAGGATGTACCACAGAACCTGTGCCACGTACCCCAGGATGCCTTTAATGGGCAAGTCCCAACGTGGTGCTTCTCTCTATGCTCCTCCTGCTGCCAAAGGCTCCCAGGAACATCTTTCTCCCTCAGCTACTCCCTGGCTCCTGCTCCTCTTGTCCTCCAGGACACGAATCCGAGTGCAGCCTCAACCTGAGCATAGAAACCACCTTTCTGTCCACACAATCCCGGGTTCACCATCACCACAGCTCTCTGCTGAGCTTACTACCAAGCCTGCATATGTCCAGGCCATTCCAGGGCAAACTAAGACCCATCTGCTCCCAGAAATCCCCCTGGCAGCAGGGAAACAGTCAGGAGAGACAGATCAGCCTCAAACAAAGGCCCAGCATCAGCCCTGCCAAAATGGAGCACATTTCACATGCACAAACCCAGGGAAGGAAAGCAGGGCATTTCCTCCTGCTTTTGCCCATCTGCAAACTGCAACAAGACTCTATTTTTGAGAAAATTACTTAAGTTTGCAAGAATTCAGGCAAGTTCTCTGAAAGCAGAGACTCATTTCCACATCTGTGAGCCAAGCACATCAACATGGACAGCTCCCGACTCCAGGCTTCTTTATCTGCTTGGATCAAGGCCGGCAGCACAACCAGGTTGCTGCCCCGTCCACCTATTTTCAGTCCTACCTGGTTTAAGATCCAAAACCTTTTCCTTACAGGAACACTTCCTTCCATCAAGGAAGCCAAATATATAAACACCAGGGATTTGGCAGCTGCCAATCAGGCTCCTGGGGGTAGATTTTAATCCATTTTCCGTACTTTTAATTTCTAAAAGCTTTACATCTGTAGAAAAAAGAAACAGATGCTCTGAATACACAATTGTAATTCCTTAAGCTTCAAGTTGAGCTCTATTCTGCCCTGATAAAACCCTAAAAATAGGAAGGGGGGAAACAGAGCAAGCTCTACAGCCATCCCAAGGCCACAGTAGCTTAAGAATAAAGTTGGAAGTTGCCTGATCCCTGCTCCAACCAGAAGATCCCATTGCAGGGCTGACATCCCCAGGAAGAAATCATCTCCAGAGACATTCCCTAGAGAAAGCCAGGGTTAAGGAGACAACTCAGCACGGCCAGGAACAGCAGCTCCAACACCTCTGCTCTGTAAATCCCACCATAGTAAAGCCAAGAGATATTTTCCAAACCCCAACCAGGAGCTCTGTAGCATAAGGATTTATTCAGTCTCTGGAGATGCCCATGGAAGAGAAGTCCCCAGGAAGCAACCATGGGGATCCAGGTCGTAAAACCACTCCAGAAGGGACAGAGGGCATTTCCTGGGAGGCCAAAGAGCTGCATGGCACAGACACAGCAATGCCTGAACCCACGTTAGCACAGCACTACATGTCAAAATACCTATAATTATACGAGCAAACACTGATCAGTTTAGGCTCGGAAACACGACTCAGCAGCCTTTATTCCTCCAGCAATTTCAATTTTAAACCAATTTCATATAAAACTAGACTCCTGCAGACACTGCACTTGGATTCAGGTGCATTAGGTCGAGCTATAATTGCTGAGGAGCAACTCAAAACCCACACAAGCTTTTCCCTTGCACAAAGAACTCACCCAGCAATGCAAATTACCACCACGTACAGCATCTTCCTCCTATTATGTCCCTCCTCGAGCGTTTTCCCTGGCAAAATCTGAGAGTCGAGTGCATGATTGCTCCTTCCCATGATTGGGAAGGAGCAAGGCAGGCTTTAAAATGGCTCTATCCAGGGATGTCACAGTTTTTCCTACCTTCCTTGGTGGAGACGGGTGTCCGGACGGGTGGCAGCCTGCACAGCCGGTGCTTGGTGACGTGCACGAGGCCACGGGGTGAGGAGCGTTTGGGCGTCGCAGAAGGTTTCCCCCGTGAGGGGGGTTTCTTCCTGACGTGGAAGTGACTTCTCAGAGGTGTCGTAGGAGAGGAGCTGCTCTTCTTATCCGTGGGGGAACTGTGGAGGATCAAGAAATCAGAGGATAAAGATGGAGAATTAAATATTGGACTAAACTCCTTTCCTTGTGGCTTCTGCACAACGCATGCAGGGGAAAAGGCAGTGTCCTTCTGAGAGCCAAGAGGATGAAAAAAGGAGAAAAGAGGAGAAAATCCCCAACTTTTCCAGTCCTCTGGCTCCAAAGTCATTTTCTCAGCATGATCTACCTGCAGACAGGAGTCCCAAGAAACCAGGACAAGCCAAAGACGGAGAGTTGGGAAACGGCAGCAGGAACCAGAGGCCCCAGAGTTTCAACACGGGCTCTGTCATGGGCTTGTTGCATCACCTGGAATAGTCACAGATGCCACAACCCTCATTTCTCAAGAGCTCCCTTGCACATTTAAGCCTTTATCCAGCCCTGTTGCTGTCACCCTGCTGAGAACTACAGCACAAAATGCACCTTTCCCACCAGAGCACAGTGCAACTCGCCACACTGCTGGGGTAATAAAGTCTGGGCCCAATCCCTTACATGTGTCTGAAGGGAGCAGCACCATCACATCACTTCCAAGAGCAGATTTACGGCCAGGAATCACCTCTTCCCGGCACACACAAGTCCCCAGGATTCATTTACTCTCCCCACCTCCACCCCGGAGCCTGCCAAGTGCTTTATGATGACGGATGATAAAAGATACGGCAATCGGAGGCACTTCTTCCGACGGTCCCCAGCGTAACGAGGAGCTGAGAGTTTGCAAACAAATCAATAAGGAAAGGAAGATATTTCCTCCCCTCTGAATATTAGCACGTTATTACGGCTGGGGGGGAGGCTCCTAAGTGCTGTGGAGAAGTCCTCAGGGAGCAGGGATGGGAGATGAGAAGGAAACCCACCTGATGCCTCACAGGGAGCCCACACAGAGCAACGGCATTTACCTGGAAAGGAAAATACATCCACCCACAGTGTTATAAATGTCCACAATTTATGTGCATTTCAGGTTATTCTCTCATTATTAACCATTTCTGTGTTATTCAACAGATACCTCGCCCGAAAGGGCTATGAGCATTTAAAAAGGGCACAAAACCTCCCACTGAAGCCAACGAACACGGAATAAAACCAAAGACACCAACTCACCACGAGCTTCCTCTTCTCTTGATGATCTTCGTGCGACTCTTCACTTTATAACCAGAAACGGAGGCATCGCCCACGGAAAACTTCTCCCCACCGGTGGCATCGCTTGGATGAGGTGGCACAGAGCCAGCATGAGGAGCACCGGAGGCTCCAGCCTTTTTTTGGTCCTCGGATTGCCACCTGAACGCCGACTTGGAGGTGGAGGGAGAGGTCTGCAGGCTGGATGCTTTCCACTTATATTTACTGGGAGAGCTCCCCAGTTTGGGCTGCAGTGCTGGTTTCTTCAGCTTGGCTCCCAAATCTCCTTTTGGCGACAGCTTTGCCGCTTTGTCCGTTCCAGCCGCGAGTTTCCTCGCGCTATCAGAAGCTCGAGGGCTCGTCCACTTCTTCACCGGGCGGGAATATTTCCCGCCAGGGTTGGCAACCCACGTGTAGTTGGTTTTCCTGAATTTTGGAACTTTTCCGGAGCCTGGCGTTGAGGCAGCCCTTTGGAGAGCAGGCGCTTTGGCGACTATGGAAAACCGGCTCTTTGCTGCGTTCGCCCCCGGTGCCGAAACCGGAGCGGGTCTAGGGTGAAACTCGGCATTCCCAAGGGGCTTTGGCTCTCGGAGAGCATCTCCGATGTGCTCGGAGACGGATTGTCCAGGAATGGGCGGCTCTGGCTTCTTCCAAACCAAGCGGCGACCCGGATGGCGGATGGACCCAGCTGGAGGCTCCTGAGGCTCTGACTTGAGCGTCACGGCGCTCTCGCTCCCATGGGATGCAGCGCCTTGGACCACCTCGCTGGACAGACGCACCGTCCTCATCCCAACAGGAGCATTGGGATGCTCCGAGCTCACGGAGGGGCTAAAGGAAACCGAGAGCCTCCTCTCACCCTTCTGGCTCACGTAGGGAGAGCTCGAGGATTTCGGCAGGTTTTTACTGCTGTCTGGAACAGCTACGGCCTTTTTTGGCCCAGAAACCTCCCGGTGAGAACTCACTTGGGAAAAAGTTTTCGCGTTTGCTGCCAGGCAGATCCTTTGCGGCAGCTGGATTCCAACCACGATATTCCCATCCCTGGTCAAGTCCACGTGTCTTTCCGGGGACGCCGCTCGCAGCTCGGGCTCCTGGCTGTCCCCTGGGTTTACAAAACCCTGGGAAGTGCCAGCACTTCCATCGCTGCTCCCTGTAACAGGCGGCCGGTTCACAAGCGAGTACTTTTTCCTCCAAGAGTTCCCTTGGCACGGCTGGAAATCCCGAGGAGTTTGTTGGGAATAGGCGACGGAAAACGCTCCGCGCCGGCTGAACACGGGCTGCCGGGAGCTCCTCCAACCCAACGGCACCGGCGCGTCCCCGTGCACATTTTTATGGTCATTTATGAGACCTAAAGACAAGGAGAGAGCGTCCATTAATTGGCCGTTTCCCGTCAGGGCGGTCACAACAGTTTTGCCGTTGCCAAAACCAGCGCTTGAATTATTGCTTGGGGAGCCTAAGAAGGAATAAAAGGCTGGTTTTATTTCCAGAAATGACTTCAGGTTTCCTCGAAGAGGTTTCCATTAATACAGGGCTGAGAGGGAAGGCAGCAAGGAGGAGGCTCAGGAGGCGCCTGCAGCTCCACCAAGGCACCAGGAGTCCCTAATGAATCATCAGGTTAACACAAACACGGGCATTAGGGAGCTCGTTAAGCGTGAGCATTTAGAAAACACTCCAAATAAAAGGGATTCATATGGATTTTTTTCGAGCCTTGTATTTTAAGGCTTCTCCCACTTTTCTCTCCCTGCTTTATCTCATAATACACCCGCCAGCCTTGGGTTTGGCCGGGTTGTTGCCTCCAACAAGGGGTCACCCTAGAAACTATGGGGGGGTCCCCGTCCTGGCCCCCAGTGCTGGGGAGCCCTCTGGTCTCCACTGGATCCCCCTGGATCCCTGGGGCTGCTCCTCTTCCCTCCCCTCTTCCCTTGGCATTTCCCTGGCTTGCTGCTCCTCTCCCCCCATCCTGGGGGCTCCTGGGTCCCCTCACAATCCAAACCTCCCCCCTCAGGACTCCTGGGCCCCCTCATGGCCTGTCCCTCTCTCCATGGGGACTCCTGGGTCCCCTCACAGCCCCCCCCAGGATTCCTGGGTCTTCTCTCAATCCCAGACCCCCCAGATCTCCCTCTATCCCCTCCCCACCTCCCCCATTCCAGGACTCCTGAGTCCCCTCACAGCCCCCCGGGATTCGTGGGTCTTCTCCCAATCCCGGACCCCCCAGGCCTCCCTCCATCCCCCCCCACTCCAGGATTCCTGGGTCCTCTCCCAATCCCAGACCCCCCAGGCCTCCCTCCATCCCCCCCACTCCAGGATTCCTGGCTCCTCTCCCAATCCCAGACCCCTCAGGCCTCCTTCCATCCCCACCTCCCCGGACATTCCAGGACTCCTGGGTCCCCTTACAGTCGCCCGGGATTCCTGGGTCCTCTCCCAATCCCAGACCCCTCAGGCCTCTCCTCATCCCCTCCGCTCTGGGACTCCTGGATCCCCTCCCTGGCCCCCACCCCGGAATTCCTGGGTCCTCTCCCAACTCCGGGATCACCCCCCCAGATCCCCCTCCCCCTCGGGACGCCTGGGCCCCCTCATAGACTCCCCTTCCCCTCAGGTCTCTTGGGTCCCCTCACTCACTCCCCTCTCCCTCAACCCACCCTCCCCCCGGACTCCTAAGCCCCCCGCCCGACCTCCCGTGTCCCAATCCCGCATCCAGCCGTTCCCGGGATCCCCCCCATACCCTGAAGCAGCCGGATCTGCCGCCGCAGCCGCTCCCGCTCCTCCATGGCCCCTCAACCGCCCCCCTCTCCCCCCGCCCCACCCCGCGCATGCGTCATCGCCGCGCGACGCCCGTTGGCCGCTCACGTGAGGCGCGCGCCGTCACGTGGCGGCCCCCGTCGCCGTGGCAACGCGCGCGGCCTGCACGGCCTAGCGGAGCCTGCGCGGCCCGACATGGGGTTTCCCGCAGCTCTGCGGTTACCGTGTCCGAGGTGGTTTCCCGGTGGGAAACTGGGATTCTGCCCCAAAACAGGGGCAGGTCCCAAGAGAAATCAGTTCCCCTGAGTCTGTCGCACTCTTCGTCCCGTAAAAGCATTTTTAAAACCATCTCCCCCTTTAAAACCACAAAAAAAGCATTAAAATCAATTTCTGCCCTCAATTTTATCCATCAAGCGCATCTTCCATCCTAAAAGCATAATTTGGGTGGGTTTCCAGTGTAAAAATAGGAGTATTTATGAAATGAATCCATGCAATGAAAGCCAGGTCAAGCATGGCATCCATATGGATGTTATCCTGTCCTAGGGATTTGTTTTCCAAATAGATTCCTCCCTTCCTAAGGAGGAAATTAATGTTGACACTTTTATTTTATTTTATTTTTTATTCTTTTTTTTTTACCCTATTGTGCCTCAAGGCTGCGAGGAGATTAAAAAAGAAAAAAAAGAAATCCATAACAAAATAGTTTCAGCTATTCGGAAAATAAAACTAGAGCCGAGCTGCTGTATCAGCATCCCGCTGTTTCCTCCTGTGATGGGAATGCTATAAAAATAATTGCCCATCGACCAGGCCTCATTGCAGGCTGACATTCCCTCTCAGAGTGCCTGATCCTCGAACGATCCCCCTGCGAGTCCGAGGTTCATCTGGGTGGAAAAGCTGCTGATTCCTTTCATTATTAGCCATAAATAGTTAAAACCAGCCTTTTAACCCAATACAGCAGTGGAATATTGGGCTCTACTGCTCTGTACGCGAGTGCAAAAGGAACTGGGAAGCAGGCGGAAGAGAATTTGGATCTGCGGCCTCTCAGACAGCCCCAAAGCAGTTCAAATAGATTCAGGGTTTCATAATGGCTCTAAACTGGCAGAAATTGGCTCTCCTGCCAAAAACGGCTTCCTCCGCTCCCAGCTGCTCGTTGCCTCCCTTGTGCTGGCACGAGCAGTGAAGCGGCTGCAAAAATGAGCCAGAACGGCCTGATCTGAATTAAAATTAAGTCAGCACACATACAGGCACACACAAAGAAAAAAAAGGCTTTATTTTTCTTTAAAAAAGGGAAGCCATGTACCCACCGCTCCCACAAAATTGAATATTAGGGAGGGAACGTCCTGCTTTACTCCCGCTGCCAATGGAAGCCAAAACAGGCCATTAGAAACCTACAGAAAGCAACATTTTTTTTGTTTTGCTTTGCAAAGTTTTGGGTTTTTGTTTTGCAAAGTGTGGGACAGGGCGACGTTAGAGGGTCTTGGGCCACTTGGGAGAGCCCAAGAAGAGGCTTCCCATAAGGAAAGGCTCCTATGGAATGGGAGGTCCCAAGGAGCCCCCAAGAATGACCTGGATATTGGCAGGTGGTTGGAGAAGGCAGAGGGCATCTTGCCTGGGGCTACACGCTTGGATTATATACACACCTCTTCATGAGGGGGCTAATGAGAGGCAGGGACGCTGCATCCCTAAAATAAAC
>JAUBOD010000785.1:3130095-3140852 GCA_032353885.1 Nothura maculosa
CTGCCCAAGTGGTCTTGGCTGTCCTTCAGCCTCACCAGCATCAGCACTTTGTCACATGGAGGAGATTGAGGATCAGAGGAAATTGGGGCCATTTGGGGGAATCAAGAGACATTGTGGGGATCAGGATTGAGGAAATCTGGCAGGATTGGGGTAGCAGGGTCTCAGGAGGGATTGGATGATTGGGGAGGTCAGGGTACACTGAGGGATCAGGGAGGATCAGGGCACTTCTGAGGTATCTGTGGAGAACTGCAATATCATGGAGAATCAGGTGAGATAGTGAGAGACCAGGAAAACTGGGTATGAGGGTCATGGAAGACTGGGGATCTGTGGAAATGGACAGGACCTGGGGAGATCGTGGAGATCAAGGAGACTGGGGAGATCAGAGAAGATTGGGGAGATCAGGACACTTGAGATGATCCCACAGTGGCAGCCCCTCGGTACCTGGGGGTCTCCTGAAGGTCCTGCAGGATCTGACAGATGCTCTGACCCCACTTCTCCATCCCACAGCATCACAGTGAAGGACCTGAAGGCCATGCTGCCCCAGGTGAACTACCGTGTACCCAACATGAGGTTCCTGCGGGACAAGCTCGTGGTAAGGCCCAGCGCGTGTCCTGGCCACCCCAGCTCAGGCCCTTGGCAGGGGCACGGAGCAGGAGGCTTCTGTGGGGCATCCCCACCACATCCAGGGATGCAGACCATTATCCCACCGCACACCTTGGTGTGTGGCCACCCTGCCACCGTGGTCCCTGTGCCAGCTTGCCTGCTCACAGGCTGCCCTGTCTCCCTGGCCCTCCAGGAGGTGGAAGCCAGGAACGAGATGACTTTCTCCCACTTCGTCCAGTTCTACAAAAACCTGATGTTTGACACACAGAAGTCGGTAAGAGACATGTCTGCAGCCCCATCCACCCAAACATCCCCAGTTGACCATAGCAAGTGGTCTCCATCCAGCTAAGCCTAAGATCTCCTTTGCTTTGCAGGTCATTGAGCAACTGGAGCTCTCCTTCCCCTTGCGGTGAGTACCCAGACACTCATGGACCCATCAGGCATCACAGCCACCCTCTGAGGACAGGGTAAACAGAGGGATACATTGTCTGGTCTTGACCTGGGACAAGGCTGGACATGAGGGACAAGGACAGGGTGGCAGACACGGTCCATAGGAACGGTTCTGAGCAGATATATGAGGGAGAAGCGAGGTGCATGGAAGTGAGGTGTGAGTAGGGATGTAGTTGTGAGCTGTGAGTAGGTTGGTGGGACATGATGGAGCCATGGCAGGGATGTCACCTGTGTACACAGGTGATAAGGTGACATTAGGGAACGTTATTCAGGATGTGCCTGGAATGCTGGGAGCTGCTGCACCCCCTTTTCCCGCATTACCTCTGGAAACACAATGGATGCGACCCCATGTTCTTGCGTCTTCCAAACCAATGTGGCTCTGGTTGGGTCTCTATTGCTCCCCCATGGGACAGCTCTGAGTGCTCCCAGGCTTTCTGTGGCCTTTCCTCTCCTCAGACTTATTGCACACTCCCTTGCAAAGGCAGGATGTTGTGTCAAACAGGGGCCTCAGGAGGAGCCATGGGCAGGTACAAGCCTTTGCCTCTGGAGAACTTCCTTGGCTCCCCTCCTGAGGACCTCTTCATATCCCCAGGAACGTGGACCGGCCAGAGCTCTGCCAGATCTCTCTCTATGACTTCCAGAAGTTCCTGCTGCATGACCAGAAGGTGGGTTGCCCCTGTGATCCCTCCATGTCCAAGGTTTCCATGGCACAATATCATCCCTAGAGAGGTCACCTTGGTGGCTCCTCACCACTGCCTGCATATAGACACTTTTCCAGGGCCTAGCCCCAATATCCTCACCAAGACCAGGCAGTGATTTCTCATTCTGTCCCAGGAAACACTTCATTCTTCACTAATTTGAGACTTTCTCTTCCCAGTTATCAAGATCACTCCCAGCCTTGTCCAACAATCCCATTCTTTGTAGGGAATCTCTCAGGGATCCTCCTGGCTCCAATCTGGGAGATACCTTAAAATCCCCCAGCTCCAGCCTTAAAGATACCCTTGGGATCCTGCTGGTCCCAGTCTTACAGGTCCAGGGGACCAGGATCCCAGAGGGATCTCCTGAACCAGCCTTAGAGATTCCTCATGGTTTATCTTGGGTCTGACTTTAGAGATCCTTTCTGGCCCTGCCTTAGAGATCTCTTAGGGATTCCTCCTGGCCCCAGCCTTGGAAGGTGTTGGAGATGCCTGATCCTGGCCTAAGAGATCCCTCAAAGATTCCTCCCAACCTCAGTCTTGGAGACTCCTGAGGGAACCCTCCCAGGCCTGGTCTTGGAGACCCCTCAGAGATCCTTCCTGGTCTGGACTTGGAGATCCCTCTGGAATAGCTCTCAGCCTCCAGCTTGGAAACCCTCCTGGGTTCCCTCAGGGCCCAACCATGGAGACCCTTCCTGACTGCCTTATTGCTCCCAACTCTTCCTGAATGCTGCATCACCTTTCTGTCCTAGGAGTCCTGGGCTAGTGATGTGGGCACGGTGAGGGACTACATGTG
This sequence comes from Nothura maculosa, assembly GCA_032353885.1. Lineage (NCBI taxonomy): Eukaryota > Metazoa > Chordata > Aves > Tinamiformes > Tinamidae > Nothura > Nothura maculosa. The sequence goes on from JAUBOD010000785.1 coordinate 3,132,640, forward strand.
CTCCTACCTCAAGGACTGTTCCTCCGAGGCAGCAGACCCCTCTTTCCAGCTGGATGAGGTGCGTGGCCACCCCACAGTGACAGCCCCTGCAAGGATCTCCCACCCCAGCATGTTCTAAAACTTCTCTGCTTCCTCCTCAGTTCCTGACTTACCTCTTCTCCAAGGAGAACATGGTGATGGACTCAAAATACGAGCGCGTAGTGCCTGAAGAGATGAACCACCCCCTCTCACAGTACTGGATCTCCTCCTCCCATAACACGTAAGCCAGCCCCTGCCGCAGTCTTGGGGACATCCAGCCTATCCTCTGGAGCCGTCCTCCAGCATCCAAAGCTCACTCGTCCTCACTCACTCTGGTTGACTTCCATGCTTGCATGGAGCCTCCTTGCTTTTACTGCTGGCACAGCTAGCCAGCCCATTCATGGTTCCTCTTGCTCCTCTTAGGTACCTGACAGGGGACCAGTTCTCCAGCGAGTCCTCCTTGGAGGCGTACGCCCGCTGCCTCCGCATGGGCTGCCGCTGCATTGAGCGTGAGTGACCCCATTCCAATTGCTGGGACCTCATGGCCATGACCCCCTCAGCACCCTGCAGCACATCTGATGTTTCCATAGGCACATCCCGTGCCCCACTGGCACACTGGGGTGGAGGGTGGCCTTCTTGCATCCCTTGGGGCCCAAAAACCTCCTCCATGATGCATGGAGAGATGCATGACACATCTGCATGCCATAAGCAGGGGCTGGGAGCAGGGCAGGGAAATGGGCCTGGAGATGGGCACACATTAACTAGACTGTCCCCCCGTCCAGTGGACTGCTGGGATGGCCCGGATGACCTGCCCATCATCTACCATGGCCACACGCTCACTTCCAAGATCAAGTTCCTGGATGTCCTGCACACCATCAAGGAGCACGCGTTCGTCACCTCTGAGTAAGAGCCCCCAGTCCCTTCAGCAATCTCACTCCAAGCTCCCAGGCCATGCTTGTCTCACAGCACCTTCAATTCTGGTCCCTGCAGGACCAAATTCTCTCTAATTCTTCTTCTGCCTGTGGCCCAGCCGATGGCTCACGGTTTGCTCCCCCAGGCTCTGGCTTGTCTCTGCTGGGAGTACAAGAGAGCTGACACTCTGAGACACCTTTCATGGCTGCTTCTTCCAGGTTCCCCATCATCCTCTCCATTGAAGACCACTGCAGCATCGTCCAGCAGAGGAACATGGCCTCCCACTTCAAGAAGGTCTTTGGGGACATGTTGCTCACCAAGCCAGTGGACATCAACGCCGATGAGTTGCCATCACCCACACAGCTCAAGAAGAAGATCCTTATCAAGGTGCAGAGCCTGACATCTCACTGAAGCTCCTCTTTCCTGACAGGACCAGGAGGGGCAAGAACAACATTGGGCTGAAAGGGATGGGGATTTCTCCAAATATCTCCAAACCCAAATAATAGGATGCTAGGGATCTCTCTGTGCAAGGACAGGCCTGCAGGGTTTGGGACCCAGTGGGTACGTTGCCGGTGGTCTTGATAGTACAAATTATGCAGGAGATGGATACCAAAATTCAAACAGTTGTGAGGAAATCTGCAAGGCTCTGCCTTTAGTTCCTAAAATAATCTTGAGAGCTTGGCAAGTGCCACAGAGTGATGGGATGACCATCTGAACTCCTCTCTCTGGGCTCTTTCCCCAGCACAAGAAACTGGTTGAAGGCAACCTGTATGAGGAGGTCTCCACAGCCAGCTACTCCGAGAATGACATCAGCAACTCCATCAAAAACGGCATCCTCTACCTTGAAGACCCCATTGATCATGTAAGAGTCTTTCTTGCCAAATAAAAATCATTCAGTCAGGACATGTTGATGTGGGAGAGCAGGGATATAGAGCAAGCACATGGCGCACACTCTGCTAAGTCATTGCTATTGCATGCAGACATTGACCAAGAAAGGAGACCTTTAAGTCCTATAGCTCCATGCCACCCTTGTCCCTGCTCTGATGATTCTCCTTCTCTCTCCCAGACCTGGAGCCCACATTATTTCGTCCTGACGAGCAACAAGATCTACTACTCGGAAGAGACATCCCGCTACCAGTTCAACGAGGATGAGGAAGAGGTGGAGCAGAAGGAGGTGAGTGGAGGTGCACAACCTTCTAGGGGGCATATGGGGAGCCTGAAGATGTCCATGGAGAAAGGGAGAATTTTATGGTGCCCCAGGTCTCTACCCAATGTGGACACTAACCCCCAGTGTCTCTGGTGGTCCATAGGAGTTCAACAACAATGAGCTTCACTTCACGGAGAAGTGGTTCCATGGGAAGCTGGGAGGGGGCCGCGACGGGCGGCAGATCGCCGAGAAACTGCTGCACGAATATTGCACCGAGACAGGCGGCAAGGACGGCACCTTCCTCGTGAGGGAGAGCGAGACCTTCGTGGGCGACTACACCCTCTCCTTCTGGTAGGAGCCCCAGCCTGGTGACCACACCATGCCCTTCCCAGCACGTGGCCACATCATCATCTTGCCAGCACATACCCCATGGACAGTCCCTGTCTCTGCTACTTGGAGGTGACAGCGGGTTCAGGCCTTCCCCAGGAGATTGCCAATTTGTGTGTCCTTCTGGGTCATCAGGGGCTGCTCCCAGCAAATTCCCAGTTCAGAGGTGGGAATTAGGACCAGTAAGAGGTCTGGGGGCAAACTTTTTTTGCATGGCATGCACCACCTTGCACAGCTGTGCCCAGATTGGACTTAGGAGCTGCACAACACGTGTTTACCTGCAAGGGGCAGGAGGGGATGCTGGGGCAGATGCATCTCCACCAAGACCTGGGATGCAGGTGGCAGGACTAGGCAAGCCCTGTGCACCCCAGCACTGCTCACGGCCTTCTCCTTCCCCTCCCAACAGGAGATCCAACCGTGTCCAGCACTGCCGCATCCACTCGCGGCAGGAAGCCGGCACCACCAAGTTCTACCTGACGGACAACCTGGTCTTCGACAGCCTCTACAGCCTCATCTGCCACTACCGCGAGGTGCCGCTCCGCTGCAACGAGTTCGAGATGCGCCTCACCGACCCCGTGCCCCAGCCCAACGCCCATGAAAGCAAAGAGTGAGGGTGCTCCCTATCCCTGCTGCCCTTCTGCTGCTTCATCACTTCTTCCTGCCCTCCCTGTGCCTGGCTCTGGTTCCACGGCAGAGCCAATGTTGGGCAAGGGTTGCACAGGGATGCTGGCATCAGCCTCCCTCCTTCTTGCTGTCCCCTCTCCAGGTGGTACCACGCCAACCTGACGCGCCTGCAGGCCGAGCACATGTTGATGAGGGTCCCGCGGGATGGAGCCTTCCTGGTGCGCAAGCGCAGCGAACCCAACTCCTACGCCATCTCCTTCAGGTGAGGGCGGCCTCCACGGCATCCAAGGCTGCTCCTGGGCGTCCGTGCTGCAAGGTGGGCTGAGAACTGCCAGGCTCGTGGCTCCTGTGACAGTCTCCTGTGACTCCATACCAGGAGGCAGGGCTGGCAGTCAGGGTGATATCCCATCCTACCCAGCTCTCCTCTGTCGCTGTGGTCTCCATGATCTGGACCTCATAGCACCCCTCACATCCACCCCTGTCTCTCTCCATACCAGGGCAGAGGGGAAGATCAAGCACTGCCGCATCCAGCAGGAAGGTCGGCTCTTCATGCTGGGCAGCTCGGCCGAGTTCGAGAGCCTCGTGGACCTCGTGAGCTACTACGAGAAGCACCCTCTGTACCGCAAGATGAAGCTGCGCTACCCCATCAACGAGGAGACCTTGGAGAAGATGGGCACCGCTGTGAGTGAGAGCTTGGTTTGCAGGCAAAGCTGCCACGAGCTTCCTTGGGATGGGAAGGTCTCTGCTTCAGTCTCCTAGAAGGCTCCCAGCCCTCCACCTCAGAGCAGAGTTGTTGCCACTGCTGCACCGGGGCAGCCACGCCAAGGCTTGGAAAACTCCAGGATGGAGATCTAGGGACCCACCTGCAGCTCCCTCTTGGAGAAGGAGATTTGTGCAATTCCAACCTGGCCATGCTGCAGTCTGCAGCCATTGCTTCAGGTTTTATCAGCTTCCCCCACCACAAAGAGTTGGCAATTTCCTGAAATTATCGGGAAAGGGCAGCTACCCTTCAACTGGCTGTAGTTCCCTGTTCATCCTCACAACTAAACATCCAGGTGACCTCGTTCCATCATTTCTCCTTGCAGGAGCTGGACTATGGAGCCCTGTACGAGGTGCGGACCCCTCACTTCTACGTGGAGGCCAACAAGATGCCCATGGCCAGGGTAAGAGGGCAGACCAGCATCTTGCTCACCTTGGGACCTCCATGTAGCATGAAGCTCTTTGGTCTAATCCAGACCCTGTGCTGGTCTCTGAATTGACCTGCTGGCTGGAAGTGCAGCAGATAAGTGGGGCTCTTGCCATGCAGCTCTCCCTGAGGACACTGCATGGGAATGTAGGAACTCCCACAGCCTCCTGCTGTTGGTGTGGGCTACTTAGGGACATCATTTAGATCCAGGAGCACTAACTCTAGGTAGCCACAACCCCTGCATGCAAATGGCAGGGCTTGAGGAGTCAGGCTCAGCAGGGCACCCTGCCACCAGCCCCAGGGCAGTGTCCCCAAACCAGGGACCCCTGAGGGACAAGCAGTGACACCCATGTCTCTCTCCTCTGTGTCCCAGTGCACAGTGAAGGCTCTCTATGACTACAAAGCCCAGCGGGAGGACGAGCTGTCATTCTGCAAGCAGGCCATCATCCACAACGTGGACAAGCAGGACGGAGGCTGGTAAGCAGAGTCCCTGGCCAACCTAGCCCCATGTCCCCTGCCATCATAACGTGGCTTGTTTGCAAGCCCAGGGCTGAAAGAACCCTCCTAACATAAAGTTTCACCAAGCAGGCACAGGTTTGGGATAGTCCCTCACTTTCCCCACCACGTGTGCTGGAAGCAGAGCAGAGATGCTGCTGCAGGACAGGGCCACCATTAGCAGGATCATTGGGCTGCATCTCCAAGGTGGAGAAGTCCACCCTGAGCTGTGCCAAGGCAAAAGCTGCAGGTTAGCAGCTCCAACGGCATGTTGAGTCCTCAGAGATCCCCTTGCCAAAACCCACTAGGGCCTTGGGTGCTGCAGGAGCACACAGCAGCTACATGGGTGGTGGATGCTACTGCAACAGCTTTTAACTGCCTCCTTTTCTATCCCTCTCTTCTCCAACTGTTCCCTGACATCACATGCAGTGTTAACACCCCTGTCCTCCCCAAATCAGTCCGCTTGCCTTGATCCTCTCACCCCTTCTAGGTGGCGAGGGGACTACGGAGGCAAAAAGCAGCTGTGGTTCCCGGCCAACTACGTGGAGGAGATCGTGAACGCGCAGGCGCAGGAGCAGGATGAAGCTGTAAGTGGGATGTCCCTGTGCTGGTTCCATGTGTGCCTGTGGAGTTGAGTCCATTTGAGCATGGATTCTGATCCAGAGCCCAGGGATGCTCCAGGGTCTGGACACAGTATCCTCATCCATAAGGGCTGTGGCATTTGAATGGGGAGATGGTTTTTTCTTGACTTGGCAAAGCCGGAGGGAGGCTTTGGGGTTAGGGAGGCTGCCAAAGCGAGTGGGACAAAGTCAACGAGTGCTGGACTCCACATCACAACCTTTCACCGCTCCCTCTTCCTTCCTCTCCCGCAGTCGTCGGAAAACAGTCCCCTGGGGAACTTCCTGAAGGGCTTCATCGACGTGCCGTCCTGCCACGTAGGTGAGTGTCTCCGCTGCAGTGGGGACAGGAGTGTGCAGGGGAAGCTAACGTTCATTGCATTGGGCCAAGGCCCTTGAACGTCATCACCCACCTTGGTCCAGGATGAAGGACCTCATTCATCAACCTGGGGGCTGGCAGATGTTACCAGGTGGCAGGTGCTGTGGGCAAGCAGGGAAGGGCTGAATGTCACTGCCCTCCCTCTGGCTGGGGAACAGGCACCGACCTCATGCTGAGCAGGGGAATCATGGGGCTGAATTTGGAAGGGTTCAGCCCAAGAGGCCTGTTCTGCAATGTCCAAATGGTGACAAACCCGGGCAGGCCATGCCAGCAGCCACGGGCACTCACCCTTTGCCGTGCCCTGTGTCATGGGGTGGCACCACAGCAGGTGACACCAGATTTGCACTCTCCCCCCTGCACCCTTGGGGAAGGTTTGCCCTCATCTGCACCCATCCAGCACCCCCAGAGCCCCATTGCAGGGCCAGAGTGGGCGAGAGGGGCAGAGATGGGCACTAGCAGGGGTGCAAGGGGTGCACCCAGGAGCTGCGGTCCCCAGCGCGCTCCTGTCTCACGCTTTGCCGTGGACCCCGCAGGACCGCTGAGGTTTCGTTTGCTCCACAGAGCCATCCGTTGGGAACCTCTTCAAGTAAAGCCCCCTCTGATGTCCTTATAGTTATCTCCAAAGACGGGAGGAGCTCCAAACCATTTGTCTTCACCATCCATTCCCAGCAGATGTCCCACGCAGCCCAGTCGCTGGACGTGGCCGCAGACACGCAAGAGGAGCTCAGCGAGTGGGTGGCCAAGATCCGGGAGGCCACACAGAACGCCGATGCCAGGGTGAGGGGCTCCTTTGGGTGCTGCAGGACCTGCAGAGAGGCTCAGCAACACCCGCTCCCTGCCAGGGAGATAGGAGGCAGGGAAAAAGGAGGCTCCCATGGGAGCATGAGCCCAGCAGCCTGTATCCCCAGGCCCACTGAGTTGGCCCTGGTTGTGACAAGGGGTGAAATCCTGGGTGCAGAGAAGGAGATCCCAAGTTCTGATCCTCAATGTCTCTGCAGAATATGGGGCAAAATAAGGGTTGCACTTTGGAGCATGGTCCCATGCCATCATCTATAGAGCATCCCTGCAGAAGGATCTGGGGGGAAGCTGGGACACCACAAATTGATGGTTTCAGCTCCTGTTTTCCTTCATGCAGATGCAAGAGGGGAAGATCATGGAGCGGAGGAAGAAGATTGCACTGGAGCTCTCCGAGCTCGTCGTTTATTGCCGCCCGGTGCCGTTCGATGAAGACAGTAAGAGCCAGGGGCTGATGATCTCACCAGGATCTGGGCAGACAGGGAAGTGAGAGGTCCCAAGGGTGTTCTACCCACTGACAATCTCCTTTTGTGCTTGCAGAGATCGGCACAGACAAGGCGTGTTACCGGGACATGTCCTCCTTCCCGGAGACCAAAGCGGAGAAATACGCCAACCGCAGCAAGGGCAAGAAGTTCCTGCAGTACAACCGGCGCCAGCTCAGTCGCATCTACCCCAAAGGCCAGCGCTTGGATTCCTCCAACTATGACCCGCTGCCCATGTGGATCTGCGGCAGCCAGCTGGTGGCCCTCAACTTCCAGACCCCTGGTAAATCCTGCTCCTTGGGTGGCTGATGGGCTCGCTCATGCAGGTCACCCCATTTCTCCCATCCCTGGTGGCTCTCCCATCTGGTCCCACCTCTGGATGTGGCTTGGATGAGCTATCCAACCCCTGTCTCCATCCTGGTGGAGACATCCTCATGCAGTGCTTGGATGTTTCATGTGATACCCAGCTGCTTCCCTTCCCCTATCCTGGGTCAGGGACTTTCTGTGGGGAGAGGAGAGGTTGTCCCCTTTTTCCTGGGGATCTCAAGGAGCCTTGAGCCCCAAGGCTCAGAGCTGCTCTGTCCCCACGTTTGGCAGATAAACCCATGCAGCTGAACCAGGCGCTATTCATGCTCGGAGGCCGAAGCGGCTACGTCCTGCAGCCTGACATCATGAGGGATGAGACGTTCGACCCTTTTGACAAGAACAGCCTGAAGATTGTGGAGCCCATCACGGTGCAGCTGCAGGCAAGTGTGATCCAGTGGCATGGGGGACAACAAGCAGAGAAAGGTGCCAGCACCCCAAAGTGTTCCCCATTAGTGCCAGGATGATGGGGTCTTTCTTCTTCCTCAATTTTGAGTCTTTTGGTGGGATTTCACATGCTTCAGCACCATATTTGCTGCTGGGATGTGCTCTGACCTTTGCCATTGCTCTACAGTGTTTGTTATACTGTGACCTCTTAGATCTGATGTTTCCTCTGCATGAGATGTTGCATGGAGTTGAGCAAAATCTGAGAGGGAACAAGTTGGACAATAAAATAGCTAAAACAAGGTCGGGGCCACTTTACCCCAAAGTTGGGTTACAAGATCAGGGCCGCTTTACCCCAATGGTGGGTTACAGCTAGGACAGGTTAGCCTGTGGTCATCTGATCCTTGAGCAAGTCATGGAGAAA
>JAUBOD010000785.1:3162304-3172398 GCA_032353885.1 Nothura maculosa
CCCATCCCATCCCATCCCATCCCATCTCATCTCATCTCATCCCATCCCATCCCATCCCATCCCATCCCATCCCATCCCATCCCATCCCATCTCATCCCATCCCACCCAGAATCCTCTTTTTCCACCCTGGACACCCTTTGTGGTGCATCACAGAGATGCAGGGCAACTGTCACCCCTCGCTCCAGCACCTGGAGACCACCAGCAGAGGCAGAGGTGACATCCCAGACGCGGTGGTGGCCACCTCACCTCTCGGATGAAGTCCTCCAGGCTCTGCTCACTGATGTCATTGCTCACGGCGATAGAGATGCTCTCAAACCAGGGCACCTGGAAGCTGCAGAGAAAAGCAAAGGGCCCTCAGCACCCTGTGGGAACCCTCCGCGCCAACGAAAGCCACTTGGGCACTTACCAGGTGCCACAAGCACGAAACGCCCGGCGGATCTCCTTGGATTGCTGCGCCAGGTCCCCGCTGTCCAGGCGCACGCCGACGGCGCGGTAGCCCAGCTCGTTGAGCGCCAGGGCCACGGCGCAGAAGTTGGGAAGGCCGCTCCTGGTGGGGACAAGGGAAGGGTTGGTGTGGTGAGGACGTGGGAGCGATAAACGCTACCCAAAGTGGCAGTGGAGGCTTCTCAAGAGCTGCCCTTTCCCCTCCTGTCCACAGCTCTGACAGGACCCATCGGGACCCATCACACTCCTTCCCATCACCCAAGACCTGGAGAGCCCTAGTGTCCTCACCGCATGACGCAGTAGGTGTCCAGCAGCCCTTGGAAGTGGCGCGGGAAGCTCACGGCGTAGGAGACGAAGGCGGCCAGCTCGCCCCGGTTCACCTTGCCCGGGGACACCTGCAGCAGCTCGCACACCCGCGGCAGCCACGACGCGGCCAGCGAGGCCAGATCCACCGGCTCTCCTCCTGCGGCGGGCGCCAGGACCTGCCACCCAACACCCCCAAATTATAGGATCATAGGAGGTTGGAAGGAGAATGCTTAAGGTTGGAAGGGACCTCAGGAGTCATCTGCACATACAGGGTCACCTAGAGCACGTGGCACAGGGCTGCTTCCAAGTGGGTTTTGAAGATCTCCAAAGAAGGAGACTCCACAACCTCTCTGGGCAGCCTGTTCCAGTGTTCCATCAACCTCACTATCAAGAAATGTTTTCTTAAGCTCTTGTGGAACTTTTGGTGCTTCAGTTTGTGGCCGTTTCCTCTAGTCTTATCACTGGCCACCACCCAAAAGAGGCCAGTCCCATCCTCCTCACTGCCTCGCTTGAGGTATTTGAAGACACTGATCAGGTCCCACCTCAACCTTCTCTTCTCCAGGCTGAACAGGCCCAGCTCTCTCAGCCTTTCCTCACTGGGCAGATGTTCCAGGCCCCTGATCATCCTCATAGCCCTAATCCACCCCCAAAACTCGTGTCCCAACCCAACCCACGGTCACGGGACGGCGACGCTCACCCGGGGCTCCACCTCGGCCAGCGACGTGAAGGACATGATGAACGAGTGGGCCACGGTGCCCTGCACGGGGATGCCGTAGAGCTTCCCCGCCAGCACGTTGCTGGTGCAGTCGAAGCCTGCGGAAGCAGAGGATGAGGACGCAGGTGGCGGGGAAGAGCCCGGAGGAGCCGCTCCGCAGGGCTGCGCTCACCCCCGATGTAGGAATACTTGGAAGCGGAGAGGCCGCCGTCCGGGCCCTGCGCGCGACGCAGCCCCAGCTCCATCAGCTTCATGCTCGGACCGGCCAGGAGACGGAAGCGGGAGGCGTTGGTGGCCACCAGGCTGCAAGGGGAGGAAGGTGAGAGTCAAATGGGATGTCCTGGAGGGACCCAGGACACCACATTCCCTGATCCCAGCACCCCAGAAGCGGGTGCTCCTACCTGGCGTAGCTGACCAGGCACAGCAGGGTGGTCTCCAGCAGCTGCACCACCAGCAGCGGCCCCTTCACCTGCAGGAGCGGGACCTGTGGGAAGAGCCAGGAGAGCAGCCATGAGGCCTCCTGGCCCAATGGAGCTGGAGCCAACAACCCTCGACAGCCAAGGCTGAGCCCGTATGGGTGTAAGTGGAAATGGAGGCAGTTCCATCTCCATGTGAGGAGGAACTTCTTCACTGTGAGGATGCCAGAGCCTGGAACAGGCTGCCCAAGGAGGCTGTGGAGCCTCCTTCTCTGGAGGTCTTCCAAACCCACCTGGATGCAACCGGGTGTCCCATGTACTGGGTATCCCTGCTGGAGCAGGAGGTTGGACTGGATGATCCCCAGAGGTCCCTTTCCCACCTCAACCCCTCTGTGATTCCGTGATGAGCCGCCCCAGCCCGCGCTCACCCTGGAGAAGACGACGGAGCCTTCGGGCACGGAGGTGACGGTCACCTCCGAGGCGTCCACGGTGCCCAGGTACTCGAAGAAGGCCTCCTCGGTGGTGCTGGGCAGCACGGAGCGCAGGTAGGCGATGTCTGTGCGAGGAGGCCAGGGTCCTCTGCTCACCACCCTGCTCCTACAAAGGCTCTGCTTGCTCCCTTGAGAGATGCCCCTGCCCCAACCTCGGCACCCCAATAGGTCCCTCCATATCCCCCCTCTAAGCCCATGTCTCCCTCCTAAGGTCTCTGTCCTCCCATCTGTCTCCTCCAGGCCCCCAAGGGAGCTCCTGGTCCTTCTCAGGGATCTTATTGTCCCCTGACTCCTCAGGGAAGTATCCTTGTTCCTAGATTCCTTCTGAAGGGTGTCCCTGTCTCCAGGAGGGACTTCTTTGCTGCTCCAAGGGACATTCCTGAGCCACCTGGGTCTCCCTAAAGGGTCTCCTCGCCCCTCTGAGCTGTCCCTGTCCCACCCAGCCCCCCCCATATACCCCAAGGAGTCTCCTCGCTCTCCTGAGGAAAGTCCATGTCCCTCCTCCCCCAGGTCTCTAAGGGGTGTCCCCATTCACCCCTACATCTCCCTGTCCACACAGGGGACTCCTGAGAGATCCTCCTGCCCCTCAGAAGTGCCCTTGTCCCATAGGGTCCTTCAGAGGGGTATCCCTGTCCCATAGGGTCCCCCTGTGGGCTCCTCCCTATCCCCCCATGGGGTTCTTTGCTGCTCCAAGGGTCATTCCTGCTCCAAGGGACCTTCCTGCTCCACCTGGGTCCCCCCGAGGGGTCTCTTCACCCCTCTGAAACATCCCTGTCCCACCTAGACCACCCAAGCCCCCCATGAGGGAAGTTCTTGGTCTCCCCACACTGTCTCCCTGCTACCCATGAGGGTCCCCTCAGGGTCCCTCATGATGGGGAGCCCCCCTCTTGGGGTCCCTCATGATGGGGCACCCTCCAGGGTCCTCCATAATGGGGCATCCCCCCAGGGTCCCTCATGAAGGGGGAGCCCCCCTGGGGGTCCCTCATGACAGGGCACCCTCCCCTTGGGGTTCCCTCATGACGGGGCGCCCCCCCGGGGGTCCCCCCGCGCCACCCACCGGCGGCGGAGAAGCGGAAGGCGCGCAGGAAGCGCAGCGCCTCGGCCAGGCCGGCGCCGAGCGCGAAGGCGCCGCCGAAGGGGCCGCGGCGGAAGAGGAGCTCGGCGGCGGCGGGCGCGCGGTGCCGCCCGGCGCGCCAGTAGCCGTACGCCATGGTGACCTGGTAGAGGTCCGTGAGCAGCGCCATGGCGCCCCGCGCCCGCCTCACCCGCCGCGGCCAATGGGGTGCGGCGCCGCGCGCCCGCGTGACCCTCCCAGGCCAATGGGGCGCGCCGCCGCGCGCGGGGGGCGCTGGGAGGTGTAGTTCCTGGCGCGCGGCGGGGCAACAGGTCTACCCCGGGCGCGCGTGAGGCCACCAGGTCTACCCCTCTACTAAGGACATGGGCCCTTGCACGCTCGCACCAGCATAGCACTATGCAGAGCACAGACACAACACATAGCTAGGAAAACCAACACAGCACAAGAGAGGTCACCGGGCTGCTCACTTTAACCTCTGGCTTTGGCCTGTGCTTAGAGCAGGACCCTGGGGCGCTCACTGTGCTGCTCAGTGTTTGCATTTTGCAGCTCGTATCTGGACCTTTGGACTCTGTGGCGCTGCTACCATTTATATCTACAGGGTGAAAGTCTCTCCTTTCACTGGCCATGTCCTGGCTTGTCCCCTCGTTCCTAAAGCGCAGGATGATCCATGGAAGTACCTTCCACGGGACATCGAGAGCAACAAAGCAAGACAAGGGAGGAAATTCAGCTCCATGTGCCAAAGCCTAAAGAGAGAGAAGACTGAGAGGAGATCTGATCAATATGTAGACATTCCTGAGGGGAGAATGTAAAGAGGATGAGGCCAGACTCTTCTCAGTGGTGGACAGGGATAGGACAACAGGGAATGGGTACAAGTTGAAACACAGAAGGTTCCATCTCCATGTGAGGGAACTTCTTTACTGTGAGGGTGCCAGAGCAGTGGAACAGGCTGCCCAGGCAGGTTGTGGAGTCTCCCCCTCTGGAGATCTTCCAAACCCACCTGGATGCGACCGGGTGCCCCATGCTCTAGATGTCCCTGCTGGAGCAGGGGGTTGGGAGTAGACCATCTCTAGAGGTCCCTTCCAACCTTAACTATTGTGTGATTCTGATTTGTGCACAAACCTCCAGCACAGGCTGCTCATGCAGATGCAACACCAAGCCAGGAATGCCATTACCTTTAATGAAGCAGGAAAGGGAAGAGAGCTATCCCAAAGTGGCCCAAGTAGCTCACAACACATCACACACTGGCTAAATTACGCTCTGCAAAGAAAGACATCATACAATGTGCACTCCCAATCCTGACGTTTATTTATTACGCTCCCACGGAGGTTATAGGTTGGCTTCTAGATCTTGTTGAAAGCAGCAATGTCAACGCTCTGCACCTGAAACAGAACAAGAGCAGCAGCTGGGGATCACCAAGGTCTTCTCAAACATTCATCAAGTACACGTGGAGCCAGGATTTGACAGCACACATCCATCTACTCAGAAATTAAGCAGAGCCCTTTTCTCTTAGGACAGCTTGCCTGCTCTAAGAGCCTCCATTTAGGTGCTATTTTGGACTGGTATGACCCCAGTCATAATAGGAAAGTCCACCATGACTTTTAGAGTTCACCTACGAAGAGCATAGATAAAAACAACCTGACTTGTTCCACAAGATGCAACTATTGGGGTCTATCTCCTCTCACAGGAGGAAGGATGACCCTAGCTGATAATTTCGCATCATTTCAAATAAAAACATGGCACGATTCAAGAGCTGCAGACTTACATAGTCTTCAAACTTGGTGATCTCCTCCTCCAGGATGTCTGTCCCAACTTTGTCATCCTCCACTACGCACTGGATCTGCAGCTTCTTGATGCCATAGCCTACTGGGACCAGCTTGGAGGCTCCCCACACGAGCCCATCCATGTGGATGGATCGGACGCACTCCTCCATCTTCGCCATGTCAGTCTCATCGTCCCACTGCCAAGGCAAGAAATAAGAACTTGAGCGTTTTCCAATAGCCCAAGAGGTGTCCAACAACTCAAGACTTAACACATACATGGCAAAATGAGGGTGGGCAATATTATTCCTTCAATAACATACAAATTAAGATGGGTGCACCCCAAAATCAGACAGGCTAAGCTGAGCTAATCAACACGCTTTCACACATGTAGCACGTGCCCATGTCTCTGGTTTGACCAGCAGCTAAAATTCAACACCACATTTCAGCTAATTCCAGCTAATTCTTGGCTGCCATTCCCACCTGACAATTAATGAGCTGATGGAGTCAGCCAAGCTAAATATGACTTTGCAGCAATGCTATGTAATTAGTAGCTAGGTAGTCTCAATTCTAGCTGCAGCCCCTTCATATGGAAAGGGAATTCTTCCTGGAGAAGCACATCTACTTTGCAAATTGCATTCACTTCACCAGCCAACTAAGATCTTTTAAGTGATTTGCAGCCTGCTGCAGCATAAGTCACAAAGCCTCACTTAAACTCCCCCTCTTTCAGATTACTCACTGGTTTAACATCCAGAAGGATGGAAGACTTGGCAATGAGACCTGGCTTCTTGGCCTTCTTCTCGGCGTACTGGCGCAGTCTCTCCTCCCGGACTTTGGCAGCCTCTTGGTCTTCCTCTTCGTCATCGCTACCGAAGAGGTCGATGTCGTCATCCTCGTCGTCCTCGGCAGCCGTCGACTCCACTTTCTTTGCAATTGAAGCAGATGGGAGAGCCACTTTCTTGGAGGGAACGCTGAATGGTTCCACTTTCTTGACACGCATTCAAGGGGGAAAGAAAATTCATCTGCAGTTAAATCAGAGCAGCACTTGGGAACTCAATGCAAGTCAAACAAATATACAGGAGCTCCTAAACCTACACATAATTTTGGGAACACACAGCATAAACCTACACATAATTTTGGGAATACATAATGAAGCAACCTAGGACTTCATTATGATGAAGCACTTGGAGCAACGCTCTGCTGAGGCTCACCTGGGTGGGTGGAATTGATGCAGGTTGATGGGAGGTAGATGATTTTTCCAGCACGTTCAGGCGGCTTTCCAACTTGGAGATGGCCAGCTGAAGATCTGCAACAACTGCAAGAAGGGACAAGGGCAAAGGGAAGCTTATCTTGTAGGTCCAGCATCTCAGACCTTGAGAGCTTTAGCCCCAAGTCGCTTTGCAAACATCAGCTGTCCCATTCAGAGCAGAAGCTCTGACCTAAACACTGGTACGTGCTCACAGATAAGGTCAGTGCATGGTGGATGCTCCACAGGAGCTGGACCCACCAAACGTGTCCTCCCAGCAGAAGACTCTCCCCACTTACCACTGCGAAGGTTTTGGTTTTCTACCTCCAGGTGAGAAATTCGGGCAACGAGTTCATTTTGATCACCACAAGGCCCAGAAGAGGTTGTGCTCGTGCTCTGCAACGAGGAAAACGGAGATGAAGCAAACCTGCTCCCAAGTGGTGAGCGAAGCGCAGCACAGTCAAGCCTTTGGGGAAGAAGACGTTTTTAAAGCTACCAAAGAACAAGGTGGTTTCATCCAAAGCTCTATACCATGAAACTGTTATGGATCTCCAACTGTTATGGAGCTCATGAAACATGTTATGGATCTCAAGTGGCAATGAGGAGGGCGGGATGAAGTCATTCCTTGCAGCCACAGATCAGGAGCTACCACTAAACATGCAGGAGGTTTGGAAAGCTTCACACCAAGCCCCTTCAGTGGGGGAGCTGGTCTCACAATCTGCAGCATTGAAATGACCTGCCTAATGTCACACCAATCACTGTGAAGGCTAGAAAGAGATGCCTGGATTTTTACTTGAATACATGACAATGAGGCCAATCGAGCTCCAAAAGGATTGGTTTTAACAGCAAAAAGTGCTTTCATTCCTTTAAGGAGGCCCCTGCCTATAAATCAATTCTGCAAAAGAAGGAAAAAAAAATACAGGCCTTCAAGGGTCAGTATAACTAAATACAAAAATAAAGATCATTTATGTTCTTCCACGTTTGCCCTGCACGTCATTAATGTGATCCTTGGTTACTCCTGACAGGCTCCTTGGCAATCACTTGAGATGGAGATGGCAAACGGAGCACATGGAAAGCTGGGCCTGGGAGAGACAACCCTGGGAGCAGCGTTCACAGGAAAGCAGCACGTGCTGCTTCTGGAAGGAAGGCCATGGATGCTCCTTTACCTACCCAAAAAGGAGCAGATGCCAAAGGAAACATCCCCAGAAAATCAGTCCTGGCATTGGTAGATGCTCAGCAATACAAGTGCTGATCCCCACACTTGCTCCCTGAGATCCCCAGGGCTCCATACTGCAGGAGCTGGGACTCCATCCCAAAGAACAAGCGCCTCCCACGGCACGAGGTGGAGGGTTGACCTCCCGCCTCCTTGCAGGCAACACAAGCAGCTCCATCCACGCACGGGCAACTTACAGTTGAGCGGCCTGACTGCCTCTTGGCACGGGCAGAGGGAGCTTCTTTGCTCCGTGGACCTGTCTTCTGCTGGAAAGGGCAAGAGGGGTTTGTGGGGGAGGCTGGTTTTGGTGCAAGGGGAAGGAGAAAAGCACCTCAACTCATGCTGAAAGAGGCGCTCGAGCACAGGCAGATCCTCATGCAGGACAGACCGTCACTCAACGAGCTTCACACCAGCTACACTGCAACCAAATCAGCAGGAAAAGCCATCCATGGGCTTGTAGGTAACAGATCTCAGTGCTTGCTGAAGGGGCAAGCACAGGGGTAAAATCAGACAAGGTTTTACCAGACCTAAACCTGGTCTTGGCCATTTTGCTGCCTGTACAATAAGAGGTGCAGGAGATGCATGCATTACCACAGCCACACAGCAGCTCTCAGCTAGTTCTCCTGTGAGGAACCAAAACATTCACTCTGTAGACACAAACACATGCAAAGAGACTCTTAGGTTGTGCCCAGCTGCCACCAAAGTGTCTCTTCCAGGGATAAAAAGAGCCAACAACCAACCTGCACTGAGCAACTCAATGCCAGACCCATCACATGAGGCCATTCCCAGCCCTACACAGCCCAACTTCTGCATCAGTCTGAAGCTCTAGTCACATTTTGCAGATAAATATGGAAGCATTTCAACAGGCTCCACATTTTTCCTAGCAATTCTGGCTTGTTTGCACCCAGCTGCTGACGTTAGAGAAGCTGCAACCCTCAATTGGGGCTGCAGAACAACCAGATTGTCAACACAGACCCTTGTTGCAGGGCTCAGTTCTCCCTCCAAACTTCCTTTCCTTATCAATAATATTGAAGGAATTGTGTGGAGTCTCATCGAGCCTCATGGTCACTAAGCAAGCCTCAAAGATGCCAAGATCTCAGCTGAGTCAACACTGTCCACGCTTGCCAGTCAACATCCTGGGGTCTTCTCCCTGCCATCCTGCAGCACGAAAATCCACAGTTTTAGCTCAAAATGCACTTGCCAGCTCTTCAGAGCAGTGTCAAATTTAAGGGATGAGCTTGAGGAAGGAAATATCCGATTTCTTCCAGAAAAGATGCTCATGTGGCTAATGATACTAAAACAAGAGGGCTTGGAAAGACTCTGCACTACACGAGGCTATTTCAAACCAGAAAAGAAGCAGAAATAACATTTTTTACTACAACAGGCTATTTTTCAAGGGTATAAAATGCTAAATCAAGAAAACTCTCATGTATTTCCATACAGATTGCCCAGGGAACTGCAGGAAGCAACTGCAGTGCACAAATAAATGACTCCCTTGTCACCTTATCCAGAGTGTTTAGGTGGGGGAGGTTGCAAACACTGATAAGGGCCCTGGAAAGTCACCTTTTCCAGGGCAGTAATTGAGCACCCTCCCATCAGCATGTGATAAGGCAGGTAACTCAAGCACCCAAGGAGCTGCAATACCAACAGCTGCATTAATAGAGGTCTCCTATTTCTTATATTACTAAATGGAAATTTGCTGGCTCCCCTGTGCATTTTTTCCCACTTGTATTTAAAAGGTTCTATTTAAACACAAATTTAATCCAGCAGATGAAATATGACCCAAATCTGAGCTCTGGAAGTTTTTGCCATGCTCAAAAACACCTAAATGACCTGCAAGGAAGTGACTCTCAAGGACTGGAAGATGTTTTCACCCTCGAGACCAACAGGATGGATTCAGACCCATTTCCTGCAGAAATTGTGACCGTTACCTGCACACAGACATGTTTCTGGACACAATCTCCAAATATTTCTGCAGAATCAGAGCCATAGGCTTGGCTTTTCGGGGAGTTTTTCTAACAGAAGGAGCTAGAGCAGAGCAAGGAGCAAGTTTCAGACTCCTACACCAATGTGCTACCTGGTGCCATCCCTGTTTTTGCAGCCTCGGATAAGGCTGGGGGGAAATAAAAGTTCAGTTGCCAGCTTTGTTGGACTTGCTCTAGGGCCTTGGCCAAGCTGGTCAAGCCCTGGCTCTAGGGCCCCGGCCAAGCTGGTCAAGCCCTGGCCAAGCTGGTCAGGCCCTGGCTCGAGGGCCTTGGCCAAGCTGGTCAAGCCCTGGCTCTAGGACCTTGGCCAAGCTGGTCAAGCCCTGGCTCTAGGACCTTGGCCAAGCTGGTCAAGCCCTGGCTCTAGGACCTTGGCCAAGCTGGTCAAGCCCTGGCTCTAGGACCTTGGCCAAGCTGGTCAAGCCCTGGCTCTAGGACCTTGGCCA
>JAUBOD010000791.1:9924-21915 GCA_032353885.1 Nothura maculosa
CAGATAATTAAGAGCAGCATAATGCCTATCAAGTGCTTCTAATTTGCTAGGTTGCTTTTTCATACACGAGTCAAAAATAAAAAAAATGTAACTAGACATTAGCAACCAAGAGGCAGAACACCACACACTTCTTTTACTAGCAAACTTTATGTTTTGGTCAAAAACCTCAAATCATTTTCAAACTATTTCATTTCTTGGTTCTAGGTTGCACCCAGAGCTGCAAACACTCCATCAGCTCAGTTGCATTTACTGCTTTGAACTCTGCCAGATGCACTTGCCAGCAGGCCAGGGTGAGCCTTTGGCAAGCTAAAAGCAGCATGTTGACACTACAATCAAGCACATAGATCCTGTGTACATGCTTCCTTCAATAACCATATATATCTCATGTTTTGATATAGCACTTTGGTTTTTGTTAGTCTACAAGTGGTAAGCAGCAACTGCTGTGTGTTTATCTTTCAGCAAATGCTCATTCCCTTCAGGCTCAAACATGCCTCTTTTTAACTTCCCTGATAAAAAGCACATTGTTTACAGTAAGCTTATTTGGATGGAAGAATTTAGGTTGCATCTAAAGGTCAGGCTGGTAGGAAATGTTCATTAGCACAACTGAAACCATCCAAGTAGATGCACTGCAGGGTAATACCAGCTCTGTGCAGTGCTGAACTATTTCAATTTAGACATAATGCTTCATTTTACTCAAAGGAAAAAGTGAGCCTTATCTATCAAAATGAAGAAAGCAACTGCTTGAACACTTCTGGTTTCTTTGGCTTTACCAAGGCAACTGATCTCATGAGAAATGAAAGAAAGACAGTATTAGTCTAATTAGCAGAGAGACACTGCTCGGGTTAAAAAAGCACTTCAAGGCCCTGTGGAGCAGCCTGGCAAGCAGGTCATGCCCTAGATGGAAGATCCAAGCTCCTGGGTGAAGCCTGGGCACAGTTGTCCCCTGCCTTTGAGGCTGCCAACACAGATGTCACCACCCATTGGGCCCGAATCTGCAGTGACAGTAGCTGCTGCAATTATTTATTGGCAAGTCAGGGAGAAGATGACATCGGTTGTAGACTTCCCAAGACAGGAGGGTGGGGAAATAGAAGGTAAGTCAATAAATAAAACAAAGACTAAACCTCTGCTTCACATTACTTCGCCAGTCAGACTGGACTTATTTTCTAGTTACCGATCCCATAAACTTGGGCTTCACTGCAACTCAAAACATAATATAGTGGTCAAAAGCTCAGGGCTGTTTCTAGAACTCCTTCCAGAAATCGCTTCAGGTGCTGATGGGAGTGCAGAGCGAGGCGCGCTCTGCTTGCCTTCATACGATGATCTAGGAAGAACTGCTGAACTCTTCAGCTCGGAGTGATCCATTTCCCAGACAGCCACTCAGTCCTGCAGGGCAGGGTGCCTCCAGTCAAGGGCTGGCTATCAGAAGCCTTGCCAGCCCCACAGCCCAGCCTGAGCATCCTACCAGCCACTAGCATAATGACTGCAAGGCCAGCAGCACCAGGGCTCCAATAACCCCACTGACACACTGAGAAGCATGAGATTTGCTGAAGTACATTTGACAACAGACACCAGAAAAAAAGGACTTTCCACCACTGGATTGGAATATGGAACACATTCACATCGGATTTCTTCACTCCTCTCTCCAACAGATGTTTTGGTAGGAGTGCTTTAACTATACAGAAAACAATATAACCGTCTCCTCGTTCCAGCAGGCTCTGTTCTCTCCAACACTACAGACTGAATTGAAGGAGGATTAAAATCATGTTAGGGTGAATGGAGTCACATGATTCTCCCACAGCGAAGAGCATTACCGTTCACAACGCTCGTTGCAGTCTGAAAATAGCTTTGTTTATGGATGAGCCTGCATTCGCACGACCCCTCTTGTCTGTGATAGATGTATAGTGGCATACACACGTAACTGAAACATACTGAAGCAAGACTACTGATACACCACTCACCCCTGGGAAGAGGATGAAAGAACAAACAGCAAGTGACAGACATTACTCACGTCACCTAACACATTGCTGGAACGGTGCTGGGATACTGCGGCAGTAAGCACAGCGCAGGAATGTGTGAAACAATCCAGTTTGCTTTTCATTCCCTCCCTTCCCACGCTGCAGAAGAGACATCAGGATCTCCCGGACTGGAATGCAACAACACAGCACAACACAACAAGATCAGGTACTTTGCTGGCCAAGCAATTACAATTTCCCTTGGGGGATCCGTGTATCTTCAGCCATCACATTCAGTCACTCAGCATGCATGACACCAAATGTTCATGCTAGGTAATTAGGACTCGATCTTTTATATCACAGGGAAAACAATCCCTCTCCGCTGCCAAGCTAACAAGCTTCCTCAGCCAAACATGCCTGAACTCTTAATTATGGTTTAGAAGTGCTCAGGGCACAGGTTCAGCTACCCCTCTTCAGGCTTTAAAGCAATGACATAATTTTTTTCACCATTAAGTGTCTACACCTATGAACAATTCCAGTGGGATTTGTTAGAGCTTTGGAGCCTGCCATTTTAAGCTCTTGGCATGCAGCTGAAGAGATGAATCAAAGGGGATTACTGCCCTGGTTTAGCCAGACTGCAAATCAGTCAGCAAACCAATGGCTTTGCTGTCAGCAGTCACCCACTTCACTGAACTGGTGACTGGAGGAAGTGGCAAGTCACAAATACGATGACACAGATGACATGACAGTCGCATGGTCTCCTTTGGACACGCTCAGCAGCTCAGACAACCTAGAAGACCCAACATAGGTAGGGTACTCAGGCTTTGCTAACATCATGAGGCTTCCTACAGGATTTAGCCACCCAAAGCCAAGAGAAAGAATATTCCTGACAGAAGATGGTCTTCAGCTCAGAAGAGAGAATTTTTAGGCTTGGGTTTTTAACACTACCATCTCCTTAGCTTTGTAGATTTGGTCATGTCTCCAGAGCCTGTTTTATTACTCCCACAAAACCATGTCATTTTAGACATGGAATAAAACAGGAGGAAAACAGTTCATTCACATCTATAGGAGAAAAATCCACCTTAAAATACAGAAAAAAAAAATCACTGACAGGCTACGGTAGTCCTAGCTACTGATCAGCAGACCATGCTTAAGTACAAACTCCACTGGTTATGATCAGTGCTAAGCCCAGGATTGCCAGGCAGTGTTAAATGAAGCACATTTTTTGAGCCATATATTAGTTGCACTGAATACTCTCCTCCCTATCTGTACAGGATCAAGTGTCCAGCACATACTATGGAAAGAAGGTGAGCAACTGTTTTCTACAGCTGTGTCCTGAAACTCTAGCATCTGCTCTCCATGTCTAAAAGCAGATTAAAGGTCCTTCTTCCCTCTGGTTTGGGCATAGTGCTAACCCAGAGCTTGCTCCTCTCAGTCTCTTTTTTATTTTTTAGTGCATATAAAAGAAAAAAAGCTTATCTTGGCCACCATTATCCATGACAATTCTCTCTGAAAAATGGATGTAGAAGGTGATTTATGTTTGCTGAGGTTAAATAGAGATTAAATAATGTATCACCAAGCTCAACACAAACATGCCCAATATTTATAAGATACTTTTTACTGATGAAGTTCCAGCAGCAAGACTGGTAAAGGCTGTGCAAAGCCCTTCTAAGCCACTTGGATTTTAAGAGGAGGCAGCAACCTCTAGGTCTTGCACAGGAACAAAAAGCAGACACTGAAGTACCTCTGTCTAACTTGGCCCAAGCATCATTAAAATCAAGCACATATCAGATGATGGTTCAATCCCCACAAGACACGGCATCGGAAGGCAGGGGTCAGGCAGCCATGGTTAGTCAGGACCCTCACATCGGTCACCTGTGACTTGAGCCCTCCAGTCCTTCTCTTTAGTGTCACTAAGCCATTCTCCAATCCAAACAGTCTCATCTCAGTGTATGCATCGTGAGTATGGAGCTGGTCATCTCCTTCAACACAAGGCACTGGGGCTTCATCGTTTCAGTTCCCCAAGCTAAAGTTTCCTGTTATAAGGAAACAGTTTCCCAAAACCGAACAGTCACAACAGCCCATGGAAGTTCATGGACCTGTGACCATAAGTTTAAGTGAATGGCTTGCATGAATTTCAAGTGGATTTAAAAACAAAACAAAAAAGTAACTATCTCAATGGAAAAAAGCTGATATCATAGGTTAGTGTGGTTTTTGTTGCTAAACTATGAGAGCTTAGCCTTTCCTGTTGGCCGGAGACTGATCTGAAACCCACCGAAGTCAGTGCAATTCTCAGAAGCCTGCGGAGCAGATGTATGGGGTTGGGTCACTACGCACTGTTTGTATTTTAATAAAACACTCATACTGATTTATCCAAGCAACTTGTTTGAACAAATTCACTGACAAGCCTACATTACAGGAGCACTTTGGAAGCTATCACTTGGGTGTCATTTAAGGTTTAAATACCATCTCCATCCCCAAAGTGTAGTGACAATTAGGCATGCAGTCTAATTAGAGCACAACTATATTGTCCAATAACCCCCCCCACACATGCACACAAAACCTGCAGCACTTATAAGCTGATAGTCTTTGTATATGGTGGTTCAAGGAAAACATTTTTCCTTACAAGATCTGTTTTGAGCTCATCTTTCTCATGCTCAAGAACATACACATTTCCAAAAGCCTAATAGAGCTGCATTAACCTCAAATGTTCAATTGCTTCAGATCAATGTTTTTCTGCAGGCAGTTCTGTAAATGTCATCAACAAGACTTTTATTCTCTGCTAGCCTGAAAAAAAAACAAAAGGAAAAAAGAGCAAAACATTCCTCAGTTGAACCCTATTGTCAATGCTTCCCAAGCAAGTTTAAACCAACCATCTCCTGAGACAAGGAGAAACAAAAAAAAATCCTATACTTTAGTGTCAAATATACACATCCGGCTTCAAAACTACCTCACCTCCAGGGAGCAAATCATTGTGAATGTGGCAAGACCTAGTTTTCAGATTCACTCTGTCAGCAGCTTATGCTCTGAGCTCCTAAACAAACAAAAATAAAACAATGAAAAAAAAAACCACAATTTGAAGGAAAAGGAGACACCCAGTTCCTCTCTGAATTTCAATGATTTCTGAATAACAGAAATAACGGATCAGCCTGGTCGCAGACTACCAGAAGAGGGCGAGAGGGGGAGCAATATGAAACCTCACTAGCTTTCTGAGGTAGACAACTCCTGTTTGCATCGAAGAATTCCCCAAATGGTATTTGGCATCACCTGACCCACTTAGCATCTTGTATTTCAAATGTCTGAGACTGGAAAGGGACTGGCATTCAGAATATCTGTCTCGAATATGTAGGGGAGCTCTTCAGCTGGCCAAAATGCAGTTGGGCTTTATGCAGTTCACATCACATGGAAGCAGCAGCAAGGAAGTTGTTCTCCCTGGCTGAATGTCCCAGAGGATGGATTGATGGAAAAGCACTTCCCAGCAAAGAGCAGCTCTGGAGCCACACCAATCCCTGATGCACTTCCTGGAAAAGTGCCCATCCAGGAAAAGATTTCATAGCATAAAGTATCAGCAAGGACAAATCTGAAACAACTGAACCAGCAAAGCCACCTCAGGGTTAAGTCTGGTTTAAAAGTACAGCTTCCCTGCTGCAGAGATGTGGATAGACAACTCTGTTAATGAACCTCAGAGGATACATGGAAATAAGTCACCACACACAGGGCAAGGACTGCATTGAAAAGTGCTCTTCATCCTGCAATGGGATAAACCCACACAAACATGAACATGGAGGAATCGCTCCAGACCACAGCTGGGCCACATCTCTCTGGACCACAACTTCTAGAAGCAACATCCCCAAGGCAAGGACAGCTGATAATGCAGGTCTAAGAGACACCCATGGGAATTAGACCATCCCTGCTCCTCACTGCAGGTAAACCTTCACATGCAGCTCTATCTATCTACCCTGCATAATTACTCCACGGTGAGGCAACTGCACTTAGTTTGAATGGTTAGGTCTTGATGTCATGCCAACACCAATGGCACTGGGCAGCCAGCATCTTCCTAAAAGCATCCTGCAGGATTATTCAAATACCAGGAAAGCAACCAAGCCTGACAGGCACCCATGTGACTGTGGTGATACAACTGCATCACAAGAATAATTTCAAGAGGTCAGAAGGGCACTTAGTCTTAAATCTTAGAACTTAAATCCAACCCTTGAATATTATTACCCTGATATAAAACCCCAAGAACCAGAAATTGTGATTTGCTATTAAAGAGTAGTAAAGGACTCCAGATTAATTTCACACTAATAGTAACAAATATTTGTGAACTATGTGGGAAGGTGTTTGAAATAACCTGCTAAAGCAAAGCTGCTAAAGCTCTGTAGCTGTGTTGAGGGGGAGGGGGTGGATGGCTGAACCAAGAGCAGCAGGATGCAGAGATCACAATGAGCTCAAGAGGGCAAGTGTATTTTAGCCAACAGCTGTTTCATTCCTGCTCATCTCTATTTTCATTTCCATGACAGAAGACTGAGATCATACTGTAAACACAAGATTAAGAAGGCCAGTGAGGAGCGGTAGGGCCTGGGGTCTCGTTCAAGGCCAGCTGAGGAGTGCAGTCAAGCCGCTGCAATCGCGCTCGGGCAGCGCCCGCCTGTGAGGGCATTGCCTTTCACAGCACTATTTACTACAGCAGCTATGCTGTGGGAGGAACGCTATTTAAATCCAGGCTCCAGTCTCCAGAGAACACAGACAAATGGCTGTTTTGAAAACGCTATTTATCCCGCCTGCCCACCAGTTTGGTCCCTCACTGAAAACCCCCCTTATTGTCAACTTCAACCCACCACTAAGTCGTCTTGACCCTGCAGCTGAATGGAGTGTTTCTTGCTAAATAGCTGCCATTTTCTGCCACTCCTACACAAGCCAACCCAACAGCAGCACAGAAAACACAAGTCCCTGGCTCTTCCTCAAGTACAAAACGCCAAGGCCACAATGCCAGAGGTGGCTGTAGGAGAGAGAATCACATCTCAGATGCAAGTGCAGGTGCAAGGTCTCTGCGCCTGCAGGAGCTCAGAGCACTCTTGCTGTTAAGAAGACACAGTTTTAAAGTTACTGTGGCAATTAGACATAATTAACCAGCCAAGGCTGATCCTGGGCTAATGACAACGGGTCTCAGTAGCATTTCACACTCCTCATACTACTGGTTTCACACCAGCAGTTGAAAAGTGAAACAGGTGGATGGGGAGATTAGGGAGTCATTTGTACATCATTCTTCCAGGCTGTAGCTGGTCTGCAGTCAAACAACAGAGTAAAGAAATAGAATAAAAATAAAAATTCAGGCTCCCCATAGTTGCTGCCCCAAGGACATGATGGTTGCTCTGTTGGGATGCTACTACAGGTGCAAGATCAGGTGAAACCAGTGTTCTGTCCCAAGGTGGAGACAGTAGATACTTTGCATGAAAAACAGCTCAGAAAAAAACTCTTAGCTGATGAGATTGAGGAGAAAAGTATGTAAGAGGCCTTAAAAGCAGGATACATTTTGAAAGCAACCACCCTGGCTTCTAAGCTGTGCCCAGGAAAGGAGTAGTGATATTGTGTCGATGCCACAAAAAGCAGCTGTTTTATTGGCTTGGCAGAGAATTGGGCATCGGTCCCACATTTGTAAGGATTATTCAGTCTCACCTCAAACAGGAGCCCTCTGTCCCAGGGAAAGGTTTGCCTAAACTCCCAAAAGCAGCTGCCTCCCGGCCTGGATATTTGGATATATTGGCAGGTCGACCTGTCTACAAGGCCAGTTTTACTTCTTCTGTAAAACTGGTACATGAGATTTTGACTGGGCAAAGTGGGGAGGCTGCTAGACAAGCTGTACAGCATGTCCCACAGGCAGAATCCCAGAGACCAAGAAACACATGCCATAACAACAAGTCACATTTAAAATCACATAATCTAATCTAGCTATCCCAATGACAGAAGAAGTCAGGATACACAAGAGATGCAAAACAAAGGAGCTGGTCTTACAATGGTAAGAGGCAGTGAAAGGGTGATCACGTGGACAAGGATCCTTCCGTGTAACCCAGCCCCCAAGCAAGTGCACAGCTGTGTGCAGCCACCAGCACAAGGAGCATTAGACTTGCACGTCATTATGTGCCCAGCGCCTGGGCCCTGCCTGAGAGGCTACACAAACAGCCGTACCGCACCATGAAGGCGCACAAAGAACGACATTAACGGCATGTTTGCAGAGAAGCGAGTTATGCAGCTGCCTGGCCACGTTTCAGCAAAGCCATCGCCCTCGCTGCGCGGCGTGTCAAGGCAATTGCATGTGTTTGCCATGAGCTCTTTGTCCTCTTCACAGCCAGTTTCACCCTTTGTGCGGAGCAGTGAACCCAGGCTCACACACAAATTCATTAATTCAGCATGGAAATGCATCTTGCCTATGTGGTTTAGTCACACTTAATTTCCTCACATTTGGCTCCATGCGAAACACAAGCAGATGAAGCTGAGTTTGGTGCAGACGCTTTCAGTTTTGCTGAATTTGGAAATACACCACAAGAGAAGTATTTGCACAAACAACAAGGATTTATTTTTCCTGTTACTTCTTTCCTTGTGCTTTCATTTGCAGAAAGAAAACCCACAGCAATCCAGGCAGCCAAGCACAAGACAGTACAGATCTCATTCCTCAGACAGCTTGCAGTCAGTCATCCTTTGGGGTTTCCTGTGAAATGTCACGTAACTGGGACTTCTCCTCCCAGGACTTACCTCCCAGCCAGGCATCTCGAGGGCTGTATTTCCTGGTGCAGACACCAAGGCAGTAAGTGCTGAAAGTCAAGCACTACAGTTTCAATGGTTAACACTCAGACATGGTGTGCAGTTTTTTAGCTGCCCCTCCAGTGCAACAGCCAGTACCAGCACTTCTAAAAGCACCTCAAGAACTGCTAGCCCCACAATGGGCATCCTAGCAGGGATGTCCTATTTTCTGCAATGTGTCAGAATACTCCTCCTTTTGCATGCTACTGAATAAAAATGCACGTGGTACCTAGTGAAGTTGCTAGTGATACCTAGTCCTCGGAGCAGCTCTCCTGGCACAGCACTGCCACTGCTCAGCAGAACTTCTCCTCCTCCTCCCAGGAGGGCCACAAAGCCCAGGTCTTCAGCATGACACTATGTTAGTGTACATATAGCTTGAGCAAACAGGAGACAACAGTTTAAAAACTGCATAAACTGAAACACAAAGATAACACTTAGCTGCACATCTGCAGCAGCAACAACAGGAATATCCTGCCAAGTGGATGCCAAAAGAAAAAGCACGTAGGGAAACAGCCCTCAAAAAGCCTAAACCCAACATACAGTAAAACAGAGATGTACAATATGTTAACAGCATATTATGCTTGGGTATACATCCTAAAGCTTAAAAATATATGTTCTTTATATTTCAAACCAATTTTAGCAAAGTGATTTCCAGATTCCCCCCTCCAAAAAACTGGATGCTACACTGGAAAATTCAGTTAGATCCTAACACTAACATTTATCAAATCTATGTCCTTTTGGGATTACTGAAAACTCATTTTTATTCTCCTGTAAATCAACACCTACTAAGTATCTTGAAGCACACATTACTACCAGAAGACTCCTACTAGAAGCTCTACAACCTGTTTATTACTAAACTTGATTTATTTTTGCCCTAGCAAATTCTGTATTTTGTGGGCATGACAAACATTAGACAGCTCACTAGGAGTCAATGTACTCCTAGACTATTGACTAGGTGATCAAGTAATATTATTATAGGAGACCTTAAACCCTTGGAAATTAAGATGCTGGATGGCTGCCCAGAATCACTACTGCCATTAAAGGGTTTAACAATCCTGTGTGAAAAACATTTCTAACACTTAAAATACACTTCCTTGCCATAAATTGCCGACTCACAGTAATACATGTATAACAGTGTAATTACATGGCAATTACCATACTTCAATTATTAAGGGGAAACCCAGTGTGCCATCAGACATAGTGCCTTTGAAATGACTGACTGTACAGGGAAAATATAATTAAGCAATAGAAGGTGAGTTTCCTCCCGATAATTGTGCTACTTGGTGTATTTTCAAGTAGGTCACTGAGAGAAAGGCAGCCAGGTTCGAAGGAAACTGAACTCACAGAGGATTTTGATCTCTATGCGAATCCTCTGCTCCATGCCAGAGCGTGGGCAGTGCTGGGGGCCCAGCTTGTTTAACGGGTGAGGTTGACAGATAAGGCCTCAACATCACGAAGGCAAGAAGTGGCCTTGGGCCCCTGGCACATATTGAGGAAGCAGCATCTCTGCTAAAGTCGAGTAACACAGACTAGTCTGAGGTGGAACTCGCTGCTCCGTTCTGCAGAAATGTTCAGCTCACGGTAGCTGAAAAGTAACTGCAGATTTTGCAGCTGAACTTGGTTCAATCTAGTTTCTCAGATCACTTTTATTATGCTAAGTGTTTTAACCTCTCTGAGGAAGAGATAGTTGACTGACATTTTTGTGCATTACTTCTATGGGAAAGCTTCATTACAAAAATGTGTTTTATGTTTGTTCTTTTCTCCCTCTGAAGGTATACAACTTCTAGGATTTCCCTGTGAGAAGTTACAACAAGCCATGGATTTAGCCTTTCCCAGGTTGTCTAGGCCAATAAATTAATCAAATGCCATTTGTTCTTGGCAACGTATCACTGATTACAGTTTGCACACAACTTGATTACCGTGCCCTCAACTTTGTACCCAATTCACACCGCAGATTGATATCAAACAGTAGTCTCATTGGCTGCACAACACCTGCCAGGTCCAGCTTCTCACCATCTGTCTCTCAAGACCTCACAGGCAAGTAAACAAATCTTTGGCTTGCCTGCAACTCACTGAGTTGCCTAAAAGTTCCCATCCTCTAGCACAATGTATACCTTTTTGACTGAAGATAAGGTTGGTGCTCAGGGCCTCAGTTCACTTACCAGAAACCCTTCAACGAGATCTAGCAAGAGCTACAAGTAATCAAGTCCAGTGATGTCCACCACCACCTGCCTTCCTCACCCACTCCATGTTTGTCTGCCATCTCTGGCATTACAGAGATATGAAGCCACAAGAGGGACCAAGAACATCTAATCCAGTCTCTTCTGATACAATCATACTTGAACCCACGGCAGTCAAGCAGATGCAGTCTCTGTTTCCTATTTGATATCTTTCCTAGGAAAGATGCTCTATTGCCTTGGAAGCAAATAACCCATTCCTTTCAGGCCCTTGGAATTTATAGAATCATTCTGAATTCTCATCTGGCCTCCAAAAGCTTTTGCATGCAAAACCAGACCCTAAGGAGGGATTTGCTGCATGCTAAATGGACAGAAAAAAAATAAAGGTGGTGAAGTAGGTGGTCACAGTAGAGCTTTTGGCTAAGAATATGCCTTACACAGCCTTTGCTGTACAATAAGAAAAGTCTAGATAATCTACATGATCAAATTTGAGGGTTTATTCTCTCACATCACATTTCAGTAAACGTTTGGGGCAATTTTAACGATTCTGACATATCTTTAGAGGAGCAGGGCCTGGGCGAATCCCACAGCGGAGATCCAGGAAGGAAAGGACGACGAGCAGATGTGTTCCATCATTCAGAAAGCCACAGCAAGCCCAGCAGGAAGCAGTGAGCGCTGGCACTCCGCCAGAAGGCAACAAGAAAGCAATTCTGGTTTTAACTCAGCCGCACTGAAATTAAGCCTACAAGTTCAGTAGGTTGAAAGGGACACTTAGAGCTTTGTCATCATATTCCTAGAGGCCCAAGATGCATAAGCTCCAAATAGGCAAGAGTGGTATAGTATGGGCGGGCTTATTGTGTCTACCACCTGCTCATACGCAGCAAGCATGGTGAATATCACTTTTTTTCTGGAAATAAAACCCTTCCTCAATACTGGAAGGCACAGGAGCAGCTTCCTCACAGCCTGATTGCAGAGGTCACCGTCCCACACACTGCTCTGCACATTTGGAGCCCGGCTCCTGCTACCTTCCCAGGTCTCTCTAGTCTGGTGCCCATCTTTTGTAT
>JAUBOD010000791.1:33322-43505 GCA_032353885.1 Nothura maculosa
CAGGGTGCCCTGGGGCTGGATGTGCCCAGCTCTCCTCTGAGGTCCTCATGTCCTCCTGAGCACCAGCAGCGTGTGACTGACCCGGGCACAGCTCATTCTGCAAGGCCTGCAGCAACTGCACTCCTCAGGGTGAATCTTTACCAAAGAACTCACCTCGACCTTCAGCTCTCACCCCTCAGGCATCCAAACGCAACCCTGAGAGCAAATCTGCAGCTCTTAGCAGATTTGCAGTCTATCACGTATCCGAAATCACACAGAGCAGCCTTATTTTTTTATTCTGTTTCAGCAGAAGGTGTTTCGCAACTCGGAGGACTAAGGCTTTAATAACAGATTAGAAGCAAGTTTCCTGCCTATCCTGTCACCACAAGCTGAAGCACTTGGTGCCTCGCAGCTTCTCCAAGGCTCCCACTGTCAGCGGCTCGAGCGCTGCACAAACACACCGAGGAAGGGCTGCTGAGTCACAGCAGCAGCGTCTCCCACCACAAACCATTGCCCACGTTTGGAGAAGTCTGCATTTCAGAGCAGAAACCACTGCTGCTCCTGCAACTTAGTACTGAAGCAAAACACAGCATTGACGGGGGGAAAAAGAAAGGAAAACAAAGCTAAACTGTCAGCTCTGTTGGGTAACTTCTCCAGTCTCACCAGCTTGTGACAGTGGCAGATGGCCCAGTCTGTAAATTAGCAACTACCAGATGGGCCCACTAAGTAGCTTACTGCAGTAAATTCATTTGGTGGTGGATTTGGTATTAAAATGCCCCTCATGGTTGGGGTGCAGGTTGGCCGCGGGATGCAGTGGGCAGCTCGGTGTGAGAGGGCCAGTGTGGAGCTGGCCTGGCAGCCACGGGGCACCCCTGCCACCCCTGCCACCCCGGCACAGGGGGACATCTGGTTCTGGCAACGGAGCCAGAAATAGTTAAACAGCAACAACGAATGGCATGACAACTCCGGACATGGAAGGCAAAGAAAGCTTCCGAGTAAAGAGGCTGGGGAAGCAGGCCCTGGTTGGATATTGGGCAAGTAACCCTCTGGTTGACAACTTTTTCCAGAGTACTCGCTCATCACAGTGCTGTGCACATTAATGGAGAGGGAATCACAGCTTCCCTGCCACTTTAGTGCCATCCCTCCTCCCTGTGCACTTTTTCTTGCTGATCTTTTGTGTAGGAAGGATGCTGGGGTGATACCTGCTGCCTCATGCAGACCTGTGGCCTATGAAAGGTTAGGAGGGCTTCATTTTAGACTAATATGATTTCTATTCCTATTTCAGTATCTCAGATGATGGAATTACTGGAAAGAAAAAGACACAAGTATGTCATTTCCTTCCTTTTTGTGACAGGCCAACAGCCAAAAATCCCTAGCTTAGTTGCTGCCCCTCCAGCCTGCTTCTCAAGCTAGAGGAAATTGTCTCAGCAGTAGTGAGCTGGGAGCTACAGACTGACATTTATTGAAGTGAAATACTCCACATTCCTTACATTTCTTCATAGAACCACAAGCATTTCCATCTTCCTAGAGTGTCTTCAGCATGCCCTGGCATGCTGTCTTTCAGCATCAGGCCCAAATGTCCTTGCATACATTTTAGTTTGTGTCAAGTATGTGCAAATCTTGACTTAATCCTCCCAATGGCACTCTAAATGTAAAGGGTATAGAGCCAGAGATAACTGACAAGCAAAGAGAAATGACTCAATCTTTCCATAAAAGTACTATTGCATGTGATGTTTTATATTTCTAATATATAGAGAGCTGGAAAAGCAAACAAAGCAGCTCTCCTCCTACATCTCAGATAATTAAATCATTTCTCAGTCTGGAAGTTCAGATCTCCCTCTTTGGCATTGCTGAGGTGGGCAATGGGGGCTTTGCTCATGAGGTGGGAGCTCTACCTCCCCTTCTCCTCCAATTCAGCCTTTCGGCTTCTAAAAGGCCATTGCCCAGGAGGAAGCTGCAATGATCTTCTCAAGTCAAAAGTTAACTTTCAGAGCCTTTTTCTCTTGATCAGGCTTTGAAAAAGAAGACACTTTCTCCCATTGTTTCTTGAGAATTGCAAGTTAGATATCCTACCATAGGCATAAGTACATATTATTGCTCCTAATCATCATTAACTCCACCCAAACATCATCTTATGCAATCTATAGTCCTTAATTGAGCATTAATGATCAAAATGTAATCCACAAAACACATGGGGAGAGCATCAACAGCCATCCATTGCTGTCTATAATAAGGCATTTGTTGTTTTAGTACCTCCTTGTGAAAGGCGGCATTTAGCGCTCTGAGCCATGCAGTACCCGAAGCCTCTGCTGTGCTATAAATCATTGCTTTCTAGTCTTGTATTCTTCTCTGTGAGGTGACAGGGCCATTTCAGAACAACATTTTTACAAAGGGAATGTGGCATTTAAAGGCCTCCATGCTTCAGCTGATTAGACTGTTAAGATTCAGTGAGCCCTAACTATTATACACAAGCCAGGACAACCATCGCGCTCCAGAAGGGCACGTTACACCACTCACCAGCAGCCCAAGGAATCCATCGGCTGAGAAAGGGCCTCCGGCCTCAAGACATGAGGCAACCAAACCTCAGGCTCCAGGGAGCGCTGGGAATTGCAGCAAGCTCCCCCGCTCTTCCCGTTCACTTGCACAACTCCTTTCCTCCAGGGAGCATTTTCCATGTCCGTGCAGTTACGGATAGTCCCCAGATGTTTCTGTTCCCTGCACCACATCTTGCTCAGCAGGGAAAGTTTCAGCAGTTGAGCCACAACTGGAACAACACAGGTTGTAACGGAGCATGGAGAGCTGCAGATGTGGTGGGTGCAGAGGGCTGGACTGTCCTGGCCATCCAACCTCTTTGGCACAGGACAGTCTGATCAGCAGAAGACCTCATCTGATCTGCACAAGCCATTTGACACCCCAGGCCTTTATTCAAACAAAAATAAACAACCCCCTCATCCCTACATGTCAAATATTCTAAATGTGACTTGAGCAGGAAGAGCGCAGCACCTCACCCAATGCCTGGACATCTGGCACATTTCCCCTGTGAACTAGCTGTTCTCTTTGCTATTCCACCAAGCGGAGTCCTACCCTGAGAAGCAAGACAGATATTCCTACTGGAATTAAAAGCAATCTGCCATTTTTCAGCATGCGGTTTATTGTTGCAGCCTCATTTCCTGTTGGTCATTCTTCCTCTTGCATCTCTTCTCCGCTGAATCTAATTTTACCCATGACCTGGTGTGACCTGCCTTCTAACCTCTGTCCCACCAACTGCTCTACAATCATGTTGTTCTGTCCAAAGAAAACAGGGTCTCTTGGCAGCGCAGCACGTAAATTTGCATTGAACAAATGAAATAGCAGAAGCCCACGTTGGAGGAAACGTCTCTGCTGTTCGAGGCCCTGTCTGCCAAACTCAGGAGTCCTGCTTCCATTCACACAGATGAATTTCTGCCTGTGCTTCTACTCCAGCTACACCTCACCTTACTGCTGCCTTCCATGCCTCCGACAGCTTCTCCATGAATTATGTTTCTGGGTACATAAATGCCTGGTTGGAATGTCTTTGCCAACCAGCTCACCCGTACCAGAGCCATTTGGGCTGGGGTAGCATGGGGATATGTTCATGCCCCTGCTCACTGAAACTGGAGTCTGCCTTTTCAACAAGGAACTGCAATGTTGAGAGAATTCAGCTGCTGCTGCTCAAAAAGGACTCTCTATCCTCTAAAACTGGTCAGCTCAGTACAATGCTATTTATCTTTCCTCAACATCTTACTAAAAACAGTTTGTTCTTCCTCCCCTCCTCCCCAGGTACCAAAAGCACTGTATGCCCTTTCTAGCTGTTTTATGAGCCATTAATACCTTCTGATGTAAGTCTTTGCTGAAAGGGCAGAAGCAAAGTTTGCTGATGAGATACAAGCCAAGCTGAATACCCCCTTTAGTCTCATTTTGGGGTCTTCCCTCTATGTATCATCCACTTCACCACTTTAGCAGGATGGTAGCTTCATTTCTGCATCTGCCATTCCAGATTTATTCTTATTTATCCCTAGCCCAGAAGCATCTGAAGCCCTGGCAAGGCTGTCTCGAGAGCAAGGACAGCACTTAATTTGTGCTCTCGTTATCCTTCTGTTTCCTGTTCATTCTTGGCAAAACCAGCCTTTTCCTTTCCGCATGCTGTTCCCATCATAGAGTACTGCAGGATTTTGACTTCTCAGTGGGCGGCAATTAGCTTGGATGGATAAAGTTCCTAGAAATATCTTCTACATAAACCATAAAGGTATTTCTTTGTGCACAGTCCCAGGATGCCAGCTTGCATTGGAAAGTGACACCTCCCCAATTCTTACATTTAAAAGCTGACCTGGAAAAGCATTCAGTGCAAAGAACTGGAGATGTAAATATCTCTGCTCAGAGTATGGCTGGTCATACAGACCCCCAGGTGATCACAGTCAAAGGCACCTGGAAGAACGGATGTTGTTACACCTTACATTCCTGCTACATGCATTTAGGAGAGTAGACCAGCTTTCCTACCTCTTTTGCTCTTTAAATAAATGCTACACTTCTACAACACATAAAACAAGGAATTACTGAAACGTTCTGAGCTTCCATCATGTCAACTTCAAGCTATCAAAACCTCAATGTTACAATAATGCTAAGTGACTATCAAGAATATCTACAATGTAATGCATTTATCAATTAATACAGTGAATTAATGCAGCCAAAAGTTGCTTAACCCCTTCTACCTGCAATATTTCCAATCAGATCACAGACACACACGGCTTCTGCACTGCAGTCTGTGCAGCCAGCAGGGCTCTACAGACTCCTATGGTTAATACACTTGGCTCACAGGCTGCACTACAGAAGCACATATACAAAGTACACCTAGAAAGCCACAGACTCTGCACAGACTGAGTTAAAAATAGGTTAAATGCTGGGACTCTGAACTGTAACCTGATCATTTTAGGGTCATCTTAACCTGAAATGTTCATGGCTGGGCAGCTTCTCTGAATTTCACAGAGATTCAGCTCTGGCTATAACAAAACCCCCTTTCTCTGACAGGGCCGCAGTACCGGCCGTTCAGTAAGGGCCTTCACGCAGTGCAGATCACAGGGCTCTGACCTGTCCCTTGGCTTCCAGCAGTTTTTATACAGGGTCTTCTCTTACGCAAGCTGAACTGACGACAATGGTGCTCTCCTCCTCCCAGGCTCCAGTGCAAACACTTGAGACTCAGGAGAAACATTATGTACCTCACTTATCATCCAAGCAGGCAACTCCACTGGTGCTGGAAGCTCGCCAGACCTTTTATGCCTGCTGACAGTCAGAATCCACACAGTCCTAGCATTTGTCCCAGCTTTGTCCCGTTTGGAATCACAGATAGCAGAGCTATTGCAAATGCAGAAGCCTGTGCAGATTTGACCTGCTGTAGACATTAAGCACGCATAAGCTCTCAGCAGCTACACTGCCCAGGTCTCAGCTCAGGGAGTATTTAAAAACAGAGTAAGCCAATGATTCTTTTCATCCTCTCCCAAAAAACTGCTTGACTCGGTTATCTGAATGTGCAAAAGAAAATCTGGATCCCTTTAACCTCTGCTGAAGGAAGGGAAGAAAAGAAGAACTACAAATAGGAGCCAGGCGTGAAGTTTGCAGGGCTCCATATTAAGCATTCCAGCTGAATAGCTCGACTGTTTACAGCTACCCTTCAGCAGGGTTTACTATGTCTTTTTATTTTTTTTTAAGCCAGTGATGCAATTGAGGCTTGAATAAGGCCTGGCTCTTCTGTGCTGAACTGATTCCCAGAGCTGAGCTATTTAATTGGACTCTTAGATCAGCCATGAATCTGGCTCTGTGATGAGACGCTTGGAGCTCCGAGGGCAGATATTTCAACGCCGTGCACCAGTAGCACATGTCCACCAGGGCTCAGAGAGGTCTTTGAAGGCTAAAGAAAAGGAAGCCAGTGGGGACAAATACTGGCAAATCTGAGGCCACACAAAGAGGGAGTGGTAACAGACTGTTATCGAAACAGTATGGTACTGTCCTGCTAGAGATAAATTATGAGTGTGAGGAAAGTGATACAATTAAGACTGCTCAATGTATTTTCCCAGCTACAGATCATCTTGAGTCCTTGGAAT
Organism: Nothura maculosa; assembly: GCA_032353885.1. Classification (NCBI taxonomy): domain Eukaryota; kingdom Metazoa; phylum Chordata; class Aves; order Tinamiformes; family Tinamidae; genus Nothura; species Nothura maculosa. The sequence goes on from JAUBOD010000791.1 coordinate 39,415, forward strand.
ATAAAAGTTTTCACCATTCAGCTTTAAACTTTCTCCCTGCTAATTAATAATTACCCATTTAAGACTCTTCCTACTATTCCAGGTTATATTTCCATGTCAGCTTCTCCATTCAGAAACGAGCTTTGGCCTTGTCAGCCTTCTCCCTCAGCCTGCAACTCTTCCACAACTGACAGTCAAAAACTCTCCTGGAGATCCTTCCAGAATGGGAACAGAGCAAGTTCAAGTCTCCCCCATGAACACGCAGCAAGTCGTGCTCAGAGTGAGCAAGCACCTCTACAAAGCACTCCTGAGGCTTAGTTCTCAGCTGCCTCGCTGCAGATCGTGCCTTCATGTGAGGATCAGAGAGCCCGAGACAGGAGGCCAGGTCTTTAAGAACTTCAAGACAGCAGTCCTGTGGTTAAAAGCCTACTTGCAAGTCACTTCTGCCAAGGAAACTGTTCAAATGAAGTACTGCAACTGTCTGGTGTTAACCCCTGAGGAATCACGCATGCACTCCAGGGGTTCACATTACATTCATTTTCAAGTCTCCCGTTCTCAAGCTCCTCGGCTGTCTGTATTAGCCATGTGGGGCAAAGCTGCAAGGCCAGGATCACAAAACGATGCTAAAGGCTTATAGTGCTCACTCGAAATAAGATCTGCTTATTATCCAAGCTCAAGCACTCCAGCAGAAGCACAGCCAGAAGGTTACGACCAAGCTCCTCAAGCCAGCACCCTCCACCACAGAAAGGATCTTCTCTGTTTGATGTCTCTTCTCTCCAGCTGGTTTTGGGATTTGGCAAGAAGCCACAAGTAGTTTTCAGTTAGTGCTTGTTTCACTGGCGACCATTGAACGTTTTTATTCATATCCAGTCCAGTTTTATTTCTGTACATGCTTAGACAAAAAGCCAATGCAATGGTTTGCAATGCCAATGCAATCCCCTTCTAGGGGACAGGGATATCCTTTTCACTGCCGTTTTCTTCCAGCCCCCAAAGCGTTAAGATCCTATTTTATGGGGTTGCCATTGCCACCTGAAGTGCTGCTCTGGCTTTTGAGATGCTAACACCATTCCTCAAGCTGTCAGCTAAGCAAATAATTCCCTGGCTTCTTTAAAATATGTGGGAAAGGCTTGGGCAGCACTCTGCAGCTGCAGCACACGCTATTTTTGTCCATAACACTCAAAAGCTGAAGAATTCCTACACGGGAGAGGAACAAGCCACAGATGAAGTTTTCAATTTCAACCAAAGCAAGGAACAAAAACACATAACTGTGCAACAGTACAGAAGAAGACTCTTTCTTTTTGATGTGTCTGGTAAAAGAATTGCACAAGTAGAAGTCTAGGACCACTTGCCTGTGAGGCAGTCAGCTGTTGTATCCACCATGCTAGAGCAGCTATTTGGCATCTATACCCACATTTTCAATTCATACTTAGTAATAGTATGAACAAGATATCCGCTGTTAGCTCAAGCCTCTTCCTTTGGATGCCCTTTAGCGTATCTATGTTCCTGTGTTGACAGTAATGGCAAGCAGGAGAAGGGCACTTGACATTTGTGCCTTAACTTACGCTCTCACGTAGCACAAATTAAAGGGTCAGCAGCCTCTGGAAGCCTTGGCTGGATGCTTCTTGGAAGCTACTGTATATCCGCTTTCTCTTAGAGCTTGAACTTCTGTTGGAAAACAAAAATATGAATAGTCTCATGTTTCCTGCCCCAGGCTCCTCTGCCCACATCTTGACTGCGATTTAGCAGGGAAACATTTCATAGCTTCCTCCTGAGAGGAAATTAAGATTGCTGCATTTCTTCCGCATATTTATACCATCCAACTTCATTTAGCTGAGGGTTAAACAGAGCAAATACAGCAGCTATCTAAAGCTTACACAGAGATGTCCCTCCTGTGTTTGTAGAACACAGCTAAAGGTTGGCTTTATATTAGTGACATTCTGTTTTTCATTAAAACACGAATGAGTCTAAGTTTTCTTCTATCAGTTCGGGTAAGAAATGTGCACTGCTGGGAGGCAAAGTATTCAGGCTGCCAAATTTAAGCTTTTCCTAATCTTCTCAGAGAATGAATTATACTGAGGAACCACTTGAACTTCTTTGAAACTGCAATTTCCTTGAGTGGCAAGCAGCCCAATTCCATAAAAAGTATCAGTATAAAGACAACTGTATTTGATGAAGGCTCCTGCTGATGGTTACATGAGAAACCAGCAAGACTGAAGGGTAAAAACATGCATGAGCAACTAGAATTAAAGCCAGTTTCGTGTTAACTATGAACTGCTGAACTATGTATATATTCAGTCTCATTTGCAGTATTTTAGTTTTTCACATGAGGTGTCAACATGACACTTGTTCCAGAGTGGCTCACAAATTTGTTACCATCTTGTTTTGTCAGGAGCTGTTGCCTTTTCACTGTTGGGATGGATCCAGAGTAGTTCTTATGGGACACACATCTCTGTACATCTACAGACATCTCTTTATTTGGCCTCACATTTAAGTTCAGGATTTTTTGCACTTCCCCTGACTTGCTTAGTCTTCCTCTTTTCCAAAAGCCTTTCCTACGGACCAGGTACTTGCAGTTAGATACTGTGACAAGGTTTATTGGCTTTATTGGCTTTTTAGCTGTAAGGACATCTGCAGCTCTTATTCTTCTGTTTAGTAGGAAAGGCTGTTTGATGCTCGGGCACTGGCTACAGCACCTGGAAAGAGCTTCTTACCTGCAAGCCATAGACAAGGTGGATAACGAGTCTGAGATTCATCACACAGGTGTTTGGGTCTCCATTTGGAAAATTCCTGAGGCCACATTGCAGATTATAATTGGATTTCCAAATATCATCTCAGATGCTCTGTAACGTTTTCAGCCAGTTTTACAAAAATTTGCCAGGAGAGATAGAAACTTGTGAGAAAAGCAGAATAAATCTGCCAAAACCTGATGCTCTAGAAGTCAGCAACCTGGCAGCTGAGTTTGCAGACTGTGGTGAACAGTTCAGTCAAACCTACTGCAAATGAGAGATGACAGCATTTGAGTACCTCAGGTTCATGAATCATGATTTTCAAGATACTTGATGGCATTGAAACCAGGCACTGCAGGACAAGCTAGGGCTGAACTGCTGCGGTTACGTGAATCACAACACTGCCTCACCAAGGAAGAACTCAAGTTAACCCCATCTTCCCGAAGGGATGTTTCAAATGCCATTTAGCATATTTAATAAAAGAAGAATATGTCCTCCAGGTCCTGAACAACAGTTAATGACACTCAGTGACAGTAAATGAGTGGCATAATAGAGTTTCTGTAGAGGAGGAGCTCAGCTAATGGCTTTAACCACAGCAGACAGAGGCGGCTAGGAGCTGGATTTGAAGGGAGTCGACACCTCAACTGTTCACTGATCCTGCAGTTGCTAACGCAGGCAAAGCATTGAGTGATAAGCTCTGACTGTGGACAGCTGAGTCAGTCAGCTACATGTAGGAGGGAAGAAAAGACACAAAGTAAATGACTTATTATACAATTCGGGGATGATTCAACAAAGTTGAAACTTTGTAAGTTGAGTATGTTCCTTCACTTCAGCTGTAGGTAGAATGATTTCTATTGAAAACCTGTCAGGCCCTAAGGGACCAGTAAGCCTTACTGCCTTGGTAGCTTTGCCTGTGGGCCACCACCCACCCATCCTGGCCACAGCCAAGAGGATCTGTTCAAACTCAGCCTTGGGCTCCAAAGGGGCCCAGCTATGGGGTGGTGTTGCTGTCTCCAGGATGCAGGCAGCCTATTTCCAGTTCTGTAACCAGACACATCTTCTACTGCTCCTCCCTGGATCTCCTAGATGGACCTTCAGCTTGGTCCATGACCTCACCTTCTCCAGGACTCCCAATGGAGCCTGTTACCTGCACCCAGCTTTGCCAGTGGCACTGGGATGCTCGGGACTGTGCCTGCTTGGACTGCTCCTAGTCTGATATTTAGTAGATTCTTACTTTAAGAACAATACTACAAAACCACGCTCTAAAACTGCTGTCAGTTGGAGGCTAAAGAAGCACATGTTTAGCTATGCATGATTTCGGGGACAGAGACTCCAATTGTTTTCTCAGCAGCTCGGGTAGCAGGTGGAAACCAGCCTATTCAGCAT
>JAUBOD010000791.1:43605-69918 GCA_032353885.1 Nothura maculosa
TAGGCTTTACTTATTCACCACCGTCATCCGGGCTCAATCCTTTGTTTTCTGCATCTCTCACTGCTGTTGTTTTCCTCCTCCTCTGCTGACCCATAAAGGGCACTCTCAGCCTGAACAGCATTAACCCCATCCATGGCAGCCGCGCTGGAGCTGCCCCTCGCAGGGCAGCACGAGCAGGCTGCAGGGCAGCACTGCTGCCCCACATGCACCACGAGCCCCTCCTGCATGTGTGGGGATGCGGCTTCTCCACACACAGCCTCTCTGCAGCAAGATCTTGGAAAAAAAAAAACAGCCAAAACATTCATATTCCAACACCATGGCAATCAAGGATGTTTTGCATCACCCTCCACCCAACCAAAGCCACCTGCCCCTGCGTTCGTATTTGCCAGCACACCCACTCCACAAGGGCAGTTTATTATTTCCCCGATGACCAGCAGGCCGCTGCATAAACAGCCCTTCAGCTGCTGTTATAAACCAAATCTCAGCACGCGTGAATGGCCTTGGTACCAGCTGAAGCTCCAAGCCGTTCTGCTGCGCCGACACACGCACAGCCCGGCCGCCCTGCTCTGCAGAAGGCCTTTTTGCTCCAGAACCACTGGCCAGATAAAGCAGCAAATAGATGAGAAACAAGGTGCAACGGCAGCCCGGATACATTTCCCATTATTCCACTCCTTTTGCCATGGGAACCCTGGTTTTCTTCTTGACATAAATACAGCTGTAAGGCCCTATATGTATCTCCCTCTGCTTCCATCTCTTACAAAGCCCATGCTCCTCTGCCTGTCATTTTGACACGGCTCTTTCCCCTTCCTTTAAGGCACTTATGCAGAAAGGAATAAATCTGGACTTGAACAGTATTGGTCACCTCCGCTAGTAAATACTCATGTCACTGTAACACCAGCTCCTGAAATGAGACTATTATAAATAGAAATATTCCCTATAAGCAGCTTGTGACTAAGCTCACTTTTGAGCTAATATCTCCTATGGAGATAAACTCTGCAGGAAAGCTCCCAGAGCTATAAATACACAGAATTCATTAACGGATCTTTTTGTTGCAAAAAAATTCTTTTCCGGCTGTGCATCATGTCCCCGCTGCTCCCAACCCGCTCCCTTCTCACAGGCTGCAATTGTCTGACCTCCAGCTCCGGCTGCTCTCAGAAATCCCCAGGAAGAAAACATCGGGGCAGTTCTGAATATTGAGCCTTATTATTCTAGTGCCAAGAAAAAAGGATGGAAAAATACCACAAGAGACATGTCCTGATGGCAAGGGAATGTCTGAAGCTCCATGTTCTTTGGAAGCTTTTGTGTTTTGCTCATCCGCCCTTGGTTTTGGTGAAAAAAAAAATGCTTTGAGCATCTCTGACTTTATTCTACAGGTACTAAAGCAACGAGAACCACAGATTTCCGTTCAGTCCCTGTATCTCCTGCACACACAGGCCCCTATCCCACACACACTACTCTGCTGAAGTGCATGAATTCTGGCCTACAGGGATCACTGCAGCAGCAGCTCCTACATGGATGTATTTTTGCTCCAATATGGTTACCCACCATCAGAGCCACACATCAAGTTTTTATTTTGCAAAAAGTTCTCGCAAATCACAGCATTATGTGCATAAAAACTTAGATTAACTTAAACATCTACTTGCATCTGCACGCTGAATGGCAACGACCCTTTGGACAAGAGCTTGGCTTATTCCTAGTCTAGTTCAAGTCCCGCTTATTTGCTCACGAAACCAAACACACAAGAACCCAAGATTTATTTTTTAATACTGAAAGCCAAAACCAGAGACGTATCTCTCTATGTGACCCCTGTTCAAGGTAATGTTTCCTATGGAGACCCAGAGCCAGCAGCGTTTCCTGCTGGTGCTGGTTCCTCCCGTGGGACTCACGGCTCCTGCTGCTCCTTGGTGCTGGGAAGCAGCCCCATTGCTCTGGCCACGCAGGTGCTGGGCCACAGCCGCCACACACGGACCGTGATTTAAATGGTAATGAGTGTTTTATCATTCAGCTGTAAAATCAAGCTCCCTCCCTCCCTCCCACCTCGCTTGTGTTTATCAATAACCTGATGTTAAAGCTTCCCACTACCAGCACAGCTCCAGTCTAAGGGCATCTATATTTAGGGGAAGTAAATAAGCTTTAGAGAAGCTAACACAAATTATTTACATTGTGGCTTGTGTATTCCAGCACTATCGCCCAGCTCAATGGCATTTTGCTACATTGCTCCTTTTTTCTTGGGAGAAGGCTGAATAAAACAGGCTTCTTACCACACACCGAACTGCTCCCACCCTCTTCACCCAAGTCTTTGCCGAGGCCCTAGCTCAAAATCAGGAGCTTCAAGGTCCTTGGCAGTTGGGCAAATCCTGCCTCCACACTAAGAGCAATGCTTGTTTAAGGGCAAGAGCTGAACACCAAGTTTCACTATACAAGTCAAACTACAAATGGGTCTCTTAAGGCATCCTAATATGTGCTCTTTGCTGCATGGCAAAATGTTTTCTGCAGCTGTCTGCTCCAGACAAGACAGGCACATGTGGCTTGGCCATTTTTTTCTGCCCAAGGACACAGTTTTGGCTCTGTTTTGTTCCAGGCTGTTTCTGGCTACTGGGGCTTTTTCCAGCCAACTCCACTTTGTGACTTTCAAATTTTAGTTTGGAAGTGCCAACGTCACAGCATTGCAATTTGATCAGCCAACACTTCAATTTAAATAAATACTCAAGTCTACCAGCGCCGGAACCTGGAAGCAGAGGCTTCCAGAAACGAGGCTGACACTCAGATATCTCCGCTCCCATCCGAACAGGACACAAGCTGTAACATGAGCTCGGGCAGAGCAGCTCAAAGCGTAAACACATTAGCCGGTCCCAAGGTTGACAACAAAAAGGATGCTGAAGTGCAGCCCCACAGTAAATCACTGCGAGGACAGCCTGCAGCGCACTGCAAGCTCCCGCCCTGCTGCGCTATTACCCACCAAGGAGCTGTGTAATTATTTATTCAGGTTTTCTAGCGGCCGGATTCTTCATCCTCATGGAGCAGCTCGTGCCTGTGAGGCAGTACGGCTGCAGAGATTGCTAGTGAATTGAGCCAGCCTAAAACAGATCAGAGAGTGCTTTAAATCCATTCGTGGGGAACCTAGGAGCTAGACATGACCCAGCTCAAGCCAGCTTTGTGTCTCACTTGTTCTTCAGGGTAAGATTCAGGACATCTGTGCAATATGACTTATTTTAAAGGATATTTTACAGACTGTTCCCTGTAAGGCATCTACCGTGCATATCTGCAAACCATGTCAGGAGAGCTCGTGTGGAGCCCTGCCCGTGCTCACCTCTCCTTGTGCATGCAGTGGTAACTGCCGCTTTGCAAAGCAGCAGTTCCCCAGTGCCCTCAGACACTTGGGGTGAGACCCTCTCCTCATTTCATAGCCAAGTACCTTACAGCTGCTGCAACCATCTCTCCACTCACCCAGAGGACACTGCCAAGTGACACGTTGCCATAAACGCTCAGCTGAACTCCCTCTCACCCTCTTCTGTCTCATGGAAGTGGGCACTTCCATGGGACAGCTCGTGCAGCCCGTGCCTTCTGCAGCAATTCGTGCTCTTGTGCTGTTGTTCAGACTTGCAGCACTCGTGTGCGGGGTGAGTCCCTTGGCATCTACACTCCTAGAATTGGCCAGAGCTTGTCCTCCGGCTTCTAACCTGCCCCGTCATCCCTGAACACAACCAACTTTTCCTCTTCCAAGAAAAACAAGATCCGTGCCAGCAATCGGCTGTGGGACCAGCCTGTTTCCAATAAGGGCTTTGCTAAATTACCTCTACAGACTTAGACACATGTCTTTCACCTCACATACTATTCTTATTTTAACTTTGTAGCTTTTGCTCATCAGCAACCAAACAGTTAAGTGACGCAAAATATTAGCTTGGTATCTTCCCGTAACTCTTTCAATAAATGTGTTTTAGGCAAACCCCACAAGTTTGGAGATGCTGTAGTTGTATTTGGAGTCTGCAGTCACGTCTCACACGAGGTACAACTTTGCTTGCATTGACCTACCTGCTCTGCACTCCAAATGCTCTTTGAAATCAATGAGGGAAAGCAGGGTTGATTGACTCTGCGCATGAAGAAGCTTCTCCTTGAATCCCATCAAATGCAGTTATGGCAGCTCTAAGACCACCTACAACATCAAGTTCCTTTTAGCACCATGTCAAGGTGTTCACCTGACCAGTGTCCTGCTGTTGCCTTTGAGGGCATCTCATGGGTAAATGCTCACTCACTGGTTCAGAACAGAGGTTTGCAAGGATGAGACCAGCTGACTCAAACTTTGCTTTTACCAGCCCATGTTGCTCTCTAATCTTTCCAACCCTTGGCAGAAGTTATTGAAATGTCAGTACTAGAAAACAGCTCTTACTAAACATTACCTTCCAAGAGCCCTTCATTCACAGACAGTGCCTCACTCTGGCTACAGGCAGCCTCTCTTAAATTGGTCTATGCCTGTCAGTCATGCAAGATTTCTGCAAGATTTCACTTCTCAAGCCACACTTGGCACGAGGAGACAGGTATTTTACAGTCTGTTGTCCTCAGAGGTGCAAGCTTAACAAAAGCTCCCATTCTCTCTGCCTCTAATCACGTTTTCTTGAAAACCATCCTTCCGAAGTTAGAAGCTGTGCATGGAATTATCTTTTCAGAGTTACTGCAAGCCCCAGACATTCCCACTCATTTCATGTTAGAGGATTTCAGTCACATTCCACTCAGCTGAATCACAGCGCAGCCTTACACCACAGCGGGCGTGCAGCCTACACAGTTTACATACGTGTTGGTAAAAGGTGAAAAAAGCTTTGCCAGACGAGCTTCCTAATTCATTTCTCATAATTGCTTCCCCCTAAGTGCCCTGTTTTTACCTCGGCCTGCTAAAGGTAAAGACTTGTTTGGATTTCTACCTCAAAGACTTGACACAGTCGGATGGGGATTTTGTTTTTCCTCAAATTATGTTTTTCAGGGTAAGTGCCATTGCAGTTTTTCAACCAATGATGGAAACATTTCACAGAATGTGTCATCTGCTCAGCACGTGATTGTGCATTTTATTTCCTCCATTGACAATCACCCAGGGAATGTGCGACTGCGTAGCCACAGGTTTCCTACCACATTTAAGGTAGCTGTGATACAGAGCTCTGCATGCAGCCCTCAGATCCAGTGTGAAAGAGGCAAGAGCTGTTTCCAAATGTGACACAGCAGAGGCCTCCAAAGATGCTGTAACAGCAGTCACCTGATAGCACAACTCTAGCAGCTTCTGTTATTTATCTCTGCCCCTGACTACAATCCATCAGTGCCTACGCTGAGAGGCTTAGGAGATGGAGGTCCTAAGGTGCAAGGATGACATTTCATTTCAGCTGCACTCCTTGCTGTGTAAGTCACCAAAACCACTGGCTTTAACAGAGGGATTGGGAAGTCCTGAACGCCAAAGCCCTTTCCCATTTGTGCAGGTTACCTGCGTTGCATTCACAGCTGCTGCTGACTTTGAGCAGGCATTTCCAGAACTGTCTGCACTAGGTGAGTTAGTGACAAATGCATCACACTCCTCTTAACCAAAGCCCGGCACGTATTTCCTCTTTAACGCCTAGAAAAAAATGTCTTTCTAAATCCCATGCACAGATATGTGCTCCAAGCTACTACCAGTCTGACCACAGCTGGCCAGGCATTTAGACCTCCACATAAATATTAGGTAAAGCTTCCAAATCAGGACCTTTGCTACAAGGTTTGTGTAGAAAACTGTTTAGTACCCTCAATTCCTGGAGAACCAAAAGTTCCTGCATCTGTGGGGTCATCCTCAAACCGAACCATTTTCTGCGAATCTAGCAGTGCAGCTGTGAATACCTGCTTTGCTTCAGGTGTTCCCACGTTTTCTGTGGTTTCTCCCAAGTCCAGCTTCATGACAGACACTTGATGCAAGTGACAGCAAGTGCCAGTGTGTAGCTCTACAGACAAACATTTGTCCCTTGCCCAGGTAGGGCATGGGGGCAGACTCAGTTCATCCAGACTGTTTTCATTCACTCCTAAACATGTATAGGAGCCTGCTAAGCAGACCTGGAAAACAAGAGCTGCTTGATTCAGGAGACAGCGCCTGCCCATCATTTATCCAGTCTTCCAGAATCAAAAATAATGATTTCATTCACACAAAACAGCATTGTCTGACGAACAATGGGACAAGTTAGCGAGTGCAAATAAAGGCAAATGTTCTCCGAAATGCTGCTCGTGTTCTCTTACCGACTCCTATTCTTCCCTTCAAAGATTACAATCTAAAACACATTTATAGTCGAGCACCGGCAACTCAGAAGAAAGTCCCCGATCAGTCATATCTGTTTCAGCACTTTGGACTGATGGCTGATTTCTCTTTATCACCGCACTCCAGCTTTTATCTGCCATGTCACAGTAAATTGAAAGCTCAGCCCTATCTGCTTCTGTTTTTACTGCTGTTTCAATGCTTCTCCTGTATTTTATATGGCGAGGGGGAACACTCTGTTCTCCTGTGCTGCTGTCCCTTGCGTACCTGCCCTTGGTGCCCTTCCCCAGTTTCCCTGTTTGTTCCTTTTCTCCAGCTGTCCTCTGCTCCTGCCTGTCCTGCCCCTTCCCCTCATGGGGGCCCCTTCACAACAGGCTGGCGAGCAGCTGCCCTGGAGCCTCTGGCAGCCCTGAACTGACAAAGTCACAATCAACACAGGCAAGTCCAAAGCAGGACCAGAAAGAGAAACTGTGGCCAGACAGTTTGTTGTTTGGCAAAAAAGATACATACATTTGGGTCTTATCCATACTGAACCACTAATCTTCACAAATTCCAGCAGTTACAGAAGCCCAGATCCCAGTACCAAACTAGAGTTGTGCCGTCAAAGCCCACACTGGAGACTTGATAGTTTCTACAGCAACACCTATATCCCCTAAAGAGCAGAGATCTGCTGCCTTTAGGCGGATTATGAATTTGGGAAACACTCAAGAGTTCCCTGGTAGGCAGATCTCAATAGCAGAGCACCAAGAAGTGCTGGGCACTGAGCCACCCACTGCAGTGAGGACACACAAAACTATCACCTCACCACTGTCTCCAGAAGCTAGTTTATCTCAAAGGAGGCTGAAAGCAATGAAAATGTAAATACATCAGCCTCTATACAGCCTCTGGATGGCCTAGAGCACCCTGCCCAGCCCACTTGCACTTTAGCTAAAGGAAATGCTGCAGCATTATCAGGTCCTGAGATAACTACCTGAAGGCTCCCATGAGCTACCGCAGAGCAGTCTGGTTCAGGTACAGCGCAACTCTAAAGGTAAAAATAACAACACACAAACACCAGCTTTTATTTCATTGCATTTTTTTTATCCCAAAGCTCTACTGTGCTGCTGGGCCTGGAGGGAGAATATATAGCCAGGCTAGAGACAGACCAATCCTAATCTAATGGAAAGCTTGGAAGGTTTCTCTGGAGACTTGACTCACACTGCTGCATCACAGCAGTAGTGATGCTGATTCGTTCAGATTGAGCATCTTCTAATTTATTTTGGAAAATGACAGTTCTTGAAGATAGACATCAAGGAAGAACTCCTGTCTGCCAAACCTGGAGCTTAATCATGCAAAGTTTCAAGCATGCATAAAGATCTAGAGAAATTGAACAGGCTGTATTTAGTAGGCTGTATTTTTAGGGGCTGTCAAGGACCCATTTATGCTCTGGATTAGAAATTGGTGCTTGTCACATTTTAGGTTGTGTCCAACTTTCTTTTAGCTTCACAGACTTTGCAACATCCTTTGGGAAGCAGAAGCACCATCTACGCCAAGGGCACAATACGTCCATGTGGCATCAAAGGGCAACCTACTGTCTACAGCTTCTAAAAGCATCCAGCCCTCCTAATTAACAACCATGGTGCTAAAGCGCTGCAAGACACAGCTCTTAGCTACAGCTTAAACATGTGCAAAAATTTTATCTTCTGCGTTGTCTTTCCTTCTTTACTGTTCAATTATCTGCCAGATTTGCATCCAATGGCAGTTAAGTTTAGCAGCATCTTTCTCTCCCTCACTTGTGCACCAAAGCTTTAGGCTTTCTGCATCCAGGTCTGTAAAACCTTTATGCTCTGGACCACTCATTATTTACAAGCTGCTGATGCCTAGCAGGGAGGCTACTAAAGGTCATGTGCCTAAAGAGTTCTTGTTTCTATTCCTCTTTGTTTTATCCTTCAGAAAAATGGTTGCATAAAAGCAGAGGTATTTAAAGCTTGATCATCCCACTGGCAGCTATAATCTGTCTGTGCTGTCTCAACTCATATTTGTGCAACCGATTATGCTGCCCAAACAAGAGATTTGGCCTCCAGTTTGGGGAGCAAGCAGCAGGAGCAGAGGACATCTGAAGGGACAAGCGTTTTTTTGTTCCATGGAAGATTCCTTGGACAAAAGGGGAGAGAAAAGCAAGACATCCTGCACAAAGGGCAATTGTTTCCAAATGGAACATTTCATGTTTTTCCATTAAGCATGAGTTGCTCTAGCTGTTGTGGAATATTTTATTAACAGGTCTGCTAATGCAATGGCCAGCGCTAGCGCTGACTTAATGAGGAAAACAAAGTGGCACAAACCCTCCTTTTGTCTTCCCATTTTCTCCTTTCACAAACACAGATGAATCAGATTTTTTGCATTATCTTCCGGCTTATGGATATTGGATGACTATTCCTGCATCTTGCATAAAAGACAACTCCTCGTGTACCAGCTTCTCATTTCTTTTTTCCACGCAAATAAAGGGCAGGATGTGCCAGACTTGGCTTCCTGGGCATCAGCCCAAGGAATACATTCAGTCCATGACATAACCTTTGTCACACAGCATTAGAGTCTTTAGAAAACCAGCCAGAATCAGGGGAACAACTGCACAATGTGTCTCACAGCACAATTAAGATACAAGATAAACAAGCTCTGGACATTTTACCTGAGGGTCTGGCCCACTGAAGAGCACTATCGTCATCCATGGCATGTTTTAAACCATTCAGCATGAGCAAGGACAAGCTGTGCCATTCGAACAGCCAAGAACACCAAGTTACTGCTGGAGTCAGGAGTCCTGTCAAGAACAAACCACTTGCAAAAAGATTACTTGCTTAAAATACTCACTGCCCATGTCAGGAAGGATAAGCAACAAGAAGGAATCATGCAAAATTCACTTTAGCAAAGGTACAGGAAGGGTAGGGGACACGATAGTGGTCCATACAAAGCGGTCCATACAAGTGAAATACATTGCATCTTACAACACAAGAGGTAAAGGCAATAAAGGGAATAAGAAGTTTCCAAAAGGTAAAGAAGGAAACTCAACTTATAGCACAGAGAAGCTGTAGAACTCCCTCCTCCAAAACAGTGTGGGTAACAGCAGCTTACGGGTGTTCAAAACAGCTTTGGACAAATTCACAGAAGAAAACAAAAATGTGAAGGACTATTAAATACAGCCCTCCATCTGGTTCAGGAAGCTCCACTTGCTACAAAGAAATGGAGGTCAGGAATATGACATAAATACGTAAGTTAGCACAGAAAAGGCCTTTGGAGGGCATATATCCAACTCTCCAACCCTTTTTTGAAACCAGGCCAATTTCAAAGTTAGATCCAGTTGCTCAAGACTTTATCTACATTGACTTTTAAGTATCTCTAAGGATAGTGATACTACTATGACTTCTGAATTTTTAATATATTGCACATACATTGTTTCAGTGAGGCGCCTCTGATGCCTTCTAGGAAAGAGATGCCATATGCTAAGGTGTGATTGGAATGAGGTTTGATTTGTAATAACATTTGAAATTTTTGTTGTTGAAAGCTATTAATGTCCCGCACACACCAGCAAAATATTCAGAAGACATTCAGGAGGAATTGCTGAAGTAGGAAGCATTTACCTCTAAGTTTTCACTGCAAGTGTGGCTGGCAAGCAAGAGGGGGATTCTCACACATAAAAGCATTTCTCTCGAGGCTCACATTACCAGAGAGCTGATACCACAAGTATTAGGGAATAAATACCTCTCAAATCAGCTGCTAGAATTGCTGTTTTGGGGGGGCATTGTTGGTATCTCCTCCAAAGCAGCAAGGTGGAGCTATAAAGCCTGTTTTTCATGACTTTTCAACCTCCAGCTTCAGGCAAGTGCACCCAAGAGGCCATTTCTATGCTCTGCAAATGGGCTCACTTAGGTCCACAGAGGATCCCATTCTCATTCTAAGAAGCACCAAATCTCTCTGCCATTTAACCTCACTGAGGCTACAGCTCAAGTACCAGCAAGATGCATCCCTCATTTCCTGGGGAACTTTGCCTGGTTCCTCACACACCAGGGAAGCTGGGTTACACTATTCAGTTGGAGACTTTTTTTTTTAAAGATCTTCCTGAGTCTGCAGTTACATGGTTGGAACAGCAGAAAATCATCCAAGAGAAATATCTGCTCTCACTGCTACCTGGCAACAGCATGCTGAGAAAGGTGGCTTCCTGACCATTTGTAGAGCATTTGGGTCCGTAATCACTTGCTTTGCAAGGGAGGTGTTAAATGACAGCCCTGTGTCCTGCTGGTCATGTCAAGGACAAAGGCAGAGTGCCCGGGAAGGGAGGCAAGGGACACATTCTTCCTGGCACTGGGTTTTCACGCAGCCTGCAGGCATGAAAACATTTGCTCTCCACCAAGGAATTAGAAAGCTGAGGTTCTGCAATACACTGGGCTGTGACTAATTTAAGTCTCCCTGTAACAAGCTTGAATAACGAATCTGACATATGCGTTTCTAATAGGATGTTGACAGACTCAGATACACAATGCTACATATTCCAGTCTGAGGATGAAACATGAAAGTCATAGAAAGCTACTGCCTGAATCCACCGCAATAGTCTCGACTGAAATTTAAGTCAGATCTAAGCGGAGTGGAGCCTGCAGTGCCATCACTATCAGGGGGCCTGTTCTGGCTCAGCCCCTTCCTGGGTGGGTTTGCAGTCACTCCGTAGGCGCAGAGCTCAAGCAGGCTGCAGGATTTCTTGCTTAGAGCTCGTGCTAGATCCTCCCTCCGCGAGCTGCAGAGCCTCCCGGGGAACCTGACAGGGGTTTTGCTTGCAAGAAGCCACTGCAACACGGAGCTTCCTCTGCTAATGCATAGGCACCCAGCTGAAGTGCAGGGAGAGCTGCTCCTCATCCATGCAGGATATACAACACTGGATGGGGATGGCAGGCTTGTATTCCATAAGCTCACATATTTGGATTCATTTTCTAGCGTGGCTAAGAGTTTGCCTCCCAAAACATCTGCGGTACTGAGACTATAAGGGCAAGGGCAGTACCCAGGCTGACCCAAACACAAATTACTAGTGTGTTTGAGCTGAACTATTAGGGAAATGGGCAAGCCATTTGGGCAGGAGATTAAAGAAATTGCCGCTCCAGAGACAAGCATCCAAACTGTGTATTTGCCTGGAGATTGAAGATGGAATGCAGAGCACCCTGCATCGGGGCAATCCACCTAAGTGTGGTTTGGTGGTTGATCTCTCCTCAGGAGGCAGCACCTCTCTGCCACAAAATAGTAACTCCGTGCTGGAAACTGATCCGATGAATTACCCAACCATTGCCTTGCTATTGCATTTATTCCTTTCCTGACTTTCCTGCATTGCTCTTGGAAGACTTGTCCAAGAAGCTTGTTTCATGCTTCACTCTTACAGAATTGCAACACCACAGGAATTAATTGTCAGAAAGATTGAATCCTCTGGATAATAGCAAGGAAATGGGAAGGCTCCTTCAGCAGAGAATTTCTGGTGAAGGCTCTTGGCTCTACTCAGTTCTTTTTCCTTTTTAACAACTAAGGATTTTTATTCTATAACAAAATTTTCCTTCCTCTTTGAGCTCAAAGAATCTTTTGACAGAGAACAAGGGGAGTAGAGGCCAGTGTCAGTACTTTTGTGAAGATAGTTTGGACACCATATTCAGGAAAAAAGTGAAAAATAACGTTAGGAGTTTGGACCACAGCAATGCAGTGGAACAAAAGCCTTCTGCCTATTTGTCATAGAGGCACCACACTGTCCACGGGGTTACCATGCTGTGATTTCTCAGCATGCATGATAAAGCCAGGTTTATAAGTGAAGGCCCTATCATACAACCACATCTAGCAAGCTGGCAACAAGGCACACAAACCTTTTGCCTGCCAAGGGGGAAGAGAAGACTGCAGGAACCACTCTGGGAGAGGTTGGCAGAGCACTGGGAGCAACTCAATCAACCCTTGTGCTCCACCATATGTTTAGCCTCCCAGAATAACACAGAAAAAATCAGCTGCTCGTTTTGAGCCATGAGGGTTCCCTCAGGCCACATTTCAAATGTCACTGCAACCATTTTCCCTACATGAGAAGAGATGGTCCCATGTAATCATGGATACAGCAGCCTTGCCTTGTACAATTTTATTAGAAATCTCACCGGCTGGCTACAGTAAACTTAGCACTTAAATCACCCCCAGATTCAATTTGGCAATTACACAAGACAGATTTAAGCAGATCCGATCGTGCTATTGCACTGGAAATGTTGCAACGAGCCAGCAACACAGGGGAAACCTTCAGTGAGTGCCCAGCACTGAGAATTACTGACTGTGCTCCCAAGGCAAACCTGCTTCTGCTCCGTGGACCTGAAATTGTAATGTGCAGCTCAAGTAAATAGTTCACCATGAGCCTGCTTGTTAGCGGCAGTGCAATTGGGGAAACTAGGGCAGAGGCTGCGTATCTTCTGCTAAACAGTTTTCCAGGCTAAGGATGAGCAGTAGATTGGAAGAGGTACGAATTATCCGGCTGCGACAGCTTTGAGAGGGAATCCCCTCCTGGAGCTTAGAGAGGGGAAGGTAAATCCCCTATTAGTGGCCACAGGCTGTGAGGCAGCATCTCTTATTCCCAAGATACCTTGAATCTTGTTTACTACAGTGGCAACGACAACAGCAACAAAACCCACCTTCATACCTCCCGATTGCCAGTAGCAGCTACCAAAGGTTGGCAACACCCTAGGGCTTGTTAGGGAAGCCAGTCTTCCCTTGCTTGGTTGGGGGCCATAGGTTCTGCTTCCCATAACACCAGCAGAAAAGACTTCTGTTTGAAGAGCTCGTCCTCGCAAGAAAGGGAGGAGCTGAAAAGTCTGTTTTCAAGTGACTACACGATAAGATAAAAATAAGTGTATTATGCATGACTGGCAACATAAGAAACTCATTGTCAAAGACTTACGTATTGGGTGTTTTTCCCAGATCCTCCTACAAGTTTAGCTGTTCATCATTTGCAGGATCTGTATGGCATTGGCAGAGGTATTAGCACAACAGAAACTGCATTTCTTACAGCTCTGTCCAAGGCATCTAACTAGTGGCATACAGATATGACCACTACTTAAACTGTTGTGCCTGATAAAATTAGGTCTCTCTTGCTCTTGCATTATATTTACTCACAAACATTTGGAAACAGTCACTTAGTTAAGATGAAGCATTCAGAGGAAGGGCCATCCCAAATAGCAGACAATTAGAAATTTAGTTGTTTACAGCAGCTTAGCAGAAATACCATAATAGACAAAAGAATTGGCATTATTGCTGCCTTTTCAGCACAGAAGTAGTTACTAATTACTCTATTTTGTTACTGGGCTGTCTTTGATGCTTTGCTAATACATATGTACCAGCAACACATTTAATAATTACTACAGAGGAGATGCTGAAAGCTATGTTTTTCTGGCAGACAAGTAAAGGCCTTTATTCAGTGAAGAAATGCAGCACTCATACCGAAGCCAATCTGCAAATAACTGGGATTTCAAATAGATTTCAGAGTTTAAAAAAGTATTTTGAAAAGCAACATTTTTCTTTGCAGCGCTATCAAGTCTATCCTTTACTTTATCCATAAGGTAAATACACCTTTAGAGACAGAAGGACAAATACAGTCCAGACTCCTGGAGTATGTGCTGGAACAGACTTCTCAGATTATAAGTGTCATTATAAGTTTCAAACCTATGTCTGCTTTAGCCTGTAATAACCTGTATTTGCTCCCTTGCCTACTTCTCTGCTTTTGGCTCACCTGATGTTACCACACACATTCCCAGCACCTTTCAGACTGAGCTTTGTCCTTTATAGATGACAGTGAGTGCAGCTGGTCACATCCTGCCACTGCTTCAGTTCTCTGATTCCCCAAGGAGCAAGGGAGCTGGGAAACACAGGTCAGTACCAGGCAAATCACACAGCCCACTTCCTCAAACATCCTCTTGCAGGAAAATGTCACCACAGCCACCTGGTTTGGGGGCTTGATAGAGAGTGTATGGCCCTATCGCATCAGCACCATCAGCGAGGTGGGCTCGAGCAGGTCAGCATCGTGATGGGAAGACAACAGCAACAATGAACTCACAGGATGATGTCTTCTCCCAAGGAGAGAACAGGAAGGAGCTGTCAGACAAATCTGTGCATGGAGGGACAGAGAGTTACAAGAAAGCTGCAGTATTCAAGAGAAATCAGGCATTTCACAGCTGAATTATATTAAATAAAGGTATGACACATGGATACATTCGATTTTTTAAGCAGCAATGACTAACATCAAAGCAGCAAACTGATATTTCTAGTCTGCAATTACGTCTGTATGAAGATGGACAGTATGATCTTTTAAAGTAAATCTCAGGAGAAAAGCTAATGAGCAACTCCCAGTGCAGATGAGCAGCACTGCTATTTCACAACTCACCATTATGCACTTCCTCCATGTACAAACATTACTCAGACACATCTAAAGTCTTAAAAATCTTTATGGAGTCAACACGGTGCAGTGGGCTATTGTAGAGAATTCCTTTTTTTTTTAGTCTAATATATGTGATTTGGTCATTTTTAATTGCAGTTTTGGTATTAGATCTGCTTTGTTTTCCCCCTTGTATCTGAATGCTAATTGTGAGTCAGTTCTCAGCTAATCTGATTACAACTCACAGCAGCATCGTGGGGCTGGTGTGATTCAAGAGCACAGAGCAAAGCAGGAGGCAGAAAGCAAGAGTGCTTCTCTTCATTAGTATCTCACAACGCTGGGACTGATGTTAATTAGCTAACGTTGAATTCAAGGCATAATTGCCAAAGAGCTTCTTGATGCAAGATAATAATGTGGAAAGAAGATTTATGAAATCTCTATTGCTGTATTTCCTAAGACGCTGGAGATTTCTGTCAGATCTTCATTAAAGGACAGCTTTTTATTAAACAGGCTGCAGATGAGAGGGCCATTTCTACGTTGACCTTTCTAGGAGGCAGCGCACTTGCAGCTGTGGTGGTCGCATTCCGAGAGGAGTCACCAACTCTGAGGGCATAGAAAAGACAACGTTTAGGGCTTGAGGAGAAAAAACGAAGAGAGAAGATATTACTGTGCTCCAATCCTTAGATTTATCACAACTCAGTATCCATTCCAGCTTTTATGGCAGGCAAAGTGGAGTTCTGCCCACATAACTGATTGTCATGATCCGCTGTTGCAGTGGACAGTGGAACTGCAGCAAGTGCATGTGCTGCAAGCACCATGAGTCACAAGCTCATAGGAAGAGCAGAACGCCAAGATCCAGGGGGAAAAATGACAATCTGAGCTATACAGCCTGTCCCAATGTGGATTACATCTGTGCTCTTTCCACACAGGTATTTCTCAGAAAGCTTTGAGTGCTAGAACATGCCTTCAGTAGTTTTACTAATGCCTCTTAGAAAGGAAAGAGAAGGACTCAAATGGTGACAGGACAGGCCTGCCAGTCAGATTCAAGCTGCCTTCCCTGCAATGAGAAGGGAAGCAAACAACAGGGTTTGAGGCTGAAGGCAGGTATGGCTGGACATATAGCAGGAGAGGTGTGAATATTCAACAGCAAACTGCAAGGAACTGCTGGAAAATGCCAACAGAAAGTCTTGTACATTGGAGCATTGACTAGTACTGGCAGGAGAATGGATTTCATGAGCAGCTTTTCAGCTCAAAACGTCATTTCAGACAGTTCATGCTGCTGAAGTTCCTATGCTTGTACTGCAGGGTGCCAACAGATAAAGTGGATTCAAAATGCAGTTTTGTAGCACCAAACACAGGATTTCTTTTTGTGCAAGGATAGTAGAGTAATTTTATCTGAACAGTGAAAACAGGCCTCTAGCTTCCCATAAAAAAAAAAAGATCACCTTATTATTTCCTCCACACTATCCAGTTTACAAGCCATGCCTCATGCTCCACTTCAGCACTGACATGGATTTCTGTTATTTTTCACCTCCTATTAATTTTGTAGAAGCTTGTGTTTTACTGCTTCCCTATGTACATGGCCTACAGAAGAGAGAGACAGCAGCTTCCGGGGGCACCCAGGCTTAAGATGCAAGAAGTCTGAGTCTTCCTAGTGAATTCTAGAAAGGATACACATTTCTTATACTGAATCAGGGTCTGGGAGGATCCAGCAGAGGCAGAGACTAATATAAAAGTTAGAACTGACTAATACCTTAGGCAGGAAGCTGGCTACAACAGGACATCAAGGCAAAAGACACAAGGCAAAGAAACATATTGGTGAAGTCTGGTGTTTGCTCTCACACCTAAAACGCTTCTTCATGCACCAGATTGGAGAAGGCTGCTCCCAACAGCAGAACTGGGGTGGGGAAGAGCAAGACTGCAAGTTGCACAGCTACAAGTTTACGTCCGGGTTTCTCCACTCCGTCACTCAAAATATAACAAGCTTTGCTCTTTAACGTTGAATATAACATTTTTTTTCTGAACCCTCCTTCTGTTTCAAGTCTAAGAGTTTCAAGTCCAAGAACACATATGTAAAGGCGAGGAGGATCTGCACTTACAGCTGTCAGTTATTCAGACCAATATGTTGAAGGGCTTCATCACTCCTACACCACTTCCACGGTTTCAGTTGTCTTTATCTCTGTTCCATCAGCTTAGAAACATGCCAAAGTCACTATCATCTTGTACACAGATATATTCTTGACTTTGTCAAATGACATCACTTTGAAGAACATCCAGGTGTGTTTGGGTATTGGATCAATAACTGCAAGAAAAGCTGGGCTGACTGAATCTATAATAAAGGCTGAAACATTAAACTTCTTGCAATCAGTTTATTGAAAAAGAAAACTGTCTAGACAGCTGGAACAAAATCCTCTAAGCATTCACATATCATAATCCTAGGTCTCCTTTTCCCATTTTGCCTTCCTATGCCAGCTGATAAGAGCCAGAGTAGCGGATAAATTTAACTTTACTATCACACTACTTACCCGCTTTGGAGGTTCAACTTTCATACCCGTTAGCATAACGAGACCTTTAGCATCACTGGAGTAGAGCTAGAGCTCCTTGGCAGCTGCACTGAGGGGCTCAGTGGCTCAGTCCGGGCTGCCTGTCTGAGACAGCACGGTGATAGGCACACGCAACCAGACCCAGCAATCACTGATTAGGTTTCTGCTCACTTGACATCACTCCCATTTAGAAATCACTCGAAGCTGCAGCTGGAGCAGGGAGCACCTATAGCATTTCACAAGGTAAAAGTTAACTTGATTAATTGCTCAACAAACTTCTGCCAATATTTTGCAGCATTCTCTCACTTTCATACAATCTCCTGCCACCTGAGCTGCTCCAGCACCAGCTTTGTTAAAGTGCTAGGAGGCTGCCTGCATTTGTGAACGCCGCTTTGCTGCATTTATTTCCCCAGCTCAGACCATACCCAGTTGGCTGTCTAGGCAGGAAGAACAAGAGAATGTAGAACTAGAAACCCAGTTCCCAAAGGCACTTGAGAAAAAAACAAATGTTTCTCTAAAGGACCCCCCCAATTAAATTCCTATAGCAAACTTCATGTACAGCTCTCTGTTTCCTCAGGGATTTTTTAAAGCAGGTTATTAAACTGAGGCAGTGGAAGCTGCTTACTGCTTCTTAGGAGAGCTTGCTGTTACCTAGGCAGCACTAAACCTGGACTGATTTGCTGCCTTCCAGTCCTATATCAGACCATCTCATGATGTTAGATGCAGTGGCTGCTTAAGCACCAGAGCCACGTGCGACTTAGAGCGTCAGGGCAGGGGTACTGGGGCAGGAGCAGGTTCTAGTGCCCTCCAGATAATGACTCTGTATTCACCCTCTCAGGGTGCAGCAGCTTGTGGCAAGTTAGGGCATGGAGCTGGCTAATGCCATGGGGACATGGGGAAATCTCACTCCTTAGGACCTAAGAACAGCGCTCCCACTGAATCAGATTCAGAGGGCTGAGTTTTACTGCAGTTGGATCGCACTTGGAAGGCACTTGTTGTAACGCTTCTTGGCATTACACCTCCTGAAGCATTCAGCAGAAGGACAGATTTTTCTCCACGTCCACCAGGCCATCCAGCAAATGGAAAGGATGAGTCATACTGACCTCCTACCCAGCATATTAAATATGTTCACTTCAGAGGCTGAAAACTCATTTATTTTATCTGTTCACCTCTCCAGCTAACAAGGTCAGTCAAATGTCATTTTGTGGCTAAACAGACAGAAATCATTTATCAGAGAGTTCACTGACTGAACTGTAGAGTTCCTGCTTTTCCTTTGCATGTGGTTAGAGTGACATGTCCCCCACTCCCCAAAAAATTTTTTCCAGGAAGTGCAAGTCCTAATGACTAGTGCTAGCAAGTGCAATGGTGCCAAGTCTTAGAAAGGCTGAGTGTCCATTCCGTGGCCAACCCAAATTAGTCAGTGTCCAACCTCACACCAAGAAACAGTCATGCAACAACAGTGCGTGGAAAGCCTTTCACTGCATCACTAGCCACCATACCAGATCACAGAAAAGGGCTGTCTAGCCCAGCACCCTGTTTCCATATGGCCAAAAGCAGATGCCTAGGGCAGAACATAAAAGGAATCATACAATGAGCTCTGAACCCAGATACCATTTTGTATATTTAGTAACTTAATCTCTTCCATTAGCATCACCAGTGTCCTCTTGAACTCATGCACATATTCCAGCACACAGAGCTTTTGGTGGCAAGGAACCCAATGGCTTCACTATCTTCATGGGAGCCACCTTCTCCTCATTTTCACCACACTGTCTGCTTGCCTCAGTCGATGACCCATCCTTCAGGTGAGAACTCACTTCTCTCTGCCACAAATTCCAATCTGTTAAATCCTTATTAATGCAGACCTGTAAGTTCAATCATCCTTCTGGGCTCTTTCTGTTCCTGCCTGTAGATACCACCTGCAGTATTCAAATGTGCACACCCTACAGATTTATGCTAAGCACCATAATGCTCTGTTCAATTCCCTCTTTGTGTTTGCTTGCCATTGAGCTCATGTTTCCACAGAATTAACTCTAAACTCATTTCACAGCACTAAACCATCTGAACAGAGCTCATTACATAGGAAAATGAAGAATGGGTAAAGACAGAAGGTCTTATGCACCAAACTGTCTGCACTGTTTTGCTGCACTGACAGCAGTGCTAGAGCTCTGCTCAGCCTCAGCCTTCACCTCCCTGGACTTGCATAAGCGAGCTGGAACAAGGCCAGAAACAAGAGGATAAAGTTCATTGACATCAGCAAGCTCTTCACTGAAAACACTGCAAATTAGCCCCACTGAATTCTTGGTCTAGAGGTACCAGGAAGGCGTTAACAGGAAAGAGCATCATGACACACTTGAAAGACAGAATAATCTCCTGGTTCTTGCTGGAGATGACCTGCCAGGTCCTCACCAGAGAGCAGTAAGAGCCAGTTTTTCCTGAGGAGAGGAGAGGAGAGCAGACACTACAAGACGAGACGAGACTATGAGACAATACAACAAGACAGAGACAAGACAAGACAAGAGGAGCCTCATAACTACTAGACAGGTCCACAGTGATAGGACAAGTCTAAGGTCAAGAGGAGGTTGTTTTCCAGAACAGGGCCCAAAATCTGCAACATCCATGTCCAAGCCTAGGCACAGTCCTGGACTTAGCTTAAATGGGTTTTCTGGGCCAGCAAACAGGACAATTAAGCCTATCTATGTGTACAGGGCCTTGACAGCTCTGGGAATTACGGAGATGAACAGAAATCAGATTGATTAAAAATATCTTAGGTTCATATTTCATCAGCCAATTCATTAGCACTAACACGATCCAATTGCCCCTATTGATTTCTAGGTGAATACTGGTTTTTCTCCAGTGATTTTGAAGGAAAAACACACCTGGACTCTAGGAGTACAGCTGCAAGCGCTGCATAGAGGAAAAGGTAATGTGTGAAATTAAATTCAGTGAAAACAGTCAATGAGTAAGTTTAGGTTAGTTAGGTTTTTGCACAAAGCTTTCTCTGATGAAGTTTCTGCATCCTCCAAGTCCATCAGGCTTAAAAACATGGCCTCACATCAGACTTTTTTACAAGAAATTCTACTCATAAAAACACATTTAGAATCTTTTGCTTAGACAAACTATCCACTACGATGGACTCCCAAACAGCTTCTCCAGTTATTTTAATTCATTTCTGTTCTTTGCAAGGAAATTGTATCTGAGAGCAATTTAAATTGAATCAAAAAATTATCTCAGGGCAAAAGCTCATGTTAAAATTCTGTGATTTTTTTCCTTTTTTTTTCAGTTGAGGGAGTTGAAAGTCTGAAGTCTAACTCAGGCACATAAAGTTTCTCTTGCCCAGAGTTCATCATTAGCTCGTCCATAACTTGCCCAGTCAACTTTTAACATATTTTAACATATTTTACTGGCTTTTTTTTTGGCTTTTTTTGTCTCCCAATCAAACAAATGTTGAAGCGAGTAGCACCACCAGGACCCTTCAGAAGGCAATCTGCTGGCCAGGCATCTCCATAAAGATTGAACCAAGCCACATGATGTTAACTGCCGTTACGAGCATATGAGCAAGCTCATTGCAGGGTGGATAAAAACCAAGACTAAAAGCTGATCATTGCCTTAACACTAGCTTGAGTTACATACACAGAAAGAAAAGAAAAAAGATTTCTGTTAATCTTAGATGCCGAACTCTGCTCTTGGAGAAGTACCCTTGCAGGGTTCAAAAAGTCCTGCTCAGTCACATGCACAGTGAAGAAATCCCTACCTTGCATCTCTTTGGCTTCTTCTTTTGTATCGTTCTTGTTCCCAAGGCAAATTTGGCAATTGCTGGGCTGATTTTGTTTGCCACAATGCCCTGTCCTGTGCTGTTACGCAGGCACTTTGAAGCAATGGAGAGCAGCTTAGGCCAGCCTTGGCAGGTTTACAGTTCCTTTTCTTCTTTCAGACAATCCTGATTTACAACATCCGCGTGCTATACAACTTGAATTTTGTGGCCTTTGTCCATCTCCAGGCACTTTTCCAGGCAATTGCGCCTGTTGATAATTCCCACATGGAAAAGACCCCGCTTTTGTTCCACTCCCAACGCTGCCTGCATCCATGCCACATTCCTCAATGCAGCTCTGATATGATTAATCCAATATAACCTGAGTGTCTCTGCAACCTACATAGTTCAGTAACAAGTCAGATGCACTTCTGTCTGATGGGCATCTGGGACTTCTAGTTACATCTTAAAACCCTTCACAAGTGGTTTTGGTGTTGCTTTCTTTCAGATAAAACCCCTTTAACCTGCTTATTGTCACCTAGCTGTCCAGGCAACCAGTGTTCCCAATGGTAACTCCTGGCTCGGTGCCAGTGGCCCCAGCAGCTCAGGCTGTGTCCCCATGTCCCCGTGTGCCAGGTGCCCGTGCTGTCAGCATCACAGTGCCCACGAGAACACCGTGTTGTGCCCCGTCCTCCTCAGCTCTGCCCTCGCAGGCCCAGCCCCGGCTGCTCTGCCACCAAGTGTTTGTGTCTGCTTCGTTCTGAAGAGCCACTTCACCCACAAGTTGATATCTAAATGCTCAGCTGCAATTTGGGATCAGGTTTGAAACGCCTCTCGGAAGCAGGTACCCAGCCTCAGCCCCATCTCCCACCACACACTAACCTTCCAAATTGACTGTGGTTTTGCTTCAAACTGCAGAGACAGGGGCTATTGCCTCTGCTGTGACATAAAGAAAATCCCCCGGAAAGGTTTCTAAGTGACTGTTTAGAGGAACCAACGGCTGCATGATGTCATTGTTTTGGTTACCGTGATAGGGGAAGCTCCAAATCACTTGAAGACAAGTCACAGTTGTGATAGTAAATGAACTCACTGCTACCGAGGCCGAACTCTTTCGGGGAGGGACTCCTCACTTCCCTGTATTTCTTTGCAGTACTGCAGTGCTCTTTTGTTTATGAAGTCGCTCCAGTTTACACTGTCCTTGCTGGTTATTTCTGCATCATGCTTCTGCTTGAGTTTAGGCCCCCAATAAAGAACAAACTGCCAGGAGTCTGGTAAGAGCAGACACATCCCAGCCCATACCTCAAGGGGAAAGACTAGGGCTCTACCAGTAACGGCCAGTTTAGTCAATGCACAGTAGCATGCAGCTGCAATCTCTACTGTAGTTGCACTCATTACAGCTTTCCTATCCATTTCCAGACCCCTAGTGATCCTTCATTTCTCTACAGCAGTGAATAAAAATGCTTCCAAATCAGTAACTCAAAAAACGAGTGAGTTTTTGCAGAACAGTGCTTCCCTAAGCTGTATAAGCTGTATAAGACAAGAAACTATCAAGACACTGTGTGCCCACGCCAACTAGATGCAAGTCTATTGAATCTAACTGTAGAAATTTGACCTATCTTTCAAAGGTGGGATGTCAAACCATTAAAATAATTACCTCTATGTACATAAATTATTCATATTGGCAGCAGAAAATGAAATTTATTGTCAGGGCTGGAATTCTTGGAATGCACCTTTATCTGAAGTAAAAAAAAATATATTTAAAAGTCATGGAGTTCTTGATGTACAGAATTTAGGTCCACATCGATAACGAGCAACCTGAAGCACCTGATAGAGAGGCTACCTCCATTTATTCCTGCAGATCGGAACTTGCACCAGTAAGAGCTATACTGAGAAGTAACATTTTTGTCCACTTAAGCACAATTCTTTTAATAAAAGCATTAACTCCCAGTCAAACCGATGACCTTTAAAGAATGAGCACAGCCAAGAGGTCAGCTTTTCTGGCAAGTACTCCATGTTAGAAAACCATTTGCCATCCAGATTTTGTGTTCTGCAAGGCAACAGCATCTCCAGGTCTGGTTTCACATGCAAAGCCCCAGCAGATGTGCACATGTGTTTGACAGCTGTCCTCGCTTCCTATCCCATTTTCCTGTCTCAGAAACAGAGCCACTGCTGTAATAGTTTATCTCAGCTTTGAGAATACTTTACCCCAGCTCCCTTATATGTAGTTCAACACTACAAGGCCCCTGAAATGGGTCAGGGAATGTTGGAAAGGCTACTACACCATTTTTTCCCCCAGATCAATAGTAAATATTACCAGTTTATGGTTCTCAAGACCATATACCTAAAGGGCTGCTACTGGAGACCACAGCAGACATTTTTCACTTGCTTTGTTATGACCTAATATTACGACGGCTGATTTGACTATAAACCCCTCTGAGCCAAGACGCTGCAGCCCTTTCTTTAGCCTCCAGGAATATCTGGTTGTAGCTTTAAACACTTCCCATACAGGTCATCAAAACACAAAGGAGGGCGGAGGTTAACGACTTATTATACTCAAAACAACTGAGATGACTGAAAAAGGCAAAGAGCAGAGATAAGTTTGCATCCCAGCCCTGCTCCCTGCAAAACACAGGTCCATCTTGTCTGAAACTACCTCAAACCAGTAGAGTTAAAGGAGATCTAAGTTTGCATTTTATCTAGGGTCTTGCATTTCAAAGTAGTGACACAAGGTAATCCTGGAGACAAGATAAGATGCAGGCAAAGCTTTGAGGTCTTTCAGCTTTCCATGCTGTCTGAAAGCAACTCGTTCCATGCTGCTGCTATGTGGTAACTTGCTGCCTTAAGAACACTTCAAGGAGAGGTTAGAGCCACAGGATCCATCTAATCTGCTCGGGAAGCAGCAACTTCACTTTCTTTAGGGATCTCCCACTTCAGTCTTTTGGCTTTTCCTGAATTCCTGTGCATTAAATCCCTAAGATCTCTTCTGAAGCTACTGCAAACACACTTGACCTCCCTTTCTAGCACACTCTTCACCTTTGGATGGTGGCCAAGGGGACCTGACCTTTGCTCTCCAAGTGTGAGGAAAATTGATGCAAACTGCAAATAACCCAAGGCCAGGGAAAGGATCTAAACAGTCTCCACAAAGCAGAGGAAATGTTTTTCAGCAGACAAAATACTATTCCATTCACTTGAGCCCAGGCATCAGCTGTCAACTGATGACTGTGGCCGTTACAGCAGCTGTGCTCAGAAGCAGGGTCCAGCTTTTGGAAGTTCCCTTCTTCAGATGTGCCAGCATAGAGCTGATGTTGGTATTTCTGAACACTAAGAATTCCTTAAGGATCTGATCCCGCTTATCTTTCTAACTCTTTCATTTCTTTCAAAGTTTTCCTTCCAGGAAGTTTGTCTCCCTTCAACATGCATACAGGGCACCAGGTCTTCTTGCACTTCCTACCAGCACACCTTCCTACCAGCAAACAGACAACTCCACCTTATACAGGGTGTCTCTGCTGCAGGGTCCGTTTATGGTGCTCCTGGGCACTCTGCATTGAAAGCAGTGGGACCAGGACTCAGGTCCTCTCAAAAAAAAAAAAGAAGAAAAAGAAAAAGCTGTATTGTAGTTAATCTTTAGTTAATTGTAGTTAATTTGCAACAATAGCTTTAAAAACTTCATCCTATAGCTTGTTTCAGTGGTTTAGGTGGGCTAATATCAGCAAGTCCGTGGTGTAGTTTTAACTTTCTGTTCTGGTAGATCCATGGAAGGTGATACGGTTTGGAAGTCCAAAGTCTTCTGGAAGATGTTAACTACGCACAGAAAACAGATAATTTATTTACTAAGTTCTCTACTGCATCTTCCCTGTACTTTAGATATAATGAGCATGATTTAGGTAACCCTAGCTCAAACAAGGGTTACTTCTTGGCTCATTCTTTATTGCTTATAATTCTCCCTGGCTGCAATAATTGTGCAGCACTCTCAAAGAGACTTATGATATTCGAATTATTACTGGGTATCAAGCTTAAGTTCCTAAATGCCCTTTTTTGTTGTTTGTTTGTTTGCAAATGATGGGAAGTTGCAGTGGAATGAAAAATCACACCCAGCTTTACCAAAACAATCCAACTCTTCATTTTATCCTGTGATAACAGTGTGCAATGGGTGTGCAGGGAGGAGATTTTCCAGTTCAGGATGTACCTGGTAGCAAGCGATGGATGAGCAGGTCCCATGGCGCCATGTGACACTGAATATAAGTCCTGCCACCATAAGCAGCTTGTTCAAAGCTCAGAAGCACAGAGAACAGGTTTTTTATGTTAATATTGTGGTACATAGCTGAAGAAGGGCTTTGCAACTCAAATAACTGCTGCAGAAGGAATAGTCTGGCTTTAATAGCCGGGAACAGTTCCAGGACTCCACGGCTAAACCCAGCTTATGCACAGAACTGGGTCAGACAAACCTGGGCAAACCGTAAGTAAAATGCATAGGTGGAAATGTGCCAGGAGATGCTACAGAAATAACCTGCGGTGTTTCATTACTTATTTATCAGAAAACTACAGCTACTGAAGGGGGCACGTAAGGTCACGCATACCAGCAGTGAGAACCAGCTCCTTTCCAGGGCCTTATTTCCCAACTCCTCCTACTGACCATGGCACGGTGCGAGCAGCCTGGAGGGGCTTGGAGAGGGCAGACACCCAGCAAACTCCCTGAGTGTTTGTGGTGGGCACGTCCTAGCTGAGACTGGATGGCACCTTGGAGCCCCCATGGAGGCATGGTGCCCCCAGGAGGGACACGAGGTGCCCCCATGAGGGACATGGCCTGTTGCGGGTGAGGGCAGATTTGGCACTGACAAGGTCACTCCATGGGGTGACTTCTACCTTCTCACTTAGAAAAGGCAAAAGGATGGAGTTACTATGCCATGAAAATATTACTGATTTTGAAGGGCAAGTTTCAAAAAAAAGCAATTCCTAGTTCTACTACTGTTAAATACAAATCCAGGAGTCTATCAAAGGCTGCTTTTCTGACATTATTATCCTACAGAGAAGCTGCTGTTCTGATACCCGTATTCATAAGCAGCACTTCCTCTACCATGGCACACACCAGTGTTTGGAGCAAGAAGAACAAGAACATGTGAAATGTCAGGAAACTCCTCCGGACTGCAATTGTCAGCTTTGCTTTCATGCTCCTTTCCCTCCCTTCTCTGATGAAGGACATCTCACCCCGCTCCCCATAACACCAAAGGAAATGTTTCAGGTTCTCACAGGCAAATGCTGTGATATACAGCCACATTCTGCAGCTATATATTCCGAACTGCTATTTCAACTATGCAATCTGCTACCCTGGTGCCATGTTGGGGTGCTGGGTAGGCCACTCACATCACGACAT
>JAUBOD010000791.1:76049-89300 GCA_032353885.1 Nothura maculosa
GCCCTGCCCGCCGCGCACGGGAGCGAGGCCGCGGCGGCCGTTGGCTGCGGGAGGGTCTCGCTGCGCTGCCATGGGGCCGGCTGCGCTGCCCTGCCCCGCCGCCGCCGCGATGAAGTGACAGCGGGCGGCGGGAAGCGGGGCGGGCGGCCCCGGTGCCCCGCGCGCGGCGGCAGCTCCCTCGGCGCGCCCGGCTCCGCGCGCTGCTGCCGCTGCCGCCCCCGGCGCGGGGAGAGGCGGCGGGGCCGGCGGGCAGCGGCCGCACCATGAACTACCAGCAGCAGCTGGCCAACTCGGCAGCCATCCGCGCCGAGATCCAGCGCTTCGAGTCCGTGCACCCCAACATCTACTCCATCTACGAGCTGCTGGAGCGCGTGGAGGAGCCCGTGCTGCAGAACCAGATCCGCGAGCATGTCATCGCCATCGAGGGTGAGCGAGCGCGTGCGGGCTCTGCCCCCCGGCCCGGGGTAGTGCCGTGCCCGGGGCCTCCCCCTGCGCCCCGGGGCCTCCCCCTGCACCCCGGGGCCTCCCCCTGCACCCCGGGGCCTCCCCCTGCACCCCAGGGCCTCCCGCTGCCTCCGGGGAGAAGTTGCTGCCCGTGCTCGGGCAGAGCAGCGGCCCCTCGGGACCGTTCCTAAGGACCATGCGCGCTTGTCTGAGGAGGCTGAGCAAAAGGAGTTTATTTTGCTTTCTAGTTTCTTCTTTTTTCTCCTGGTGCTCCCTTGCTTTCATCTCTCAGAGCTGTAAAGTGCAGGCTCTGCTGTGCGGGGATGTGGTAGGTAAACAAGAAGCAGAGCCAGCTCCCTGAGCCGAGGCCTCCGCGGGGCTGTGGATAAAGAGGCAGGTGTGAAGGTGGCCGTGGGAGAGCAGCCTGCCCGACCTGGCTCTGTGTGGGGCTGGCCCCGCGGGAGCACCGTGCACAGCCTCCAAGGAGCCCCTGGCAAGAAAGGGTTGCTGCCATGGGGAGCTTTGCATCTCTTCCTTGCCTGTCACCGGAGTTAAAAGAAGCCAACTGTTTTGCCTTGAGAATGTGTGGTTTAAGATGGGATTTTGTGACTTATTTGGCCTATTGGTAAAGTTTCATGTTAAACCTTTGCATTCGAGGTTGTGTGCCACTGTTTAGGAGAGGATTTGAGCTCGTCTACAGCACCTGGGAGAGAGCTGGTTAAAACCACCTGGTTCTCTTGGCTAGTCTTGCTCTTAAATTATCTGCTGTAAGGTCCTGCTGGAATAGCTGCTGCTGGGATGTTGTTACTTGAAAGCCTGCCGTGTTCAGCTTGCTCCTAAGAAATGCAGCCTAAATCAATAGACGTGGTATCTAATCCTGTTTATGTTTTGGAAAGGGGAGCGCACTCAGGTGTCTCCTATAGCAGGTTATTGTGGCTGGCAGCACCTGCTGTGTGTTAGGGGCATAAATTGAGGCAGAGACTTGGCTGGAGATTAAGTTGACGAATTTCATGTGTGTTCTCCATGGTACTTGTTTGCTTGAAATTATAGGGAATGGTTGCTGGATTCTGAGCCCCTCTTGGGGGTATTTCTCCCATTTTCTCTCAAAATTCTGGATTGATTGGATTCTGAGCCCCTCTTCCATTGAAAAGATGGTTGCCTACAGGATGGAAGTTGTCCTTCAGCAGACCATATATACATATATGTGTGTGTGTATATATATTATTAGTAGCTGATGGA
This sequence comes from Nothura maculosa, assembly GCA_032353885.1. NCBI lineage: Eukaryota > Metazoa > Chordata > Aves > Tinamiformes > Tinamidae > Nothura > Nothura maculosa. The sequence continues at coordinate 77,733 of JAUBOD010000791.1, forward strand.
TCTTTGTGTGGTATAAGTATGATATGTAAGAAAAATTCAACTTGTTGAGATTTCAACTGCGAAGTATATTCTAAGACTCCTTTATCTAAATGTTTCTCACTGAGAGCAACTTTTAAACCAACATAGTAACTTTCTATGATGTGTAGGACCAACTCGAAGTAGTGTATTTTTCTGCTACTGAAATATTACAAGTGTTTATGTGAGCTGCAAAGAATTTAGCAGTTGGACAACACTCCCCAGCTACCCGAAAGCCTTTCAAGTGCAGGGGAATCAGCCCTTCCTCAGGCAGCGGGAGACCGGGGTGCGGCTGGCACGTGCCTCGCAGGAGAAAATAGTGAGTAACTTCCTGCAGCAGTTTTAAGTAGAAACAACTACACTTTAAGGAAAAGAATGAATCTTGTTAATTTAGGCTACTTGAACTTTATATTCGGCCAACACCTGCTTGAGTATTTTAAGTACTATCAGGCCTCTTGTGAGCGAGGTGCTGAGCTGGAAGAGGAACCTGCAGCGAGGCGAGCTCTTGTCAGTCAAGTAAAGGTGCTATTGCTCAGTTTGAGAATTTCTGTCTCAGTAAAGAGTGTTACTGGCCTATTCAATATTAGTGCTTTTTTTAAGGAACTTCCCAATACCATGAAGACTTCAGTGTAAAACTAAACTCTGGTTCTATACAGGGATTCAGTTCTGTTATAATAGTGAACATCTTGACATGCCTCCAGGGCAATGGTTATTGAAATAATGTGAGAATAGACTGGCTTTCAGCAGTAACAATTCCATATGCTTCAGCCCAAATAGTTTATGATCTGAAGAGAGCTTCCGGCAGTAGTTTCTGAATTAATTCCTAATTTGACATACTGGTATATTCTTCAACAAAACTTCTTGTTATGTTCATAATCAGATGTGTGTTTTATCAGATGCAACACCTCTGTGTGAGGAAAAGCTAATGAATTAATAACACTGAATTAAAAACAATTACAAAGGGGTTAGTTGTATTTTGCTGCAGGTCGATAGAGTCAATAACTTAAAAACATGCACTTCCGTTTTCATTATATGGTATTCACTTAAAGCAGCCAGGCAAATGTAAATGCTGTGATTTACAGTGTTAGCAATAGTAAATACTTGTCTGGTCCTGTCTTGTCTTCCATGAACTTAGTTTCACCAGCAGATGCATTGATGCTTGTTCAGCACCAAGCACCTTGTACAGCAAGTGTGGAGTGTGGCAGGAATGGGGAGGAAAAAAGGGTTAAGTTCAGTATTCTTGAAATAAGGTTAAGGATTTGTTTTAAACATTTTGGTTTATCAAGATATAATAATCTATTCACAAACATGTAAATATGTACAGGTAAGAAATAGGTGAATGCTCTCAGCTTTGTTTTCTATCATTCCAAACATGTGCCTGCATTACTTTGTTATAATAATTCAAGAGTGAACCAAGAAAAGAGAGACAGCATGAAAAGAAACTTCTTTCTTGAAGGATTTTGAAAATAATCTAACGGTGTCAATATCATCTTAGGCTGTTAACTTGCACAAATGAACAATCATTTTTGTGTTATTAACAGATGTATAGTGCAGGTAGTGATGAATGTCCAAAATAGTTTACTGTAGCTTTTATGGTTGCAGGCCTGTCCAAGTAGATTCTGCTTGAGCTGTCACTGCTGCAGGCTTTGAGCCTGTTTCTCCAACTGGAGAGAGGCAGTGGAAATGCAGCAAGATATCCATAATCCCAGAGAAGTAAAACTGGCTTGAGATGCTGACTGCCATGTGACCTGCAGGTGCTTCTAAGTTTGTGGTGATTTCCCTCCCCCCCCTCTCTTCCCTTTCCTTCCACTCCCTGATTTTTTGGTCTACTCTTAAATGTCATTTTCTTGATGTTTTTGATTTAAGGGAGGATTATTACCTTGAATACACAGATGCCCCAGACAGTATTCATTTACTAATGGCTGGGACCTGGACCGTCTTGTGACCTCTCTTTATTTTTTTAATGGATATAGATATAATGCTTGTGAGTGTGAGTTCTAGGTGGAAATAAAACTGTTAGCTATTTCTCCTCAGTCTCGGGGCTTGAGAAACAGCATCAGCCTTGAAGAAAACGCGGAGCCTGTGCTTGGGAAAGCCTGGCTCAAGGCAGTGCGAGGTGCCGATGCATTGTGGGAGCGGGTGGGGGAAATGGGAGCAGATAGAAACCTTGCTTTATGCTTTTCCTTGAGTCCTTTTCGGAGTCCTGTGTCTGGAAAACAAGATATCGCCGGGTGGAGCTGGAAGCCCGGCCGGAGCACCCGGCATTAACCGCTGTGCGATTCCATGTTGAGCTTCCCAGCTGGCCCATGTGTTCAGAGAACAGCCGCATCCAGAGGCTGTGTTGCAGGAGAGAGTGTGCTCAGTTTGAGTTGTTAACATCAGTATTTTTAGATATATGTGGTTGTGGAGCTGTGAGACAAATGCATTCACTGTGAATGTACTGGCAAGTGAACGTACCATAAAGGCATTATTTTCTTCTGTTGGATATAAGACTACAGCTGTGCTGTTTTTCCTTAACGTATGTTTTCTCCTGCTTGTGATGGTAGGAAAATGACAAGCACATCAACACTCGGCCTTTTTTCTGGACCTTTTCCTTGGGAACGATTGACACTGTTAGTTGGAAATGAGACTCTTCGAAATTTGGCAGCTTTGTGATAAGAGAAAGGTGGATCAGTGCTGCAAAGCAGCCTCCCTTCCATCACGGGAGCCTTCCTGCAGGCACACACGTGGGAAGCAGCAGGAGCTGCCTGTGTGCAGGCCTTGGAAAGAGATATAGTCACTCCAGTGATGGAATACCAGGCACTCCTCCCTACCTGCTTTGTTAACACTTAGATTTGCAGCATTCAAACAGATAATTGAGTCAAGTTCTTGGGGAGCTGGACTTGGGTGTCTGTTGCATTGTTTAAAGAGTGATGGTGCAGCCAGAGATACTTGAGCAAAAGAGAAACAAGATGAAAAAATTAAGGTTACATTAGACCATTGAATCTTGGGACCTTGATACCACTCACCTTATTCAAGCTGGTGTTGTCTTTGTGCTGTGGGCTGAGCTGTATGATTTGAGGTGATTAAAGTTGAATCTCCAGCCATACAGATATGTTTTGATTAAGCTGGGTTTGCTTCGGGTCTGAGAAGGTTTAAAAATGTCTGAGAGGCAGCCTGGCATATCTCTGCTTGTAAACAAAAAGCTACTTTTTAAGTAGTTTTCTTCTCAGATCTATGAGTTAGCTTAGCTCAAGATGTAGTGAATTTGGTGATAATCACTAGACTTGGGTGGAATTCTGCCGAGAATGACGGGTGTGAGGAGGGGATGTAAACAGGGCTCGAGGAGCGATTTCCCAGCAGAAGCCACCCAAGCTGTGACAACAAACAGAGCTGCTGGGCATGTGCTGCCCCCTCCCCCCGACAATTAAATTCATGAGGGATTAGTGGGATTCATTCACATGCACTGGGCTGAGCACTGCAGCAGTTTCTGCATCTCTAGTTCATAGGTGCATTGGGATGGATGCGGAGCTTCCATGTCATAAATATTGACTTACACTTGGGCAATGATTACTGCTTGTATGAGCCCATGTAACGTGTTTGGAGCCATTATCTTAATGCCTCTTTCTGCTGTAGCTGTACATGAGGAGCATGTGTGCAGAGTTCAGTATTAATCTAGTTAAAAGGCAACCTTTCCTTGCTGTAATTCTGTCTTCCTGCCTGAGCTTTTGGTACAGATAAATCTGCCAAGCGCAGGATGTATTGTGTAGTATTAATGGCTAGTATCAAAATGAAAGAGCATTTCTTTTTCATGGATAAGATGGTTGCCTTCAGCATTTGAGTAACCCAGAAAATTAATATATTTGTCCCTAAGTTTGTGTTGATGCTAAATTGAAAGTTTGGTTCAATTGCAGTGGTGTCTTAGATTACTAAACTGTTTTGTTTCAGGTCCAGGTCGTTGGTTTCTGGATTGTGACATTATATAGAGTTTTTTTCCCATTGCTGTTGTCAGCAAAAGCTGCATGACTAGATATCAGATGCTTATTGGGTGCACACGTGAAAGTGTACCCCACACTTACACGCCAACAGCACAACCTGGAACTGTTAAGTTCAGAGGGTAACTACTGCTTTTTTCCCCAAGGCAGAGGAACAGCCCGAAGTGCTGTGGGTCAGAGGACACTGTCAGCACAGACAATTGGTGATGCTGAAGGGTTTTTAGGGAGTGTGCAGGACTTGGGCCACCATTTGCTTTGGGGGATTAATTTAAAGCAGCATGGAGTGATGCTGAAAGAAGAGTTAATGCTGCTGCCTCCATAGATCATAGGTTTTTTAAAATTTCTATTTCAATTGGCAAAAAAGTCCCACTTCCTAAAATGAGGTGGCACTCAGCAATGCAGCAGTTTGAGATTTTGATTCTTTTTTGTCACTTTAGTAAAGACAACACGTACTGCAGCATCAGTTCTTCTGTACATATACTGCCTTGTACTTTGCTGAGGCCAAACTGGCAATTGTCTTGTCTCAAAGGTGACTAAAATACCCATTTAAGTGACTTCACAGGATTTGTTTTATAATAGGGTGTATTATTCAGTGCCTTACGTATGCCCAGCCTTAGTCTGTTAGCTCTTCTACCTGAAGCAAATGGTTTTAATTATGGGTTTCATTGTTTTTGGATGCAGAAATAGGATATACTTCATTAATTGGAAATATTTGCATGTACTACACAGCATACTGTAGTCTGGCAGCCTCATATGAAAATAAAACCTGTCTTTTTATATTGTAGATAGGGAATAGTTCAAGGCAGATGAAGAAACTTCTCTCCCAACTTGAGGAATATGCTGTTCTCATTCCATACACATGGATTTACATCATATGTGGAGGGAAAAAATTAAAAGGATTGCTTGCAGCCAGCATAAATTTCCCTTGCTTCCCATGTCAAATCCCTTATTCCCGCAGAAGATCAAATCATCAGAAACACTTATCTTCTGTGGTATTATTTATCTTTGATCATCTTTAAGGACTGTTTGCTCTAGGTGCCATCTACATTGTTGGAGATTTGTGGTTAAACTTTTTTGAGGTTCTGACTTTCATTGTACTATAAGATAACCAAGCAGAAAGAGTGCCAGACGTCCATAAATTGTGGGGTGCTGCTCACATTTGACTTGAAGGCTTCTGGGAATTTTGTACCATTAGGTAGGAAAAAAACTAGATGTAGTTTCATGAATGTCACTGTGTGTGGAAAGAGATCTGCGTGTGGAACTGAGATGCTGAGTTAGGAAGTAAAAAGCACCTTGCAAGTGCATTGAGTGACTGGAAAAAAGATACAGTTGAACTTGATTTTCCTCTGTGTACGTGGAATGACTTCAACTCTGTCATCTGGGGAGAACTTTTGGTCCCAAGTTTGCAATTAATTGGGAAGTTATTCACATTTGTTTAGGAATTAGAAGTACAAGTGCAGTGTGAATTTTATGGCAACCCTAAAAAAGAAGGTAGCGAGGGAGATTCTTTGCCATGGTTCTGCTAGTGGAGAATGACTTGGGAATGTTTCTTTTAAACTGGAAATTTGAGAGAGGAAAATGAGGCATGTTTAGACTTTATTTTTGAGGCGCCCCTAGCAGTCTAGTTGGCTGAATTCTGAAGCTGTTTGGAAGTGTTAATGCCTCCCTGTAAAAAGAGGAGAGAAAAAAGATTTCAAAGACTTGTCTCTAGCAGAAGATACAAGTTCATCCTTATTAACTGTTATGGAATTCCAGCTAATATGATATTTGGAGCCTATATAATGCTCCATATGAAAGAGAGTTGAGATGACAGCGCATTCCAACTCTGAAAACAACTCTTTTCTTACTCTTTAAGTAACCTTCAGTTAACCAGTTAAAGCAAATACAAAAAAACAGGGTCAATAATGAGATGTATAATTTTAGTGTCTTGTTTAGTAGCTTCATTTGCTTACATGGTAAGTAATGAATATAATCCTAATGATTAGGCAGCTATTATGTCTGCTAAATCCTCCATCTATGCTTAAGAAAATAAAAACAGGCAGGCAAAGTAACTTGTAAGATTACTGAAAATTAAGCTGCTGCTTTAGATATGTTGTGGTTCGTCGTGATTATCTATGAGCAGCTTCAGAATCCTCGTGTGGTTTTCATTTGGGTTTTCTTCTGGTGTATGGGAGGATTCGGGGGAATTGAAGGCTGGTTTATAGCTCAAGCCAACTCTAGACCCAGTTGAACCTGGTGTTCTTTATAATTTGAAGCTGGGAAGGAAATCCAGTTCTACTGGGTCATGATCATATTTTCCGTTCAATTAAAGCTGCAGATTGTGGTCTGCCTATTAGGAAACTTGCTGTGAATCTGTACTTTTTTAAACCTGTATATTTGTTTTCCACCATTGCTCTCCTGGTAACTAACTAGAAGGAGGCTGCAGCAAGATGGTCACAGTTTCAGGGTTTTGTGTCATCCTGTGACTCTAATCTGTTAGATACAGGAGTGCAAGGCTGCTTTTCTGCCCTCCCTTGTGTTTTCTCTCTCCTCACTGCTGTGGCTGGGCCCGCTCCATGCAGAGGCTCCAAAGCCCCCATTAGGTATCGCAGCAGCTGAGCTCTCTAGGGGCCATCTGTTAAAAGCAAGGCACTCGGTGCCTGCTAAGGCAGCAGGCTAGTACTCATTTAAATGCAGCCACTTGACTTTGCAAATGCGCCTGGATCTGGTGTTAACTAATTGTGAGCCACAAGTGAGGCTTCATAGCCCTTAGCCACCTGACAAAGAGGCCTTGGGGCCTTAAATGAGATGAAAGGCGGTGAATATGTATTGATACTGAACAGGAATGAAGGGACCAGACTGATACTGTCCTGCAGGAGCACCTCCATGTAAATGTTGCAGTACTTGCTGCGTATTTTGGTATTTTTTACCAAGGTTTTTGTTACTGAAAAATGGCTTGCACAAAGAAGAGGCTTCCTAGAGTAATTGCTAGAGTGGTGCTGGGTACTGGCTGTGTTTCCCCTTAACGTCCTCCAATATGCTGCTCTACAACGTGCTGCCAGAGACTGTCCTTCTGCCTGCGCTCCTAGGTGGAGTCCTGGCCCCAGGGCCTGGAATCCTTAGCGGATGTTTTGGATCAAGGCTGTGTTTGCTGCCTTTGGGCTGGGTTCATAGAGGTTTGGTGAATGGAAGCTTTCCTGCCCATCTGGAGCATGGGTGCACTTATAGGGGGTAGCGTGGTGTGTGGGATTAGCATGTTCGTGTGCCCCCAGGATTCATGGATTCATTCTTTCAGGTGGGTAGCCTTGACCATAAATAGTTAGACAGTATTCTAACAAAATCTTTTTCCATCCACCATTTCCTCTGAAGTACCAGCCAAAATAGTGAATTTTCCTCACCTAGACGAGTGGGGAAAGCGGTTAAGATGTCTGAGACTCAGTATGAATTAGTCGCTCAGTAAAACTACTTCAAATGGTTTGAAGTTTATTTTAATTGTTTCAGGGGTTTCATGGTTGCAAAGACTGTGATGGTGGAATTGGCTTTCCCATGGTGAGTGCTGTACCACTGTAGGCTTGTAAAGAGGCAGAAAGCCAATGGTAGTAGTAACAATATGTAACATTGCTTGTTATGACTGGGTTTACAAAATTACCTTGGATTTCAGAAGTTTGGGCTGACTGCAGAGGTTTCAAAAGTTACTTTGTTTTTTATGGCTTGTATGGAAAGCACTGTTGCATAATGCACCTGCATTTCTTTCCAGGTTAAAGAAATGTAAAATTATGTTGCTTTCTCATCTTCCTCTATGTATGTGAGGGGAGCTTGTGTGGCATAATAGAAAAAACACATCCAGCATCTTCAGTGTGTTCTTTCTGAGAAGAAAAACCTTGAGTGTTTATTTGCTTTCTTTATCCTTTAAAGACCTCTTGAAAGATTAGGTAGGATTTGTTTGCAGGTGTTTGAAAAGACTGAAAATTGAAAGCTGGAATGAATGGGAAAATAGAGTTTGAAGAGAGTGAAAAGGAAAGGAGGGCAAGAGAGCAGGAAGTGTAGCAGGGGAGCGCTGAAACAGTGGGGATGTTGGTCAGCTGCTTGGCATGAGAAACTTCTGTGGCAGCCTAGAACTGGTATTTACAGTTTGTAGGTTATGCAAAGAGCTTAGTTGGCCCTTTATTTTTTTTCCTCAAAATTCTTGCTTTCTGAATAGCCTGTTTCTAATGCGGTGGGATTATCCTGGGACAGAAGGTAGACATTCAGTTCCTTACAATGCTTGTCTTGAAGGATAGATGGCTCTAATTGTGGTCCTAATCTTTTCAGTAAGATACTGAATGATCTGAAAAGGTAATGAACAACTATCCCTGGAGATGAGTCTAAACCAAGCTGGTTGTTAAAGAGGAGGCTTTACTGTGGTTACATTTTCATCTATAGAGCAGTAAGACAGGAAAGAGGAGGTCATCAGTAGTGCAGAGATAGGAAAAAAAGTTTGTTGATCTTGAAAACAAAGCCCCTGTAACGTTGAAAAAAGATTTGAAGTAGCTATTGAGCTGCTGTTGCATGTTCTGCTTGGGTTTGCATCTTTTTGCTTTTTCTATAGTAAACCTAAGTGTGAGGGTGAGAATTAAGACTCTAGACACAAAGTGCTTCATGGTATGTGGAGACTGAGTAATAGCTGGTACTGAGGTCACAGAAAATACCATGGCCTTTTTGCTACTCGTGATCATCTTATTAAGCAGATGTGGTAGGTGTTTATGCTCAGGCAGTGGTGGTTCTTGTAAAAACCTGGTCAGTTGGCTTCGATGAAAAACAGGCAAAAATCACGTGTATATAATTCTTTCTTTTTTTTTTTTTTTAAAGTGAGTATCCTTTTAAAGGAAAAATAGAAAATAGGAGAGGCTGAAATCAGATAACTATGCTAAACCTCTCATCTGGGTGTTTTTATTGGTTAGAACCAAAACTAGATTTACAGTTTCATAACTTTCATAAGACATGAGCATTTGAAGGTGAAAATTCTGACAAAGCAGGTACTAATTCATCTCTAGTGTTGCTATTAATCATATTGTCTCTGTTTCTGGCTAGAAGGTTTTAGCTCTTGCATTGCCAAGGGGGACATGTATCAGCTCTTGAACTAGTCAGCACTGACAATGAAGGAAAAGGGTGTTCTTTTTTCAAACATTAAATCAGTGATGTGATAGTTTAAATGGTTTTATATCCGCATCTTATTAGCTTTCTCACTGCACGTTCAAGCCTTTAAAATGCAGTATGGGATTTGTGCCTGGGATTTGTGCCTCAGTTTGGAGGATCCTTGTGTGTGTATTTGTTTTCCCCTGCATGGCAGAGTGGTTGTGTTCTGTCTCGAATGGGCGGTTCTGGCAGTACCCCTGCTGTGCTCCGACCAAAAACTACAGCTGCAAGGCTTCATGTGTGTGCGACTTGGCTCTGTATGGGCAGGGCCACTCTGCAGGCCGGAACTTAAAAGTTCATCCTTGAAATTGAATAACTGAAAGCAGGCAGAAATAGCAACGAGTTGTGGAGAAGTATTCTTGCAACCTGCGGCAAATCATCCATTTAGTCCCATTTGATTACTGTTCTCCTGCAAAAGACGCTTCTAACTTAAACCTGTGCTAATTAGGCTTAGAAATCCTTATTTGCCGGGGGCTTGTGGCATTTGATGGGGTTCAGACATATAACAACGCACTGTGTGATACAGATGGGATCTTGCTGCTGACTCATGTTGAGAGGTGCAGTGAGGGGGAGCCCCCCAAGGACACGGGGTGCACTGGGCGCACGCAGGGTGAGCCGGGGGGTGGCAGCAGGAGCGTCGCTGCACGTTGTGCACAGATATTCCCAGGGATCCTCTGCCTTGGGCTCCTTCTCGAAGCCGGTAACCTGGCTCAAGGCAGGAGATCCCGGTGACGTTCGGAGTGCTGATTTCTCATGTGGAAAAAAGGCGGTATCTCGAGCAAGAGTTTGCTTCCTGCAACAGCTTGCTTCCTGCTGCATAACAGACTGAGTGTGGTTAGAGGGCTGCTGGCTTGGTTTATTATGCCCATTGATGTGGTGGCTGATGTGAACTGCATGTACTAATTACTCTCTGTTCCTCTCCCAGTGATCTTGAAAGGCTTCTAAATGGAGTTGCGTGTTTCTTCAACTGGTCAGTGTACAAACATAAGCAATGGGTGGCTCTCATTCTGCTTTCAAGTGCCTCATGTAAGTGTGGGTCTGGTTTAGGCATGGGAATACTTAGGGGAAGAGTAAGTGACTTGTTTTCAAAGGCTGATTTAATAGAGTCTCATTGTAATTCTTGTGTGTAAACAACCTCTAGCACATGTTGTCATGAGCTGTTCCTAAACAAACCTGCTCCCAGAACGTTACCATTATGTATATGGTAAAAGTAGGCTATGTGAGATTAAACAATTTAGGTAACAAAGGACATGTAGCATTTAAACTTGCATTGACACACGTGTGCCAGACAGTGCAGGAGCAGCTACTGTGGACAAAATAAGAATAAGGTTGGGAATAATTCATACAGTGGCACTGAGGTATTTGTCAAAAATATGCATTAATTGACCTGAACTTAATATGCAAGTTAATAAGCTGAACCAAATCAGGCAAATTGAAAAAAAGATGTGTCAGTTCTGGAGTTTGTCAGCCTACATTCAATAGCAAGAGGCAAAATACCACAGTGACCTTAAAATTAAAGTGTGTCCTATTAGGGATTATTTGATGTTAGTTAATGACATGCTATTAAAATTAAAGCCTCTGTATGCATTCCTTGATTTGCTAACTAGGCCAGTCCACTAGCTTTTTTTTTTCTTTTTTTTTGAAGAAAATTAATAGATTAGGGAAAAGGAACTTTATCCAAGTTTATCAAGAATGAAAGCAAGTTGGGCACTGAGATGTTCTTGGAATTGATTTTTTTTGGCGGGGGGGGGCGTTGGGGGGGGGGGATGGCATGTATGAAATAACCTTTTAAAAGGCAGGTAAAACAGCTTACGGTAGCCAAGCCAGCAACCCCACTGCCCTTGGGGAGAGAGGGCAGTGAGCAGAGGCAGTGTGAGAGCTGTTGGGTAGCAAGGGCTCCCTTAATAGCAGGAGCCATCAGAGCAATTGGTGTTACTGGCCAATTTGCAAACACTCTGCATGGTTAACTAATGTATCTTCCTAGTAGCCCTTCCCTGTTCTGCTGGTGGTGATGTCTCTTACTGGGTAAGTGGTGATGTTGGGTAAATGCTGTTCTTCCCTTGCTCCCCTGAGCTGACATGTTAGATGGAGTCAAATGCTGATGGATTCGGTCACAGGTGGGATGAGAGCTTTTCAACAGGGTCAGGAAGGTGGCAATACAACAACATGCTATGAACAGGTATGAGCATGGATGTCTGCAATGTGCTTCCTGGCTTACCTGTACTTACATATACTGAATTATAATCAAAATATGGCTCTAGGTGCTATTTTACATGCTATGATAAATTGGAAGGGCTCAAATGTGTTTACTCAAACTTGAATAGATATGGTGACAACTTATAAAAAGTGTGTGGGGTGCCTATTGTAACGTGAGAGAAATGAATGGCTTTGAAAAGCTGCCTGTTCAGATTGTTTACATGGAAAT
>JAUBOD010000791.1:110908-132401 GCA_032353885.1 Nothura maculosa
GATGGAGGCAGCAAGGAGAAGCTGCTGCAGAAATCTCCAGCCTAGGAGCTGCTTTGAGGCTGACTCACTCTGCTAGAGTGTTGTTCTGTGTTGTTTTTTTCCCAACAATTGTCATCTTCTGTTGAGTTAACACAGCAGCAGCCTCTTGTGGGGAACCCCGAATGGACTAGTGAAGACCTTTGTTACTTTAAGGTAGACCCCACTTTCAACAGCTGCTTAATTTCTAGGGTTAGAAATAACCTCTGCAATAAGAGGATCCAGATTTTCTAAGTTGCTTAGCCGATCTTCATCTCCCTTGAAAGTCTTTTTTCCCTTGATAAGGTCATACATAGCCATCACAGGGCGGGAGGGGGAACCCTCTCTCTGCTGAGATGAGTTGTGTGTGTCATCTGAGGTGCCTGTAGCCTGCCTTGGTGAGCTTCCAAACCACAAGGTAGCTTTTAACTTGGAGTAGAGAGAGGAGGATCCAGTAGGTTTGGTGTTCCCAATGCTCTATATTCAGTGGTTTTAGTTTCATGATAAATTTTATTTGCCTGGAAAAAGAAATAGGACAGAAATTTTATGGGCATCTTCAAGTTGTTCTACAAGACTTTGCTCTCTTGCATTCAATTATAGGCAGCACTTGAATAAAGCTAAGTTTAGAAAAGTTACTAATTATTCATGTCTTGCCATGCCACTGGGAAAATGCCCATGTATAATGAAAAACATGTCAGTGTTACCCATACAGTTTTAATTCCACATTTAATATTACACTTTGCAGTAGAAGAGGTTTTTGGTTTCAGCTGTTTTCTTGGACTGACTCTTCTATGTTGTTTTCTGCGAGGCCTTTTGTTGTTGTTGTGTGTGTGTGTTGTTGTTGTTTAAAATATACTTACAATCGCTTCAGGAAGGAATCCGTTTGAACCCTATTTCCTCTGTTCAGTAGCAGGTACTAATTCATCCATTATATCACAGCGGGAAACGCTTAAATAGTATTAGGATGGGGAAAATGTTGTATTTAATTCCCATCTGTTGCCTAGTGCACTAAGGTCATTCTAGGTAAGCCAGCATGCACATCCTATGGAGGATAAATGGTGCTGGTGACATGTTTTTTCCTTTGTGAGGGGCCTGTATCCTGGAAAGGTGATCCTAGTTTTTAGCTAGGAAGTGAAAGCATGTACATGTGACAGTGGTCCCAGGACTATTACGGCTGCATGGGCCTTCCAGTTTTCCAGCTGAATGGAATATTTGAAAGCCACGTTTCCTTTGTGACTTGTCCTCAATTTGCTGCTTTATGTATGCTTACTTGAAGCCCACTCTTAAGTAGAGACTGAGGATGGAGGACTTAGTCAAGGTGAAGCTGGGTCATTCCAGGTACAGCCTGGAAAGTTTGCTAAAAATTGTTTTTTATGAAATTTAGAGTTTTGAGATCTTCAGTGTATTATGGTTGTCAATCATGTTCATACTTTGGAGAGAGATGTGTGAGCGCGATGTGTGCTGAACACATGGCCTCTTACATACTGTTCTTAATGAGGGTAGGTAGCATAGATCAGGTGGAGCTAATGGGGCTGTTGGCAATGTCTCACTCGTCAGGCTGGAAGCAAATGTTTTTTTGTGCCTAGAAGACAATGAAAAATCTTCAGATATGACCCGTTCCCAAGAATAAATGGACAGTTTTGAAAGCACTTGTGTAAAAACCCTCCTGGAGCCCATTCCCTTGTTGATACCTGGTGATTTTGTGAGATACACTTTCCATAATTTTACCTCTTTTCAGCTTACATCTTGCCCAGAAGTAAAATAAACTTAAATATTGCTGTGTTAATCAACTATTGTTTTAAGCTATGTAGCAGCTTGAAGACAGCATATATTATTTTAAAATTGCTTCCAAATAAAACATTTTATTTCCTATCGTTACATAGATGTTTTGACCATAGCGGAGCCGCTACAGCAGCAGTGCTAGCTGTGTTTGTGATGTGCTGTTAGGAGGTTGTAAATAATTTTGAAGCGGGAGGAGTGACCTACTTCTCAGAAGCATTTGCCTTCTGGCGCTTTTGCGGGGACTGCAAATTCCTAGATCCCTTGCATTTAAAGGCAATCTTCTTTCAGATTTATTGTAATACAAAAGTAAAAACAAGTATAATTTTCCTTACTGTGGAACTACAAAGCTCATGCTTTGTATGGTTGTTATTCAACTTCCTAGATTTTAGCACAGAACCAAGTATAAATAACGTTTCGCATGCAGACTGCATCTACTGTGAATTACTTCCTTGAGCATAGGGAGTAATTGTAAAATCTTGCTATGGTAAGGTTGCTTTTCTGCTTCTGAGGTCATGGCCACTTCTGTGTAGGAATGTGAATATCTTTCTTGAGTAGCTGAGGATTATGTTATCCAAGCTAAATTTCATGATAGAGGCTTATGATTTGTCTAGGCAAGACTTGTAAAATGCACAGCTTAGACTAGAGGAAACGTGATACTCAGTTCTGCCTTCCCCGCTAGCATGTAATGAGTTAACCTTCTGCAGATGATCCAACCTTCCTTGTTGGCCATTACCTTTTTGCAATTCTGTGTTCTTGCTTGACTCCATGCTGTTGGCTGGAATCTGTGCATCACCATTTTGTGAGCACCCCTTCCTCAAGGTCTGTTAAACATGCTGAGTATTAGTTGAACTTGAGGATCTTGCATTGAATTTTTTGAGGTTATTTGGGGAGTCTTCGGAGCTTTCAAGCGAGGACAGCGTTTTGGCACTTGCCAAGTCAAACTTGGTCTCTTGGCTGCTCCCTGGGCCTGCTCCAGAAAAATGAACCTAATTACCACCCGCCAATGCTGTCAGAGAAGCCTCACACGGTATCTTGAGTCTTAGCAGCAAACAGGGGCTGAACTGCATTCCTCACTGCCTGTCAGGAACAGAATGTGAGGCTGGCTTTGCCACCTGACCTCCGAGCTGAACTTCGGTTCTTGTTCTCTATCCGTACATCTTAAGTATCACTTTTAAACATGGTCTTTATTAGGCTGCAAGCAGGAGTTGCTTCAGATCCCTCAGTATGGGATTCTGATCTTATCACAGGGCTGTTTTGTTTCCTTCCCGTCTCAGCCCTGCCTCCCACCCGACCTCCCCCTCCAGGGCCTGCTGACCCAAGGTCTTTCAACAGGCAGGTCTTGTGCTTGTTTTGCTAGGCTGACACTTTAATAATTAAATGTTGGAAGCCAGATTATGTGGTGCTTCAGTTTGCAACTGCTGCAGATAGCTGCCTCTTATTATATTTTACCTTAGTGGCACTTTTCTGTATTTAACAGTAAGAAAATCCATTTCCATATTCTTATTTTGCCAAACAACTGTTCGAATTTGCTAGGCTTATGCCTTGTCTATCTAGTTTTAGCACTGAGGTGGCCTTTTCCATGCAGACATTCCCAAATCCAAGTAATTCTACCTTGTAGTGAAGAACTTGTTCTTTTAAGTTGATGGAATAGGTGGCACTGATATTGATTGCACAGCACCTGATCTGGCAACCTGTGTGCCTCCTTGAGCACATGTTAATCCTTA
Organism: Nothura maculosa; assembly: GCA_032353885.1. NCBI lineage: Eukaryota > Metazoa > Chordata > Aves > Tinamiformes > Tinamidae > Nothura > Nothura maculosa. The sequence goes on from JAUBOD010000791.1 coordinate 114,430, forward strand.
TTTTAGATGACAGATCTTGAGATTTGCCTTCCAGCCAGTGCTTGGCTCTCTGCAAGATGTGTATGGTTGTCTGATCTTTCTTACCAACGTAGATCAAATTGAATAGCCCTTCCCATAGACAGCAGAAGAGTCACTTATGTCAAGGAGTCGCTTAGGTCCTTTGCAGCTGGCAAAAGATTGAGGTAGCACAGTGTGTTTTTTAAAGCTAATCATTTCTCTGTCTTGATGCTTGCACATTTTTAATATCTTGTTAAAAAGCAGGATGGTGGCTCTTGTGCTCTTTCTGTCGTTTCTGTGTTCTTCCTCCACAGGTATTTGAATGATTGGCAAAGGGAAGTTGAAGTTCTAGGGCAGGAGAGAAAAAATAAACAAGAAAACCGTGATGCTAAGTGAGCGTTTTCTGTGCTGGTGTTAAGGATAAGATTGGGAGCCATTCTATTAAGCATCAGTGAGATAACTGCAGTGGAGATAATGCAATTGGGTGGAGGCACAAACATGCCCATGAGAAGCTCCCAGCAGTAGGACAGGTTTCTGGGCAGGAAAGGTGGGAAGAAGAGCGAATTTGACAAGAATAAAAGGAATGCTCCTGGACTTAAAGGAAAAAATAAGCAAAAAAATAAGAAAAAAAAATGGTTTGTATGAATAATCAACAAAACCGAGTAAACCATTTCAGATAGTTGAAGTATTTATCTGACTGTAGCTGTGCAAACTCAGATTTGGAATACAGCTCATTACCTGCCCCAAAATAGCCATAGATGGGAAGGTTGTAATACATTTCTCTTATTTGGAGCTGCACTTCAGTGCATCTTTCCAGTCTTTCCCATGTGCTCTGCCTGGCAATGTTGGAACTGGAGCAGGATCTCGGCTACCTGCTCTGTTCTGCGTTTAAGGTCTAGCAATGCAGAAGGCAGTTAGAGCCATTAGTTCCTGCTGTATTGAAAATCATGGTATGTGACTGTTTCATTGCACCCGCTGAGTATATGTACCTGGAAAAAAAGGAGAAGAGGACAGATAATAGCAGATAAAATTGCAAAAGGGATGAAGGTCAGATGGCAATATTTGGCTGTAAGACTGCAGGAAGGTGGCATAACGGATACTACCATGATAAAAATAGTAAAAACTGTGTTGCGTTTTGTAATAGTGTCTTAGGAAGTAAGACTTGTAAGGATTTAATTAAATGGTCCTATCTGTTTTAGCTTGACTGGAAGAGTAAACTGATAGCGGTCATTTTGCTGTATAGTTTCTCAATCCAAAATTGGAAAATACAAAAGGGAGGATTTTTTTGACAGTTATGCTATCAGTTTGAAGATAATGGACTCCTGTTGAAGCAGCTGCTTGATAAGAGGCTATTCTGTATGTATCAAGTATTGCCTGCTCTCCTGTAAACAAGAATTTCCCTCGCTGCATTTGATGGGAGCTGGGCAGTTTGATATTTCTACGCTTGCAACACGGGTCTAATTCTTGCTTTTTGGTGTGTGTTCGGAACGAGAGAGCAAAATGATGATACCTGTATGAGTATTTGGCAGAAAGCTCTGAAAAGATGGTGGAAATTTATGTGGCCTCTTTTAGAAAGAAGTAGAATATGTTCCCATTGTGTTCCAAATGAAAACAATCCTCAGTTACCTGGGCTGGAGCATGTTAGAATGGTTTGGAAGGCTTATGCTGTGAATGGGCGTTGAGTTGAAGTTTTATGATATTAGTTGCTCATATTGTAATGAATAGAATTTTCAGGGAATTGCTTGACTCCTGAAATGCATTTGTTTTCCGGAAATATAAGGTCTTCTGTCCTGTTATCCCAACACAGTATCAGGTAGATGTTTCTCATTTTCAGAACAAGTCATATCCTGCCACCAAGATGCAGTTCATATAGTTGCAACTGATGCTTTTGACTGAAGAGTCTAGAAAAACTAAATGGAGGATTTCTGGTATCTTACTGGACTGTGAACCCCACTTACACACCTCAAGAGGCTGCATACGGCTGGCCAGGCTTTCCCTGGAAATTCTCTAATGCTGCAGTTCCCACTCTGGAGCCCTGGAAGCTCCAGATGTCAGCTCGCCCCAATAAGAATTAGGACGTGTTTGCTTTCTGTCAGGCTCTTAAACGTTTCCATTCCTGAGGTGATAATGCTGTTTCTGCTATGAGTTTCACTAAGTGTTCTGAGCTCAGCCTGTTCTTTCTGTCAACAGTGCTGATGTAAATGAACTAACACAGATTGCTCACTTGATTTTTGGGACAAACAGGGGAAGAAAAAGTAAATAACAGGTCAGGATGGAAAGCAAGATATGGCCAAACTCCTCACGCAGGAGTTGTATGTTTAGCTAACAAAATTGTATTGTGAGATTTTTGTTCATTTATTTTCACCCCTGTTGTCTTGCTTCATCCTTTGTTTATACTGTGGCCCTAGTTATAACTTGTTAAAATGGCAATAACTGGGGATGTGAATCATGGTGGCAGTATTTTTAATAACAGCTTGCTTACTGTTATTGTGCATAAGGAATAGAAACCCTGCATGCCTGCTGTCTTTCAAATGAGTCTGATTTATAGTCTCATTCATATTCATGACATTGATTAACTTTGATAGTTTTACTAATCTAATCCTTTTCAGCCTTAGAAATGTCAGTGTGATGGCTTAACCCATAAGTATTGTAGGTTGGTGATTCCATCTTGTTCCATCGTGTTCTCTGGTGTTGAGTTTTGTTCAGATGCTTGCAGAGCATTAGCCCCATTCCCCGCGTTTCCCTATGTGGATGGACTGATCCATCGCATGAGCCAGGCCTTGCTGGCCTGACAAGAACACGCCAGGCTTTTCCCATCAGTGTTCGTTTGCCTTGTCGTTGCTGGGACTTGCAGTGCGTGGAGCTGCAGATTCGTGCTGAGGGCTCTTCTCTGCCCCTTGTACAGGCTGCTCTCCCTCTTTCTTTTGCAATATGTGGATTAACTAGGAAAGACCCCTCCAGCTTAACTGATTCTAGTAGATTTTGAATTACTTGGCAAATAAAATTTTTTCAAGGAGTGTCCATGCCAGCTAGCTGAGCAGCATGAGTGTAGGAGTAGTTTCTGCCTAAGATTTAACCATGAGCTTTGAGTCTCATGGTCTTCTGCCCTCTTCAATTCCTCTTCCAAAGCACCTGGAAAGACACTGCTGATGGCACCACAGCCTGATGCAGAGCTTGCTGTGCTTGATGGGGATGTAAAACATGCTCAAGACTGAACAGGTGAGTGGTCCAAGGGGACTTGGAATGGCATTTTGTACGGCATCCCTAGAACCTGGCTTGGGTTTACAAAACCTGAAACCAATATCTAGGCTGCTTGGTTTTGATGGATGCGTTATCATCCCTTAAAATATAACTTTCCAGGATCTTGTGTAACTGAAATAAACAGCTATTTGCAGCTGCAGTTGGATACTTGCCAAGCAAGATATCTCGATCTGTATCTTCACTTTAGCAACTGGAAAGCACTGGACTGAGATTAGAAAATTCCCCAGTGTTTCCAAACTAGGAGCATGTGTCACAGGGCTGTGTTCATATGGGTGTGCCTTAATTTGATTTCTCATGTTAAATGAAGTGAGGCCTGGCAAGTACACAGGAGACTTCAAATCTGGGTGAACGTTCTGCTGGATGTAGGAAACATGTCAGTGGGAGCCCACGGCACAGAACCCTTGACCTAGCATGAGCTTTACATCGATTATTCCCAGTGACTGCCAAGGTTGGGAGGAATAAAAGACCCAAGTTTCTTCCCTTTCTAAAGCAAGACTGAGGAGAGGATTGCTGTGATTTATAACCCCGGCCTGATTTTGTTTGCTCAGCTCTTGGCTGTGAGCACGTGACTAGCTAAACAAGGTGTCACCCTGTCCTATTGTAAAGGCAGTTTCCATGGCTTAAATACCAGTGGAGCCGCTTGCTGACTTTAGTGTGAACCCTTAGGTTGCCCACAAGATGAGATGTTGCTCCTAAACCTTGGGCTGTTAACGATCATTTGAGCTTGAAGCTTGTAAATAACATTGCATTCCAGATATGCTTTTTACCTAAGTACTTCTTAGTGATTTGAATGATAGTGCTTCTTGTTGCTGTTTTCCTCTATGCACGGTTAAGTTGGAGGCGGATTTGTCATTTTCCCATTTGGATGACGGCGGTGGGAAACTTTGTGGGCTGGAGCGGATTGGAAAGACAAACTTCCTGGGTATCTCCTCTTGAGAAAAATTTCCTTTTGACCGAACATCTGTTTCCCTGCCTCAGGATTAACCTTTAGCATTTTATTTGCCAAAAAGTTAAATCATTGTACATGTGAAACTTGTAGAGCTGTTTGTGTTCTTTCCATTGCGAATATATGTGCTTAAAGCAGTAGATGAGAAAGTTTGAGTTTTTGTAAAGCAGAAATGTAGATCTTAAATGATTTTTAAGATAACACTGCGTATGGAGAAGACCTGTATTGAAATGGGCAGTGAACACTTCACTTAATCTCTCTGATTCATGAGTGGTTTCAGGCAGGTGCTTAAGAGGCTTCAGCACATGCAAGTGCCAGATAGGAGTATCAGTTTTAACTGTGTCAGTGGGTCATTCTGAGACCCATGAAAAGAACAAACTATTTTTGTGTGTTAAAGGACTGAAATAGTGTAAATACTTAAGTTAATCACTTGCTCTTTCTTCTATTTCTGTAAGTTACCTTTCAGTTTGAGAGCAGTTTCAGTTCCTGAAATTCTACTACCAAAAATATGGATGCTTGTTTTCCTTGTCATAGTAAAATTGGATTAGATACTATTATGCAGATTCTGAATTAGCCTTTACCTGATCTGACAGGATGTATCTGAAGATGCTGACAGTTTGCCAGTGTAATTGCGAGGCCACTTGGTCATCTTTGAAAGGTGGTGACAATTGATGCTCCCGGTGGCACGGGAAGTACAGGAAGTGCTTCTGAAATGCAGGAGCTTCCAAGGCCATCAGCCTCATATTGGACTCCCAGGTATATGAAGTAAACTGACGTGTTGGAAATAGTCCAGGGAAGAAGGAAAGGAACTGAAGCATCTGATATGGGAGGAGTCAAACAGGACTGGGTTTCCTCAGCCTGGAAGAGAGAACAGGACATCTTGTTGCTCTCTGCAACTTTTTTGAGGACATTAGTGTGTACCCTTCTTGAAAGTACATAGCAATCAAATCCAACAGATATATGGGAATGTTGGAGATTTGCCTAGATACTAGGAAAATCCTTTGCCACCATGAGTGTGGTGAACTATTGGAGCAGGTTGCCTGGAGAAATTGTGGCATCTATCATTTGAGATATTGAAAACTCTACTGTACATGGACCAGAGCACCCTGCTCTAATTGGGTCTGCTTTGAGCAGTGGATTAGACTGACTGGTCTTCAGATTATTAGCATGATTACTATGGTGTATCTAACAGATGATGCTCAGTGTCGAGTGGTGGGATGATTTACAGCAGTGCCAACCTTTGGCATGACTTTGAACGCTGGGATATCTTGGTGTTTATTTCAGAATAGTCTAAAGTTATCTTATGGGTTGTATCCTTGTCCCAGCTTTGAAATCACTTACTAAAAAAAGTTCCTGGGTGGATACTGCCTTGAGGTATTTTAAGTGTCCATGACTCTTGTACAGCATTTGTTAATTAGCTCTTACTTGACCTGGTGCATGAATCTTCCATCTCCTGAAAAATAATGCAATTCTGTACATATTCTTATAACTGGAATGAAGAAGTTGACCTTCTGCCAGCTTAGCTATGCACACATTTAAGTGATCAGGGTCTCCTGCTAATGCCAGGTCAGCAGGGTCTGCCTAGCTAAATTCCTAGGGAAAGGAGTGTGATTTGCTTTCAGAAGTTGATTGGATTTTGTTTATTATTGAAGGAATATTAACAAGTCTAAATTTCACATGCATCTGTCTTTTTAATTGCAAAAGCATAGAGGCACTCTTGTACAAGGTAACTTGGAAATACTAGCAGTTGTAGGAAGATGACATTTGTAGTGTAACGATGGTAAAAGTGGATAAAGGAGCACAACCTATTGCATCAATCCCTAATGTTACCTAGAGGCCAAAGACCTTGTTATTGCATTGAGTTTCTGCTGTTGTTCAGGAGTGATACTGATCCAATTTATCTTACTTACAAATACCTTGAAAACTTAAAAGTCACTTTCTGAGGAGATGCAAACAAGCTTCGTGATCTCCAAGCACTGGTGATCCGTAGCCTACGCTGCAAATGGAGTTATTGGAAGCAAGTCTTGTATTGATGGATTTAGAAGTTTTATTGTAATCTTTTAGCTATAGTAGTCTATTGATTCCCTAAGTTAGTAGGTTGGTATGTGGGTGTCCATCTTTTAGTGGAAAAAAATCTGGTCTCACTTGGTGAGAAGGGCAGCCAACAGTAGTGTAACCTTTGATACCAAATACAAAGCAGATGCTAAAAGATGGAGGTGACTTTCAAGAGTGTCCCACATTGAATCAGGGAAGGCTCTACTGGCCGTGCTCTAGAGCTGCTGAGTTGACGCCTCCTGTCTTGAGGTTAAGAAATGGAGAGGCTGGGTTACAAATGGGCTTCAAATCTGAAGAAGGAGCAGATAAAATAGCTTTGCAGGGAGGGAGGGAGGCAGAGAGAGAAGAGAACAGTGCCTCCAAGCTGAGGTTTCAAGGTAGGGATGAACTGCAGCTAGAGCACTGCATTGGTGCGGGTGGCTTGTTGCTCTTCCAGAGGCTTTGTGGGTGCTGAGTTTCCCAGCATTTTGCTGCAATAATGGGAACTAAACCCAGTAGCTGTTCACATGTTGGGTGTATTACTGAATGACCTCTAGTTCCACCCAGTAATATCTAGTGGTTTGATGTAAAGCCTTTCCAGTTATGATACTGAGCGGTTGTTTGTTTTTGCTTCCAAAATATTTAATACGAGAGCTCGGAGCCTTTTGTTAAGAATGTTGTTCTGGACATGGTGGTTCTTTTGTAAGTGATATTCCAAAGCAGAAGGCAACTTACTCATCTTTTGACTACTTACATCAGAAGAGACCAATGTGATGCCAACATTGCTTTTCTTTATGTAGCAGATGTTGTGACGAGTTTTTTTTCTGGTATTATTAAACTTCAACTCTTATCAGATGTGCCTACTTGTTAATGAGGAGAAATCTCCTTAGAATTGTTTTATTCTCTAGGTTTGGTTTTCTGCTGTAATAGTCATGAAACTTTTGAAGACAGGGATGGTTGAAGAAAATGACTATCTATTGTAGGTGCAGTTTATAGTGCTATAATAGTAACTGCAAAGGTAGTTGAGAGAGAGAGAGAGATTTCCTAGTGGAGCAATTTGCTGCTAAAAGCTTGTTCCATCTCTTTGCTTTATGCAGCAATGACCTTGTATCAGCATATTGGCATTTAAGAACATAATGATCCAGAAGTGGAAGAAAACTTAAAATATCATATTTAAGCATTTTCTGGGGGAGACCAGCTGATGGGAAAGGGGTGAAATATTTTTATGGACTTAGATGAAATGGGATGAAAAGTCTTGCATTAGTATGCTGATAAAATTCTATGCGACAGGAGATTGAGGTAGTCAATGAGATGCTCCTTTTCTTGGGAGAAGATCCAGTCGGTATGGGCAGAATGCACTCTGAATTCTGTGAGATGGGCTTAGGGGATTTGCACGTGTTGTTAAAGCATCTTCTGGATGCTTTAAATAGTTTTCTTGTTATTTCTTTCCTGGTAGAGAATTACAGTTTGTTATACCATGCAGAAGATGCCTGAGAAGGCAGATAGGCTTTCAGATTTTCCTTTTAGTATGTAAATATTTTAACAGTTTTCTTAAGTGTTTTCTTTGGAAATGGAACTTAAATTACTAAGGCTGGGCTTGATGAGCCTTAAAACCTTCACAAATGTTGCAGCCTTGCATGAAAATCCAGGTCAGGAGGGAACTCGGGCAAATTATCTAGTCCAGCTTTCTACTCTGAGCAAACTCAGGCTGGGTATCCTAAAGTGTCTCTAAAATGTATGCTGCTTCGTGACCTACTTTGGGAGAGGAGGGGGCAGAGGGGAAGAAGCTGCAGTTTTGTCCAGCTTCAATTTCCTGGAAGCTTTGTCCAATATTTTGTTTTTTCTGTGACCGGAAATTTTGCTCCAGTCCTGCTCTTCCGTGACCCCCGCTTTTTTGTAGGTCTGCAAAAAACAAACAACAAAACAAAACAGAAAAAACACAGGCTTTAAGTAGCTTGTTTGGGTGTTTTCTGTAAGCTTTTCTTCCTTCCCAAGTATAAACAAATACATATATAAAAATATATATTTCAAGAGAGACAAAATCCCTATTAGGTTCCAACTAAGTGGCTTAACAGCCCAGGTAAGGAGTGCTTTCCCATAAGGTGCCTGGGGCTCAGCCTGAGCTGTAGTTGGCCTCCGAAGGATGGGTTGTGAACGTAGCAGTCTAGCTGTTCTTCTGACTTCTTTAAAGGAGCAACTTAATCTCCTGTGAGAGTGGCTGGAAGAAGGAGAGATTGCCCAGGAACTGCACTGTGGTGTCCACCGCAGCCATCGGGTCTATCCTTGCTGGTTGCTTCGGATAGCATCGTGGTTGTCACCCAAGGGACTTGTGAAAGGTGACAGAAAGAGTAAATGATTGTGAAGCCTTAATGCTCTGTTTGTGGTTATAACCCCATGGATCTCTCAGCTGCAACTGAGACAATCCCCATTCAGCAGAGCATCTTCCAGAAGCTTTGGCCTGGTTTTCCTAGTATTTCCTATCACTTGCTGGCTTTTGATCAGGACTGGAGGTGCTCACGTCATGTGGTGGCCTTTTCCTGCTAGGTTAATCAGCTTGTCTATTGCCGAGCTCATTATGATTTTTGCAGTTGCTGCTTTGCTGATGCTGCAGAAGTGACTGAGCCAACTGGCCACGTTCCTACTCTAGAAGTCTTTGACTCCTGCTATTGCTGGCTGTCTTCAGTGTGGCTTCTGCCCCAGCTTCAAACCAGATTCATTTTAAGGTGGCACATTGATTGAGCTGGATGATCTCATTGAACAAGAAGGATGGACCCTTCCAATTTGAATAGGTTCCAACTTCCCTAGTTGTGGTGGCCAACAGGCAGGGAACCAGCAGTGGCTAACCTGAAAAAAATGGAATTGCAGCTAAGCCAGCCCCTCCTGGCGTTCTCAGCCTTCTGTGATTATGTAATGCTGGTTTTTGATATTAACTGCCAAGAAAGGCTTTGTTTAGCTCCTTCACACCTGTGTGAGTGCACAGGATCAGATGAAAACACCAGAGAAACCATAACGTGACTACAAGAGTTTTGCAGTTAACTGCTGCTTGAGAAGATGCTGTGGGGAACCTGGTGTCCTCTGACTTCTCCTTGGAGAAAATCATATAAATGAGCTCACTTGCTTACTGCTGTATTACTGAATTTTATGAATTTAAAAAATCAAACTTGTCATTTTTGAGGATTCCTGAAAACAGTGGAAATCCTTCAAGGTCCAATTCAACTGACAACTTTCTACTGGATGCGCTGCCATCTTTGTCTTAAGCAAATTGTTTGCACAACCAACTTCCTAATTCCAGTGAATAAGCCAAAGGAGATATTTTACAAATTAAGAATACGCTTTTCTACAGCTGTTGTTATATGTAGTTTTGTAGCTGACCTGAGTTGGACACAAACAGGGCATTTTTACAATTTTCTCCTCCAGGTTTGTATCGGTGATTTCTAAGTAGCGTGTTCTGCAAGGCATGAATTGTTCTGCACACTGCCAAGTCACAGTTCAGATGAGTTCTCTTCTAATACCTTAAATAATTCTCCAAATTCACTGATCTTCAATGTGTAATTTGAATGTGTAAGTGCCTTTTATGAATGACAGTGGGACTTCAGGTGCACCCCTGACTGGTAACCACTCTTAAGGCATTTGGATCTGAATTAAAGCTGAGTATCTTGATTTCATAACTGAAGCTTGACAAGCTAATAGGAATGCCAAATATTTTTAGTGCAATTTCTTTTTTCTTTTGATGTTTCAGGTTAGGAAGGAAGGGGTATCAGTCTTGCCTCTCCAGGCTGGGCATACAGCCTGTTTCCTTGTAGCATGTTTTACGGTATCTGCTAGGAAAGCTGCTTAAAATAGGAAGCATATTAATAAAACTGCATAGGCTGTTAAATTTTAATGGGGATGTGCTGTGCAGCTTTGTCAAGCGTGTGATTGTAGAAGACATGGGAACTATCACGCTGCACACTTGATTCAGGAGTAGATATGAATTTTTACGGGCATTATTTGTCTCCTGGTATTGCTCAGGGAACTAATTATTTAATGTGTAAATACCAAACTTCTGACTATCTAGGTATATTATTGCAAAGGGATGTTTGGGGGAGCTTCTGCTGTATCATGCAGGAAGGGAATCGCAGTGGGAACGAGCACATAGGACTGAACCTTTCTATAAAACTGTCTTGATAGTGGAGTATGAGGTCAAGCATCCGATTAACAACTTCCTTATAGCACCTTGCTGTCAGTATTTGGCTTTGCAAACACCAAAAGCAAATCCTTCGTGTTAGGCCTAAAAGCCATAATAAACACTGAAGGAGCATAATGGAAAACCCTGTCCTGATAAGAAGGGAAAGAAAAATGTGGCTATTCATATATCTTTTGTTAGGTGGACAGCACTTGAATTTCAGAGGGAGAAGTTTTGATGAATCCTGTTCTTGCAGCTCAGGGAGGCAAATGTGTGATCTGTAAGCTTGAATTTGTTATGACTGATGCTAATTTGAAATGCAAACTTTAAAGCTTTTGCTTTCTGAACCTGTAGCGAGTGCCTTGTATCAGGATGCTCAGGACTTGACTTTGTAAAGTGCATTCTACATGGAGGCTGTAAGAGATTATAGGACAAAAGCTGAGTATGTTGTTTGTCTAGGAAGTAATTTGGACCACTAAAAGTTGCTCTGTGTAGTTTGAATTATTGGTTTTTGAGAAAAGAGGCAGAAAAATACTCAAGTTTTCTAGACTTGACTTTTACAAGAAATTGGCTTTCATTCCTGCCGGGGATATAGATGTCAGTTAAATGGAAGGATGCCCAAGTAACCTCATCCACATACAACCAATCGTATGACTCATTTTCAGCTTAGTGTTGGTGACAGTGTTTTAAGTTGATAATGAATAACAGTTGGTTAGGTTTTTTAATAGAGCTCACAATGCTTAATGGTGTCACTTTTGTAATATATACATTAGGTTAGGCTGATGTAAGGCAAAACTCACAGGTTATGGAAGGGGCAAAGACAGATGTATTATCTCCTGTTCAAAAAATTAGGATAATTTCTGAAGCTAGGAATAGCATTAACTTCAAGGTGACCAGAGAGACCTGTAAATCTGACTGATTGTTTTATGCTAGTGATAACTAAAGAGCTTTTCTGACAGCTTTTCCAGCACTCAATTTATTCTCACTAGATTTCCTTCTTTCAGCTACTCTTCAAATTTACTACTTTAAGGAGTTTTGCTTTGGAAACCTTTGAATTATTTTCACTTGACACTTGGGGAATTTTGTAACTTTGTTTAAGCATTATCTCTGATAGAAATAGTAAAAGAATTCAGTGTTTCTACCTCAATAGGAAAATGTTGAAAGAGTAACTTCCACAGAAATTAAGGAAGGATAAGTGGGCTCATCAAAATAAATAGTATTATTCCTAAAATTTTGTGTGAAGACGGAGTCAGCGAGAATGAACCTACTAGATGATGTGTTTTAGAGTGCAAATGTTGGCACGGAGGTAGAGCTTCAAATTAGTGTCTGACTTGAGAGCCTTGGCATGCTGTTGGTGCAGAAGACCAAGACTTGGGTGTGTTTTCCTTGACCCGACAAGGAATGTGTTGTGCAACTTCAACTGTTCGTGGATGCTTGGCCTTGCTGCAAGAAGCTGAACGCTGGTGCTTGCATCAGGAGACTTAGGTAGTAGCTTGACATTTTTTTCTCCATGTACTTTATTTACTGAATCTATATAGAATAAAATATGGTCCAAACTATCCTCATAATAGGGAACTGTTATGTAAATTAGCTGAGAATAAAAGATCTTGAACTGTGTAGTTTTCAATAAAAGTCTGGAAACACATGCCAAAGTTTGTGCTGAAAAATTCCAAGATGATGGTCAGTCTGTGTCCCTTGGTCCTTCCTTGTGGTAAAAGTGGTAAACTAAACAAGTGTGCATGAAGCTGAAGACTTGCTCCTTTGAAGAGGGTCATAAGTTGTCTGGTCACAAGAAATGCTACTTGAACAGGAGTTGTCATTAAGGCCTCATCAGCCTGTGTTTGCCTGGGATCTGTTTCCAGCTTCTGACAGCAACTGTGTGTGTGAGATCCCCTCGATGGCCTGAACATCCACGTGCCCATGTTTGGGATGTTCCCCCACGTCACCGGGGTGGCCTGGGTCTTGTTTGGGGTTCATGTTTGACTCCTGATCATGAATGCCCTGCTAATGACAAAAGAGATGGTATTTTTCTCAGCTTCTCAAGCTGTGCAGCAACTGGAAACTGTTTGGGGAAATGATTTAAGCATAATCATAGCGAGGAGACCCTAGCAGCGGCAGGAGCTCTGGTGTCTGAGCAATCTTGAGCACTGCGAGATGAATAAGAGAAACCTCAAAAGCATTTATAGTAAAGCAGGCGAGTCAGTGCTTGGTGTGTGTTGTTACTAAATGTACCATTAAAAATAATATAGAATGACACCACTCACTGTTGCTATCTGAAAGGGCATAACTTTTCCCACGTGATTTCATTTTTCCGCAGCAATGCAGTGCCCAGCAGGCAGTAGTTTTACATCAAGTATTATCCAAGCATTGGAATTCTCCCATGTTCAGTTATTCCTTGTGTGTGTTTTTAATGGCTCTGGTGATGTGCTTGATTTCTGAGAGGTGAAGCTGTTGAACACGGCTGAGAAATGTTTTCCAAGAGCCATTTGATTTGCAGCCTGTTTGCAGCATGTGAAATTTTTGACACACATCTCGATTGATTCTTCCATGTTCAATAATGTGTTCATTACAATGGTATTTCCTGAGCAGCTGGGCTTGCTTAGCCGGGTTGCTCAAACAGCAGAACCGTGCAAGTGCATTTTCCAATCTCTCTTCTAGCAAACACACACACAGGAAAAATAAAGTTGCTAAATTTCCTTATCTTGATAATGAAATGGTGTGGAAACCATCCTAGTCCTGGCAAGAGGCAAGGCTAGAGGAAGTGGAGGACAGGAGGACCCATTGCTATGGTTTGGGCATGTGTAGGAAAAATGAGCTTCACAATTTATCTTCCTCCTCCCAAACTTGCCTATATTTATAGAAAGAGTTGCATTTCCTGAGTGTCTTTGGAATTATAAGTGCTTCTATTCCTGGACTTTTTTTAAAGTGAATAAAGATTTGGGCTTTCTTGAAATGATTTGGTAGGCCTGAAGATACTAACTGAACTGTCCATCTTAATGCTTTTTATTAGCAATGTCTTGTAAAGAAAAGTAGTATGCAACGTGGTGTATGTTAACAAGGGAGCATGTGTACGTGCCCTGCATTGAGGAATATATTGAGAAATAGTTGTAGTAGTAGTATCTGTCTGTGATGGAGTGAACAATAGTATTTCCAAGCTGGTGTAAATTTGTGTCTCAGCATTTGTAGGGCTGTGGGCTTCTTGTGTGTGCTGCTTTCTGTGTGTGTCATCTTTTTTCTTCTTTTTTTCTTGTTTTCCCTCCCCATGAGTGCTGATTTACCTCTCTTAAATCTACCACCTTTCTAGTTTCAGGCTTGCAGGTCAGAAAGGGGATAGACTTGACGCTTGAGCTTTGTGTGATGCTTCCTCTTATCTTCACACCTTCAACCAGTGTGGGAGGGAAAACTACGCGCCCTGTTGCAGTATCCAAGTGTGTCCTGGTTTTAGGCCTGCAGAATTGGTCCCATGCTCTCTTTGTGCTTATAGGAAAACTGCATTTTGGATTGCTTTTTGTGGTGAGGTACCAAATGCAGTCTGGTGTATTGGAGGTGATCGCAGCACAAGCTTCAACATATCTACTCATGATGTTATTTGTTTTTCTGCACTGATTTTTGCCGAGCCATTATAAATTGGTGATAGAGGAGTGCAGGGAGATGTGTGCTTGAGTGAGGCACACCAAGCAACATCTGAGTGCCTTATATGTAGAGCAAATGGCAGAAAGCAAGTAACGTACATACAGGGTGTTTCTTGGAAGAACATGAGCTCATTTCATTCTTTCTCTTCTCCTTTTTCCTTCTCCTGAATCCATTGTAATGGCTCTGTTCTCTTCAGTAGCTCTGGCTGGAGTACACAGTGTGATCCATGGCGAGATGCAGAAATGCCAGGAGTTCCTGTTAGTCACATGAGTATTTGTGCCAGTTTGTTTCACGTTATTGTCTCTACTAATGTACTACATGGCCTAAAACAAACTTCAAACAGTTTGGGCAGATATTACAAGCTTCTCCTACCTGCATGATTTATCTCTGGTTACAAAATAGCATTAAGCAGACTTTTAATGCAACTCTGCCATGTAATGCATAGGGAGCTTATTAAATATAGTAACTGGAGGGTTGGAGGTCTAAGCCCTTTCCATCCATCTGCTGTGCTGTCAGAGGGCATGCTGCATGCCAGCACGTACAGGTGCAGCTCATGCACGTAAAAATGACTGCTCTGGCATAGGCTAAATTGGGGTTAAAACCAACGGTCTTTTGAAATGCTGAGAGGCTCTATGATCCTCTCCTTCCTGTAGCTCTTCAGCTTGGGACCTGCAGAAGTTGCTCCCAGAGCAAGCACTATGGCTAGGAGTTACTTATAAGCTACTATTCCCCCCACACATACCCTATATTCATGTCCTTCACTTTCTAGATCTTCTTGTTGACAATGTATAAATCTGAGGTCAAATACAGGTTACAAAAACACATTTGGGGGAGGCAAACTTTGCATACCTACATTTAAGATTTTGACCCAATCACTAGTCACTGTGTCGGTATGATAACCAGTTCAGTTAACAGATAGATGGCTGCTTCTATAAGAGATGTTGTAGAAACATCTCTCTCACTTGAGACTTTAAGGTTCATGCTTTTTAGTGTCGTATGTTTTCATAAAAATCATAAGCCTCTGAGTTCATGATACTTGGGAGTTTTTGTAGCCTTCATGCAGATAGTAACATGCAGATAGGACCTTTATTCAACTAATTGAGTCATTGATGAAAAACTCGCACATTTCTGTTTTTGCTTACTAAAAATGTAGCCAAAAGTGATTTTTTTTAATTTTGGCTTTTTCTCATTGCAGTGCAGCCACGTGAGTGAATGATTTGAGGTGGGAGGAAAAAGTGGTCTACCTAAAAAATGAGCACCACTTGTTAGTTAGCAGCTGTCTGAATGTATTCCTTCATGGTGCAGTACTGAAACACCATTTGTGAGAGGCAAGAGGTGCAGTGCTAAGTTAGAGGAATTCCAAGTGAGTGTTTATGCTCATTCAGAGCCCTGGAACAGGCTGCCCAGGGAGGTTGTGGAGTCTCCTTCCTCGGAGGTCTTCAGAAGCCACCTGGATGCCGCCCTGTGTTCTGGGTGTCCCTGCTGGAGCAGGAAGGTTGGACTAGATGGTGTCTAGAGGTCCCTTCCAGCCTTAGCCAGGCTGTGATTCATGCTGCCTGTCAGGATATTAGCTGTGTATGAGGGGCATTAAAGCAAAGGAATGAAAATCTGAGTTGCAAAGCTCTTGATTTTTAGAAAAATGCATAATTGCTCAATGAAGTAAAGGATATTTTTGAAGCTTATAGCATTATAGTATTCTGTTTTTGAAAATGAGAAGAGTAATGCACAAAGCTCATGTTGTTTCTATTGGCAGACATAAACACAAGTTAAGCTGTGGTATTTGTACTTCTAAAGTTGTCCTTAAGAGATGCTCTATGCCAGCAGCTGGGATAAAAGGGATTGGATTGAAGTGGCAGCCAAGTTTGGGGATCATCTACAAGGGGAATTGGCTGCAAGGAGCTGCTCCTTCCCTGTAAGAGCAGATAGAGCTGCAGGAGGGGTCTGGAGTCCCACAGGGGTCCTGTGTCCTTGCAGCATCTCTGCCTCAAGTGTTAACAGACTTAAATATGACTCTTGTGCTTCATTTTATTGGTCTGCTCTGCTGCTGTGGTTGCCATACAGTAGCAGAAGGTGGCAGCTTCTGTCATAAGAAATGGCACTTCTCTGTAAAGACCCTTTAGCTGCCTTGGGAAGATGGTCTTCTCAATGCCTGTTTAGTGAGAAGATGACCTGGAGCTCTCCTTTAAAGTCGGTGCAGATCCAGCTGCAGGCAGCGTTTTTGCTGCAGGCAGAGGCAGATGATTAGGCCAAATACAGGAATTGTAATGACTTGAGCAGCATGGCAGGAATCAAGAGCATAGTGTTAGTTGTGCAGAAAACTGAAAGCATCTCTGCTTTTCCCCTTTTATTTCTTGAAATCTCACAAATAATATGATGCAGTCGGGCATTAGACTTGTATTCAGTTTGGAGTTTGCTTGAGGCAGACCAATGGGAAAAGATTTGTTTTGTCAATAGTGGCTTTAGCCTGTGTGATGGTAAAAGCTGTGATAGGTGCTTTAACTCTCAATCATCTTCTTTCAAATGATTGATGTCAATCATTTTTCATTAATCACCATTAATGAATGGATACAAGTCAAGCTTTATTCATTGTACTCATATTATGGAGCAGTATATTATACTAAATGAATCTTGTAGGCTATTGAAGACATAAGTAGGTATGATTTTAAGAGAAAATGCTAAAATATATGCTTAATAAGTACTGTAAACTCTTGCACTATATGGTGTGGCAGCCTTGTAACTGGACCCATCAAGTTTGGTAGTGCTCTGAGTTTTCATGAGGAGCCACTGTTGCAATTAGCAGAATTTTGGTTTGGAAGCCAAGACCTTTGCTGGAAACCAGCTGCTGCTTTCCAAGCTTTGTGCTCCCTGCATGCACGGCAGCTCCTGCTGTCTTGCCACGTGTCTGTTGGGGACCTTATTTTTCCTGAAGTATTTTTTCCTGAACAAGGTAAATCACAAGTTAGGCATCTTGTGACCTCCCTCAGAACATGTGCCATGGGTGGAGGCCAATTTATGGAGAATTTCTCAGCTTTAGCTTTTTTTTTTTCCCCTCCCCTTATCCCTTAGACATGAAATGTGCCCCTCCTCCTCTGGTGTGAGAAACACTAATGGTGGAGTTGTGTTTTTCCAGCATATCCCATCACCCTTTTCCTCTTTCCCTCTCAGCAGATGGTATTCCAAGAACAGGAATGTCATCTTGCTGTGCCAACAATAAGATACTTATGGATAGCAAATGCCTTCTTGCTGGTAGCTCCTCTTCTTTGTATTGTTGGGAGATGCTGCTGTTCTTCATCCTCGTGAGGAATTGCCTACAGTGAATTGGAGCCTGTTTTAATGGACAAGTGCATAGTGGCAGAAGAGCACAGATCAGTGGCTTAATGTAAACACTGTGGCTTGAGAGAGCCCTGAGTTTGCTCTGTGCATTGCTAGTAGCCTCCAGCACAATGTTGTTCTCATCCAGATGCCTTCTCTTGTGTCTTCACTGTACACTGATCTGTAATGACAAACAGTGGACAGAAAACACTCTGTATCTGGACGACAAAAGTGAAATCAAATCTGAATTATTGCAGACATTGTTCAGGTGACCTCCTTTTCTCCTCCACAAAAAGAGAATGTTAAAAGAAACAACAGTTTGAAATTATACTGTGCATTTTAACCTGCAGTTTGCAAACACAAAAAATTAGGTCTATGTTTATTTAAAAAAAAAAAAAAAGCAGTGAAAATTTAAATGAGTGGAAAACATGCAATAAAAAGCACAGCATAGGCATATGCTGCATTGCAGGAGTTGTGCACCCTTTCTGCTTAAGCAGAACGTACTAACCTGTTACGTGTGTTACAGAACTGAAATTTTCATCAGATGTTACACGTGTGTGTGTGTGTGTGTGTGTGTATGCGTGTGTATATATATATATATATATAAAATGATTATACAAACGT
>JAUBOD010000791.1:247676-263338 GCA_032353885.1 Nothura maculosa
GGTTCTGACATGATTGCAATATTATCCTTTTAGTAGGAAGCAAAGGGAGCATTTTGTTCCTAAAAGGTACCTTGGAGAGAGCACGATGATTTTCTGGATGACATCAAGGGTTTCTTCTTCTCTCCGGTGGCTTCAATGCGTATATTGGAGGTATTGATGGGCTCCTCTTCCTTAACGGGTTTTCTAAATTGATTTAGTCCTTGCTTTCTGTTACTTCTGCAGAACTACCATTGAAATGGCAGGAAAATAACAAGAAGTCCCACTGCTGCACCCGCGCGAGGGGATATTAAAGTTGGTAGTCCCAAGTTTCAGCAGCAGCCATAATTGACAAATAATACCCCTCATAAATACTGCCAGGCTTTTCAATTAGTTTTCATCTGAAATTCGGGATGCAAAATGATGGCCTGTCAACTGACAATGGATGACAAAAATTAATAAATTGTCTTCTAAATAGTATGGACACTTGAGAAAAATTGGGCAGCCAATTTAGCACAGCATGAACCGGGGGGAACCTTTTGTACTGTTGCCGTGCCACTAATGTTGTCTGGGTCTTTATTAATGGTGCTTGGCTGCTGCTGACAGTTTTGTTGCTACTGGCAACTTTCTTCATTAAAATTAAAGCCAGCGTCAAATCCCATTAGCTGCACTCTGGGTACCTTGCATTTTTATTTATACAATTTTTTTTTCTTTGCAAACACGTTCTTTATCTATAAGAAGTTGGAAAAGGTGGTTGAAAATTAGACTTAAATTTTGTCTATGGGTGGTTATTTAATGAAAGAATAGATTCTTTTTTTTGGCCTAATGTGTTAGAACATGCTGACTCTACAGACAAGTGACTGCGCACACAAATCCATAACTGATCTTTATAAATTACCTTTTGTGAACATAGTGTTCTTGTGTATTGCCTGCAAGCTAGTGGGTTCTTAGCTACCCTTTCATAAAACCATAATATCTTGTGAAAGGAGAGCAGCTCACTAGCATGGGGTTCTGCATCTTGGCTGGTCGTTATACTGAAGGCATTAAGGGTGTTGCAGATGTGCTGAAAAGCGAGTTATCAACACGTGTGAAGGACAGGTCTTCAAGGGAGTATTTCAGAGAAATTTTCAAAAGGTAGATCTATTTATTTAAGTTTTCAATTGCAGTAATCTTCTTACTTTACCCATTTTCTTCTCCTGAAGAGAATTCCTCCTCCTGAGCTCTGGTTCTGCTCCACGCCAGGCAGCATGCTGAGGTCTTTAGGGAGATCTGCATACCTTTATAACAGATGACTGTCTCCTGAGAGCAGAACCCAGAGGTGCAGTTTTCATGCCTCAACTCTCAATGGAGGCGTAAGCCCTTGCTCATGGAAACCCATGGCAGAGGCCAGGAGCCGCTGCTGTAGCTGCCGTCGCTCCCGAGCCTTGCGGAGCGCACGAGTGCTGGGCCATCGGCGCCCTCAAAGCGTGACAGGTGACCAACTCATTTCATGTTCTGTGCAACGGAAGAGCTCATACCAACTGTAAGGCTTCCCAAGAAAAACTCAGCACCTTTAGAAGAGACCCAAATAAGCATGATACCAAAAATGTTTTTATCACACCCTTGTGTAGCCTTGCAGTCTTACTGAGGACATACACTTTTCCTCGAGTCTTCCCGCTCGGGGTTTCCCATGTGGCTCAATGTTCATGTTCATGAACAGCTTGCTGGCTGCACATATGGGCAGTGTGGGTGTGAGCTGAGGAGCTCCTTTCAGGAAATATTCAAATGGCCTTGGCCACTAATATCTTTTGGCATGTTATTTTCCTATCAGCGTAAATAGCACAAAGCAATACCTATCTAAAAATTGATCAGTCTATTATATCTATCTAAAAAGAACAAGTACGGTACCAAAAAATACCAATTAAACATTTGCTGAAATGGTCATGTGTTCATGAGTTATCCAGTATGGTAATTGGAAAAACGATTAACAGTTTACCTGGTGTTTGAAATAGATGCACTTAAACTATTTTTTTGACTAAAATATGTGCTGCACCGCTGTCTAACATGAGTTTTGGTTCAGCTCAAATACAGAGTGAGTGACCATGTATTGCTTCTAGGAATGGATGTCTTTTATAAAGAAGGCTGGTGATCTTGAATTAGCATGAATCTAATAAATCCATGATTTGCCTTAGCTTCCCCCCCACCTAAATCCATCTTGGTTTAAAAGAAAAATGGTGTCAGGAGTTAATTGTTGACTGAAACTTAATATCTGTTGAAGCAAATGAGGCATGAAATATACTACAGCAAGTATTGTATCTGGAGTCATTTTAACATTAAAATAATATTACAATTTTTAACTTACTGACACAACATGCACAACCCTTTATTTGGAAATTGCACTGATGAATGCTGAGCTTGTTAATGGGCGAGCACAAGAGTGTTCACTGCACAGGCACAGCTGGGCAAAGCTCAAGTCACACTGAGAATTACTAGTCTGAGGTGTATTAAATAGATGTTGGATTGAATCAGGTATTGCTTTCACGTGTAAAGCAATCCTAGTAAAATTCATGTCAAAAGCAACAATTTATAACTTCTCAGAAAAGTTCCTTCCCAAAACTGACGCTGGCAACATCTATCTCACTTTATTATCTGCTTTCTGTAGCATCCATCACAGCAGTAGTGGTTTACTTCAGTTAATGACGTAAGTGCTTTCGCTTTGTGCAGTAGCAAATCCTGATCAAAATCTAGTAAATCCGTATTTGAAGTTGTCTCTAAATCATAGTCTTAAAATCACTGGAAATGGCCTTGACTAGGTTTTTGCTGGGATTTGGGAAAAAATTGCAGATGTGGAGATATCCTGGTACAGTGCAGTCATCAAATGTACAGTAAATACTACAACAGAGAAGTGAAGAGGCTTCCCAAGGGCTGATCTGAAGTTTGTGCTGAGGAGATGGCTCAAGGTCCTTGGCTTGAGCACAGCTGGTGCTGTGAGTATCTCCTAGAGCTTCGGGGAACTGGGCGAGTTCCCATCTTCTTCCCTCCATTTCTGAGCTACCTTGGACAAAAGGCAAGAACTGTCAGCACGTGGGTTTTTTAATCCTCTATCCAGTAGAGGATCAGGTTGATCAGCAGACATCATTTAAGGGATTTTGGGGGGAGATAGGGGCAAATTTTCCACCCCTTAAAACCTATTTCTTCATTAAAAGCAACTTGTGTTGGGAGGAAGGTCAAGTCCCTGACCAGCAGTAAAGAATCTGTGTAAATAAATACAGACTTCTGTGTTCCTCTGGCTGAACCCAGAATGACTTTGTTTTCAGGTGATAAAGTAGAGATGGATTAGAAGCACTATCAGAAGTCATTTGTTTAAATGAAAAAGGTGATTGCACATGTTTGCAAAAGGATTATTTAAGAAGCCATGACTCTGCTGCTGTTAGTAAATATATCATCTGTACCTTTTTAAAAAGGTATTTCACTGAGCAGAAAAATCAGATATCTTCAGAGAGAAGGCTGTGCTCAAAATCCCTAGTGCTGCTGATCAGAAGATGGACTTTCTGCCACTTTAGGGGAAGAAAAAGATTTTTGGGTCCTCTAAAAACAGCTCATCTCTGACATTCTGATGTGTGACCCTAAAACGCCTTTTCTGCTATCTTAAAGCAAACTTACTGGGGTAAAGGGTTTGTGTATAGAAATTGTGCATATTTATTAATAAGCTGTTTATAGGATACTTAGTTTATGTCAAAGTCTGCTCATACGTTGAGCAAACGGATGTGACCATAGTGGTGTCTTTATACAGCCGCCTGATCACACCAAGGAATATTCTTCATGTGTCGAAAGATTTTCCTCTTAATTAAGAAGAAATTCAGAGTTGCTTGAAGACATTTCACCTGAACGTAGGGTATAGTTGGCAGTTCATAGTGTCCAAAGTAGGTTCTGTTCGTCAGGGTAGATGTGGCATCTCTCTTGTCACAAGGTTGTTGCTCGCGTTTTCCTCCTCTCCCCTGGAGTTCAGAGGTGAATTCTCCACTAATCAGGTCTAGCACCGTCTGCTTTGAGCCTGATGGTCTCTAAACACTTTCCTCATCTCACAAAATGCGAAAGACTGTTCCAGAAAGTCTATTCTAAGGAAAACAATTTTTGTTAAAAATGTTTTGAACCATCTTTTCAAAGTGATCCTTGTTGTCAGTAGTTCTTTAATGGGAAGGTTAAACAGTGAATAATTACAACAATGTTGATTTCTTCTACTTTCTGTAGCTTGTTTCATACTATTCAATGAGGTTTTAGGAACTAGAGAAAAAGTTTTTCAACCTGCTTATGTTGCATTTGATTTGATCATTTTAAAGGGTCACCTCTTCCAGCAAGTTAGCACAGCTGCTTGTATGGCTGCTCTTTCCAACTTCTCTTTTTCGTGCTTAAAATTCTGCAGGTAGGTGCATGTCTGAAACGAGCTGAGAAGCATTTCTGAAGCAATTTCTGGAGATAAATGTAGGATTTACTTTCCATTTCTGCAGGCAGCTGAATTTGCTGCCTTTTGATTTTTGTATCTCCTCGGCAGTTAATACGTAGGGACATTGCTGGGGATTTGCTCCAGATGCACATGTGCATGTTGCTTCGTGTTGAGCCAAAGTGAAAACATGACTGACGGGCAGGAGATCTTGGTGCCTCAGCTGTAGAGTTATGGATATGTTTTGCAATATATATTTGTGCCATCCTGAAGCAATCCTGTGTTTTTCCTTCTAGTAAGGTGAGTTGATTGAAGGGTTTAAGGAATGATCTCGGTGGGGTTTCCTATCCTCTTGACTGCAACAATGATGAGAAGATGCTGATTGCCTAATGGCAAGGATGGAAGGAGGCTCACTGGGGCATCATGGCCCCACTCAACATGCCCAGGGATGGTCCCATGACCATCAGCCTTCAAAGCAGTGTCGCTGCCCCACCAGTTGCAATAGGGCCAGTGGTCTTTAGGGCCAAGAATCCTGCAGTGAGGGCGAATGAGCCAAATGGAAGGAAAAATGAGGCAATGGGAAGATGCCATTATCTAGAGCAATGCAGAAGGCCCCCTTCCACAGCCTAAGAAAAGTGATTTTTCTTACTTTACCTCCACAAGGTTGAGGCCCAGAGGTTGGGTGAAATGCATTTTTTTTAATGCGAGATGCTCCTTTTATGGAGAGAAAAAGAAAAAAAATCTCCTCACAGAGCACAGTTTCTGAGGGTTGCTCACAAAGACCTTTTGGGCCCCCAAAATTTCACAGTGCAGATCCTTTCCGCACAGTAACATGGAATGCAATTTAAAGGGGTGAAAAAAATACACTTTTTTTTCCCTTTTCCTGCCAGCGTTCTTGGTTTTGTTATTCAGGAGACGCCGCGTTAAATTGGATTTTGTGTCCATCATTATTAAAATGTGAAGTGTGTCGGTCACAAAGCATACATTTCGGGGCAGTTAGCTGAATAATTCTTTTCTTTATTATCCCAAATTACTGCTGCGCTCTGGAGAGGTGAGCAGTTTAGCCAATTATTGCCATTTGAGCTGGATTTGTGGGTGATTAGCTCCTGGCCGAATCCAGTGCCGGCGAGGCCTTTTGAAGCCTCGGCTCGTGTGATTTTCGCAGCGGTGAGGTAGGAAGAGACGCGGCTAATGACAGGAAGGTCGCGTGGCTCCGGCGACCCGCGCGGGGGCGGCGGGAAGGGGGGGCCGCCGGGGAAAGGGGGGGCCCCCGGATTGCGCAAATAGGGCATCCACAATAACAAGTGCGCCGCTAACCCCGCCGTGCATAATCGGGGGTTTAGCGGCTTGTCGGAGCCGCTGACAGCTCAATTAAAGCGTAACCCCTTTTGTACGGCGCGCGGCCCGGCGGAGTGACAGAAATATTGCCAACAAAAAAAGGGAGTTTAAAAAAAAAGAGGGGAAAAAAAGAAAAAGGGGAGGGGGCCACAGGGGAACTGGTTAAAGCTCCTTTTTTTTTTCCCTCCTTTTTCTAACCATCTCTCCCCCTCGCCCCTTGTCCTGGTGCTGCAAAAAAAGCATCCATTTGTGAAATAATAGGTTGTCCAAGGGAGGGGTACGGTGCCAAACACTGCTCCTGGAAAGAGAGGGGGGGAAAAAAGAAGATGCTCTTAAGTGGTCTTCCTCATGTTTCTATGGAAACGATGTAGTATCAGGAGAGAAAGTTAAAAACCAGGTTTTTAGCTTTTCATGGCTTTTTCTCCCCCAAATCCCGACTTTCTGTGGAACAGGATAAAGAGTTGTGAGGCTTTGGGGAAGGTGGCGGCGCACTAATGAGAGCACATTCGCCTGCCTGGGGGTGATGGCAGCTTGTAACGAGTCCTCTTCGGGGTTTCAGCCTCCCCACCACCAGGATGTGTTTGTTTAATGCGGAAATAAATAAAATATATATATATATAGTTACTACTTTTTCATGCTTCAAGACGGAGCTGTTTTTACAGCCCTATTTCTGGTACTACACCCCTCCCTGCAGCAGCTGTGGTAATGATTGCTGGGACCCACTTGCTTTCCTGAGGTTATTTTTCCTCCGTTGGTTTTCAGTCGAGCTGCCCCTTTCACACCAGCTTGCTTTGGTGGTGATGGAAAGCAACAGAGCTCTGTATACCACAGGCAAAAAAATAACAGAGCTTGCTAGGTGAAGGAACATTCAAGAAGTTCCTTAACTTGCTGTGCATCTCCTTCCTTTAAAGATGTGTTCCCCCTCAGCTAAAGTGAGCTCCTCACAGTTGGGCAAACCTGGGGTAGCTCTGGGCTTGGGTTTCTTGCTCCAGCTGGGCTTTACAACAGGTCTGGTCCCATCGCTTTCCCTTCCGATTCTTCTTCTCACCCTGGAGTGATGGGCTGCTCTTGCACAGCAACCTTCTTTCTCTTTGAAGTAAGAAGGTTCCATATCAGGTGGACAAATACCAAGTGTTGAACGATGACTTCCTTGTCTGTGGTCCGCAAATTGCATGTGCTGTTTTCTCAAGCAGTTAGTGTTTCTAAGTTAAGCTAGGTTCTCCTGCTCAGCAGGATCCTGAGGATTCCTTGTCTGTGGCACCTAGGGATTAAAAACCTGCCTCCTGTAGCAGCTGCAAGCTGGGGAGCTGTGAAAGCTTCACGTGAAGGGACTTGCTGCTTTGCAGCAGAACTTGTGCATTAGGTGCAGTTGGTGTGTAGGGCCCAAAGCCAGAGGCCGGGACCAACAAACACGTGCTAATGGTGAACGTTGGTTTGGAGCTTGCTCTTGCCATTGAGTGTGTCTCTTGGTGAGGTTTCTTGGAGGAGCTTAGAGGTTGTTTTCCTTTGAGGGTGACAGTCTTGATCACAGGTACTACAATGGACCGTGAAATTGGCCTAATCAGCATTTAGGTGATTTTAATATAAAGCTTATTTTTAGTTTAGGGTGTGTGTTTGTTTTTAGTAGCCTGTATGCAAAGAGCTAACAGCCTCCTTTATGTAGATGGTCCATCAAATTTTAGCAAGATCTTTACTGTTTTTTAGGCCTCGGATGCTGCTTTCTTTCCGTCTCTGGACGGAGCAGTGGCTGGTCAGTCTTGGCAGTAGGTAACCACTGTGGTGCAATTACCAGTAGCTCTGTGTTCCTTGTGTTTTGAACATACTGGAAAATAACCGAGTTCAGTATTTTGAACTTATAATTTATCCCCAAGACGATGAAGTTGATGAACAGCACCCATAGGAAGAGGACAACTTTTATCTGGGGGTGTGTTTTAACTGGGGATGCATCTCTACAAGCTGTATCAAAGCTCTGAAGACTGCTCTGCAGTGCAGGGTTTTGAGGAAGATGTGTCCTTGGTAATAGTTAGGACTGCTAGCATTAGTGAGTCAAGTGGAAGAGTCCTGCAAACCTGGAGGACTGGGTAAGGTTTGTTTAGCGTTTCCATGGATTATTGACCAGAATTCAAATGCAAGATTTATTCATATGCTTGATATTTTTGACTTGTAAGACTTGTAAGGTTGACATTGCAGTTGGTTTGCGCCAGAATCTTTCTAAATGTGGATTTTTTTTTTTTGGTCTGTGTGGTGGGTTTTTGGGGGAGGGAGTTGATTTTTATGAACAGGATGCAAATGATGGAGCTGTATGAAATTCATAAAAACACTGTCTGCTAATCATAGTTCTGATAACTGAGGAACTGAGTGGAAAATTAGGAATTTATGCTGTTAATGATTAAGTATAAGATTGCATATTTTATTCTGTCAAAACAGGATCAGGGTAGCAGTATGGGGTTGGCTAAAAATTAAGGAAGAAAAGGGAAAAAAAATCCTGCAGGATGTTGGTACCTCAGTCATGACAGCGTTGCAAGTATCTAACAGCAAAAAGGAAAGAATTTATCACCTTTGCTTGCCTGAAGATGGTCACTGGAGGGGCAGCCTCAGCTTTGCTGGCTTAGCCAGACCCTGCCATTTTATCTGGGCATCCAAAGATAAAAAATAAAAAATGAAATCAAGGGCTTCATCTGGAGCAAACAAAGCAAACCTGCAGTTGCTGGTAATATGCTGCTGGAGGTGTCCTCCATTTCTGGTGGCCCCTGTGGAATCCAAAATGCACTGCAGACAGTATCTTGTTCTCCACACTGTGATTCTGCTGGCCAAGCCAGGGCTGGAGGCATCTCTGCAACAGCGAAGATGTGCATTTTGAAACCAGTATTAACAAGAGTTGTGCAAGTCTCTCCTGTCACTGGTGCAGCAGAGCACTCGCTTCCCAGCACCTCTTGTGCAGTGGTGGGTGGCTTTGAGGGGCGCCCTTTTAAACACGGATACCTTGCTGCCTAAAACCTGAAATATTTCCTTATTACAAGTTACAAATTTATAGTTATCTCGCCATTTCATTTGTTGTCAAAGTGGGCAAGGTTGAGAGCTTGCAGGAAGGCATCACATGTCTAAATCCAGCGGATTATTGCCTATGCAGGTGAGCAGTGTGCATTATACACAGTGCTCCCTTGACCAGTGCTCCCTTAGCTTCCATTCAGTCCATCCTGGAGGCTTTTCATTAGCTGCTCTTTCTCTCCCAATACCCATCAGGATGCAGAGCTTGATGGCAGCCTGCAACTTCTCCTGGTGCCCTCAAGCTCAACAACATAAGCTGATTGACTCAGTTAGGGCCCCAGTCTCTAACAGCAAATGCAATCAATAAATCTTTGTTGGTAAATAATTGCTATTGAACAGAGTTTTAATATAAATTTATGAGTGGTGTTTTATCACAGCTGGAGGCTACAGCAAGCCACTGAGTGATGGATTTCAGATAACACTTACATTCATTACATTAACTTTGTAAGTTATTTAAAGCTTGTACACTTAACATTGCTTTTGGCTTGCAATGACCTCCTGGGACTAGACGTAGCTTGCACATTACTAATAAAGAGATTGCAATACATCCAGACAGCTCCTCGGTTCCCTTTGCACAGTGAAGTTCCTTCAGCAAAAGCCAAGAAACGAAAATCATGCACTCCTGCTGAAGTATTTTTTCCTGTTGCTCATTAAAAGTACAGGCAGTGCTATCTGGTAGGAGAAGTGTTCTGCCATTAGGTTCAGAATGGCAGTTTTGGAGGGAAGGTGGTAAATTTTAATTTGAAGTGTTAAATTCTTCTCAGTTTGAGCAAATTGGAGGTGTTAAATTCTGAAAGTCTTGAATCTCGAGGCCCGGGTCAGCAATGCTGAACTGCAGTGCTAAAATTGCACAGGGAAAAACTGTAGCAAATGAAAGACTTGACACAAATTAGTCAGGATAAGTAATGTTATCTGATTAATGACAATTTGAGCTGATTTACTTAGTTCAAGCAAGTTCCTGAGGAGTTGGGAGAGTAAATGTGTTTTTACAGTGTGGCATGGAGATGTGTGGCCTGTTTGGAGCCCTGTAGATCACCCCAAGCTGCCCCTAAATCACCCTGGAGGTGTTGCAGGTCAGTGCGAACCAACTACCTGGTTTCCTAGGCAGAGAGCACCTTAAATGTAGGCATAATGCAACGCAAGTGAAGGTTTTGTGGACGAGGTTTTGTTGTTTTGTTAAAGTACCATCCCATCTAGATCTTTTTTTTTCCTTTTAGATTTAGTTAAAGTGTGTTTATAACTGCTCTAAACTGCAATACTGAAAGCATTTCTCAAGATGGTTCTGTATAATGATAGGAGATAAACTGGCAGCCTGTGAAGAAAGGTGTGGTTAGGATGTGCTTCCAGGCTGCACAACTCTTTCCGTTAGGCCTTGGTGTTCAGAGCAGCTTTCTGCACTGGTACTGCAAAATATTTTTAATGTTCACCTAATAAAATATTTTTTTTCTTCTCTTTACATATGGAGTCATTGGAAGGAAAAAAAGAGTAATTCACCTGACTTGTAGCATGGGACTGCATGAGGCTTTAGCTAAATGTTAAATATTTGGAATTGAGGACAGGAAGGATTTTTCTAGCCCTTAATCACATCTAGTGATTCATGTAGTGCCATAGAGGCCACCCTTGTCCATGTGTGATAGGAGGTTTGGTCTGAGAAGATGAGAAGATGATATTAGAAGCCACACGCTTAGTGAGAAAGCACATAGCACGGCTTGCTCTTCTAAAGATGCACCCCGTTTAATACAAACTCAGCAGTAGTTAGGAGCAGTAGTTAGGAGCAGCGTGCTTACTAATACACGCTCTTGGGGTTGGCTTGCATTCCCTAGTGCACTTACATTTTTAAGGTTCTTTAGAACCTTAAAAAATCTTTAATATGGGGATAAGGGGTTTGAAACTTGCATTATTCAGGTTCTTGGTTGTGAGTTACTAAAATGGAAGTTAGTGACTTTGTAAACCTTAATCTTGGTCTTTGAAGCTGCTGCGTACTCGTACTGCTACTTGCTGTTTCTACTAAAATGACATGTCAGAGGTTGAGCTAGGCCTGTGTTGTGGCGCAGTGGAGATGGCACCCAGTGCCCTCCCAGGAGCTTGTGGAGAAGGTAATCAGCTAAGGCTTTTGATGACAGATATTGTGTGTATTTGGTAGGAACGGTCTTCTGATTTGATTTAGAAATTAGTTTTCTAGGGAAGTATGTTGCTAAAGCACGGGTAGATACACCACCTTCAGCATGCTAGGGCATAGGTTGTGCTTTACAAGTAACTTCCCTCTCAAGATGAGAACAGATAGAGACTAGTTAGTAATTCTGGTCCATTTAAACATGATGGTTTTTAATGTAAACTGTTGATTGGTAAAACTCAAAGTGTTTTTTAGATCTCATGTGGTTTATGGGAAGGTCAAGTCATCCTACATGTCTCTACATTCTCCCATTATATCTATATTCCTAATTTATACACAAGATGTTGGAAAAAATCTTACATTAGCCCTGTTTCCATTTTGCCACTGTTGCCTGAAACAGGGTGGCCTTGTGGTGTCACTGTGTTAGAAATGGCATGAAAACATGGATGTGTACAGTGCCCTGCATGCTGAGGCCATGTCCGAACAATAGGAAAACCTAGGAAATAAGAACATCTAGGAAATAGGAAAAATAAAATGCAGTCAAGTGAGTTGTGTCCTGAAACGCAACATGTATTTTAAAGTTCGAAGAAGCTCACTGCTGTCTTTATCAATGTGGAATGTGGGGAGGGAATAACCTTGCTCCATGTCATGTTAAAATCAGATATTTTTCCAAGGAGTTAAATTCAGTGCCAGAGGGCTTTGTTTGCCTCTTGGACAAAGCCAGTATTGATGCACTATTTTCTGTTTCCTTGACTGACTTTAGAAAGCCATACTTGGAGCTTTTGCCTCTAAATTGTAAGCACTGGAGCTGCCAGTGGTGAAAAGGTGTCAAGGGAGAAGCAGGGGACACTGAGAAACAAGTAGGAGAAAACATAGCTAAAATGTTAGCAATTATTTTTACCTCTTTCTGCATCTTAAATAGTGATGCATTGACAAAATAATGTTTTTTCTTTTTTCTTCTAATAGGGTATGCTGCTAAAACGAAGTGGCAAGTCTTTGAATAAAGAATGGAAGAAGAAATACGTCACACTATGCGACAACGGCGTCCTGACCTATCATCCTAGTTTACATGTAAGTGTGCCATGCCCCTGCTTTCAGCACATGTCAAGCTTTGGTAAAGCAACGTTAGTAAGTTCATCCAGACATGTGTCTTTAGCAAGTCCTTTTTGATGGAGAAATTTATCTTTCACCTTTTATTGCCTTAGCTCCTCACTGGAGAAGTGCAATCTGAAACAAAACTCCACAGTGGAAGTGTATGTGGACAGAAAGAGTCCTTCAGATCTCCTGGAAATTGAATTCTAGAAGGAGATGATCAGGTTTAAGTGTTTGTTTTGCGTGGACTCTGTGTGGTCTTGCTGTCAATGCCAGGATTAAAAAGACCCATGAAAAGTACTTTATAAGGGAAAGTGTCCTGAATGCAGTCAATAGGGAGAAAGTTTACTGGTATTTATCAGTGTGCAGTGGTTACGATTTGTTCAAGAAGGTGATTTGGAATGGTTTTTTGACAGTGAGATAGCTATGAAAATATTTGCTATAAAGCGTGTTTGCTAGTGTCTGATGTTGTTTGTGCCCCTGGATCTTGTCTGTGCCCCTGTGTGTGTAGCATAGTCCATGGGTGGAAGGAGCATGGTCTTCTGACTTCATATAAGTGCATCCCATAGCTCCTGGGCCTGTTAGCAGAAGAGAAGATGAGATTTGACAGAGATCACTCCATGCCAAATCAATTCAGAAGATAGAGCCAAAGTGAAGATTACAATTCAGGGAACTCCCTGAAGAGGCGATCCAGCTCTGTAGTACAGGCAGCAGCAACACAAAACACTTCATGACCTTCACAAAGATCTCTGGCCTTATATCAAGTCTTGCATTTAATAACAAAACCTAATAGCAAACCAGAGTGGCCAGTTGTATCAGTTTGGGGCCAGTTGTTTCTAAAGCCATTGATGTTGTTATGGGCAATTTTTATATTCAGAAGGGAAAATAAAGGTTCCAACCAGATGCATTTTTTTTATATGTACACTGGGGCTTTTGTAGACCTGCATGCAGATCTGGAAAACTGCTTTTGCTTGACATGGAAACTCTCAATGCTGTTATAGTTGCATAAACATAGTGTTCCCTGTCTGCTAAATATTAACAGAATTTGGCTCAGCACAAGTCTTCACAGTCTCAATTCCTGCCCTAATAAGGCCTTGCCTTGGCTTCTGATGTCACTTCCATATCTCATAAACATTATTTAATGAGTTACATGACAAGTAGCTGCAAGGCATTGCTGCTTTCCATCAGAAATCATGTCCCTCAACCCCTGTATTCTGTAGTGAGGCTTTGTCCTGTGGGGGGGGGGGTAGTGTGGATTTGTCCTTTTCCCCCCCCCCCCCCCCCACTGTTCTTTTCTGTGGAGCTGGGCAAGCATCTGGCTTGTTCAGTTCAGTCTTGGGAGAAGCTGCTTTAGCACCTTTAAAGTTTGCAATATCTGCAGCGAGGTAGTCTGGAAATACCCACATCATGCAACGATATCCTTCACAGGAGGAGAATGCAGGTACCTTGTGTGTTTGAGGGCATTTCCTACATTGATTCTACAAATTCTGATGATCATCTGGTCAAGACGATGGAAGTGGGCAGGTCACCCCTGCCCACTCCCAGTCCCTTCCTTGCTTTGTCCAAGGACCATATTGTCCCTGCCTGGGGCTGTGCACACGTATTAGTCTTTCATTGCTTGTTGCAAACAATAGAGCCCTTCTCTCCAGGCTCCCCCAGAGCTGCTCCGTCTCCCCCAGAGAGAGAATCCTTTGAGATTAGAGGTAATTACTTTGAGATTAGAGGTAAATCCATTGGAGATTAGAAAGATTCCATTTAAAGAAGAAGTAATTACTTGCCTTTAATTGTGTCCCTCTCCTCCACACCGTTCCCCCACCCTTCCTAAGAAAAAGGTACCCGTCTCCGTGTTGCTGCTTGCTCGTCTGCCTTTGCTGGCTCTGCCAGGTTTGTCACTAGCTCCTCTGGCCTTGGCTGTATCTTGGCAGGCAGTGGATAAGGCAGCAGACTCATCTCCTACTTGACAAGAAACTTCTGGGAATAGAGTTAGGACCCAGACAGAGGCTTCTCAAGATCCTCTCGCCAAATCTACTTCTAGGAATTCCTGGGGTTCTGATCATTTGCTCTTTCTACCAGATTTATTTTATAAACAATGCAGCTTGAATGACTTAGTGACATGAGCCTTTG
The DNA here is from genome assembly GCA_032353885.1 of Nothura maculosa. Taxonomy (NCBI): domain Eukaryota; kingdom Metazoa; phylum Chordata; class Aves; order Tinamiformes; family Tinamidae; genus Nothura; species Nothura maculosa. The sequence continues at coordinate 261,788 of JAUBOD010000791.1, forward strand.
CAGAGTCCCCATGCTACTTGGCAGTGCATTCGGTGCTGTCCCCAGCCCGTTTATCGTCAGTTACCTGTTGTGAGGACACCCTGCAGAGGGGTCTTAATCTCTCAGTCAATCCTTACTACAGACGGCTGCTGCAGACAATTCCTTTGTCCCTCGCAGTTCCTGAAGGAGTTGCCTCTTCTTTTGGCATGCCTAAAAGTATCATTATGAGACAAAAGCCTCCACCTGAACTGGAGAAACAAAGCAAGATGGACTTGAATTTTTTATCCCAGTGTTCTTCTGTCTATCAGTCTTCTGCACTAGGGTTGGAAATGTAAGAAGCATCTCCCCTGCCCAGTGCAGGCCAATATGGGAAGGAGAGGCAGGAGCAGACATGTGAAGCCAGTTGCACTCCTACTGTAATGTATGTAAAACTTTATAGGTAGCCAAGACACAAAGATTAAATTTGCTCTTGAGTAATGTGTTTTGTTCTCTTAGTATTATGACTAGGTTGTTCTTTCTGCTGCTTTGTAATATTTTTTTGAAAAAGAATGTTATTTTTCATAGTCGTAATCTGTTTCCATTAAAGAGCATGAAAGACAAGTCCTTCTGCCAATCATTTAAGGTTAGCTTAAGCTCATGTGAAGGCTAAACTTTAATCCAACCGCTTAGTTAACTTCAGTTATTGCAAATAAGTCGTTTCGGTTGTACACAACTTGGCAGTTGTACTTTTGTGACGCATACAGTGGGCTGGCCTCTAGTGGTGGCAGGAGTGAATGAGTTTAGAAGTCAGCTTCGTCTTCTCGGAATGTGGGCCAGATTGCAGGACTTGGTTGAAAATTTGCATCAGAAGAACCTATTAAAATATTTAGTGGCTGGAAGTGAGCGCTGTGTTAAGTATCACTTGGCATATGGCCCAAAATGGATCCGTTGTCTCTACCATCAGGTATGTCAGCTGCTCAGATACGAAGGCGCTTCTTTAGTGCATTGAACGTCTCCGTACCGCACAAATCAGCACTGTTGTCCCCCCCTAAAAAGGGGTAGGCTGCAAAATGAAAGCTTTTGAGATGAGGGTGGAAATCAAGTTAGCATCCGAGGTATCCCTGGAAGGGTCAAGGTGGTTTGGCAGGGTAGGGTGTTGAAATGACTTGCTGCATTGTGCCTGCTAAATAAGTAACTGTGAATGCCACCAGCTTGACGTTTCACACAATAGCTAAATGGATATTCCTTCTTTTTAAGAAAGTGGGGGAAGAGAATAACGGGTAAAGAAAAAAATATGTACATAAGCACCCTACTGTTTTCTGACTTGGTCATGTTCATTTTTTTTCCAAGAGCCTCAAACCTTCTCTTCCCTTGGGATGCCTAGGAGCTACGCTGATAGAAAATGGTGGGGATAATGAGAGAGCACTTTGACCTGCAGGCTTCAAAGTTCACCCAAGCTCCCTATTCATCTTCTGCTTCTAGAGTTTAGCCATTGAGGGGAAGACTAAAATTCGAGCCAGTGAATTCAGCGTCGGCCTCCCCAAAGGGCCCCGTGGGAATTTGTCTAGGCATCTCCTGGCTTTTAATGGCAGC
>JAUBOD010000791.1:266843-278524 GCA_032353885.1 Nothura maculosa
AACTCACCCAGCCCCATGTGTAAAAGATACAACTTGGAGGAGGTTTTTGTGCATATCACAGTCCAACCAAACCCAGCCAAAGGAGGGCCCAGCTCTTGTCTCCCATCTTCTGCCTTCTTGGCCAAGACAAATGGGTTGCAGCAGCCCCAGGATAGAAGAACAACCCCAAGCAGCTCAAAGAGAAAGAGTCTGAGTTGGTCTGCTGGGCCACACAGAGCAGAGCTGACCTTCTCCTGCAAAACAGACCTACCTACCAGAGCATCCCTTGTATTCTCTGATATTAAGGCCACTGCTGGAAAGTCTCCAACATTAATATTTTTAATAACCGAAATGTTACCCACCTAAAATGAGAGCCATATATTTAGAGTAACTTAAGGAACGCTTGGGGACGAAGCACCCTCGGGACCTTTCCCACGTGCTCTTTGCTAATTTATTGAAACAAGGCCTGGATGAGCTGCATCCTGGCTCACAGGAAGCAGCACTGCTACTTCCACCCCTCAGTTTGCTCATAGAATCCTAAAGTTTGCAAGTGTCCTTTAGAGATCTAATCCACTCCCCTTTAGCAGATCTGTTCAGAAACAAAACCATATCTTTTTGCTCAATTTGCGTATCTGAAAAACTTCAGTTAATTGGTTAATTTAATTGCAGTTGTTATAAATAAAGAGCCGTGATAAGACTAGAACTAAAATAATTTTGCTTTACATTAGTCTCTGTCTTGGCGCATTGTGACTTTTTTCCCAGGGCAATTTGTTTTGCAATACACTGTCAAATACCGCTTTGTGTCATCTTCAGTCAATGTAGCTTGTATGATTTTTTGCTGAAATTTTAGCAGTTTATTCAGTCCCGTGGATAATGGTCAATGGCCTTGAGTAGTCAAATTAACACTGCAGCAGCACTATATTTGAGCAAACCGCCACGCGTAACCTGGGGATGAAAAGCCACAAGAATCAATGCAGTGAGTGTGTTTTTTCGGGATTATTGATTGATTGATGTGTCCCGGGCTTAACTCGAAGAAGCTGCATTGCCCCCAAGCTGACTAAGATGAAGTTGCCAGTCACTGATAACTGCAATCCATTACCTGCATAGTATCTCCACAGCTCGGAGATGAGCTCGAGACCTTTTATGGTCCTCAGAGAAAGAAACTGCATCGCTCTACGATCTAACCTGCCTACCGTGCTGGAAGGAGACGCTCCCCATGGCCATGAGAATGGGAGATGCTCTCACTTGGGTCGGGTGCCATCCTTCATTCCCAGAGGGATCTGTGGGGGACGCAGAGGCTCTGGAGGAAGCGATAGCCGGGCTAAGCGGCGCTGCCCTCGGCAAGCCCAGAGCCCAGGGTCTCTGTGCCACAACTCTCAATTGCTAGCAGGTTTCTCTCATTGCACCTCATTTGCATCTGGGACATCAATTAGCATGTTTGTTGAGGCTAATTGAATGAAACTCAATCATAGCTCTTAATTGCTTGACTATGTGAAAAGAAATCACATTAATGCAGCTAATTAAGTGTATGGCAATAGATGCAACATAATTAGGAGCGAAATGTGAAAAACAAGCGACGGGGAAGGTGTGAGAGCAGGGGCACGGGGGACGCGGGCACCCGGTTCTCCTGTTAGCGCCACGTTTGGGGAGCCTTCCCCGGCTTTGCCGCTCGCTTTTTTGTATTATTTTATTTTCCAGCATCACCAAATGATGAACGTGGACAACTTGAGAAAAAAAATGCAAATGGGTTTGCAATTACTACTTTTTCAAGCTGTTGAGGGGCAGAAGATGGCACTTCTGGGGTGGCCCGCTGTTGAGTGGGCTCTAGGGACTTGTTAAGTGCTGTTTAAAAGTACTTGGCTTTGAATTACCCTCATGCCTTGTTAAAGGGTTTTTTCCCCTTTTTTCTCGGATCAGCATTTTCTACAACTAACATCGAGGGGAGTTATCTCTGTAACATTTGCATATCAAAATCAGCCTTGCCTTCTCTTCTTTAACGCAGCATATTCCAGATGACAGCGAGACCCTCATCTGTTCTAATCTGATCAAACCGTCCGTGGCACTTCTGAAGCCGCTACATTATCCCATAGCTTCAACGTTCCTGCCCCGAGCGCGGCTCCGGGGGCGGCCGGGCCGCTCCGCGCGCCCCCCTCGTCCTCCTCGGGGGAACGCGCAGATTATCGCCATGCATCTTGCACACCATCAAAGAGCCCTTGCTATTTACATGTGCTCTAGCCCCATAAATATTTAAGCTGACGTTAATACCTACGTGGCATCTGTTCTCTTTGGGCACCCTCCTATAATAATCGCAGGGGCCACGGGGTATTTGTTTCCTGTTGGCCAACATTGGCTTACGCTCTTGAATTGTTTATAGCTCACCTAAGCCTGTTCTACACTCAATTAAAAGTGCTTTAATAATGCTCTGTCACATCTCCCAAGCTGGCGGGGTAGCAGGGAAATTGCATCCTCCCTTCATCCAAAGAATTTGGAAGAAACCCTTCATTATCAAGTTTCAATGCGGCACGCTGGCTGTTGTATGTTAAATAAAACGTGCCTATTAAAAAGAGTACATGCTGAGGTTTAGTCACTATCTGATTAAGCCTCATTTTCGAGCCCATAAGCAATAAATGCTCAATTATGTTCTGGTTATTGTATTTTAATTTGTGAAGAACTGACACTGAACAGGAAAGTTATGCCAACTTGGTAATTTATAGGAGAAACAGTTTTGTGCATCTCTTTCGAGCAGCGTGTTCTTGCTAATGGATTGCCTTTGTTTCTTTGGGCAGCAATGCTCCACTTCCCCAGCCAGTGAAGCAGCCAGACTCCCTTTTTTACTGTAAATAATTCCCAAACAGCTGGGAGAAGAAGATTGTGTGATTGTGCATGAGGTTTTTTTTTTCCTTGCCTTTTTAATTAATGGCAAATTAATGATGATTTTGATACAGGAGTAGATTTTTAGGCTGTTTAGAGGGGAATATGTAACTCATTGTAAAAATTGTCGAAAATGAAAGGGTTTTTATGGGGGAACTGATGGCTGCCTGCATTGTGGCAGTAGTGATTTAGACATGGACTATGCTCCTAGTCCACTTCATGCATTTCCTTGTAAAATTGATGCCCTGGTGCTTTACAGGCCTCAATGCTGCATGTTTATAACTGACCTAGTTAATGTTGGGAGTCTCTTAGATAATGCCTTCTAGTCTGGCTAAGTACTGTAGTGCCCTGGACACTTGTGCAGATATAAGAAATGTCATTGTCTCTTTGGTTGTGAGGGTGCTTGCAGCATCGCACGGGTCTCTCTGATATCTGGATCTGTCTTGGAAGGAATTCCAGTTCCTCTGGCTTCTGGTCTGAACATAGTCATGAGCCTGTACCCAAGTCTTTAGCACAAATAGCTAATTCCTTCATGAGATATGGCAACTCTGATGTATATTGTGGAGTATTTGTATGAAAAGTGTGGATGGGTGTGCAGCGTGGAAGGAAGGGGGAAGCGCAATCATCATGATGGCAGATGACGTTGGACACAAGTCTCTAGAAGCCAGGCTTGCTCAGGTGTTCTGCTTGCAGAACTGCTTGTTTGATGCTGTTTTTGCATTTCCTCCTACCAGGACTACATGCAGAACGTTCATGGGAAAGAAATCGACTTGCTGAGAACCACTGTGAAAGTCCCCGGAAAGAGGCCACCTCGAGCTACGTCTGCTTGTGCACCCATTTCCAGTCCCAAAACGAATGGTCTCTCCAAGGATATGAGCAGTTTACACATCTCCACGAATTCAGGTAAGCCACTAGCACACTGGGCAAAAGGAAAGGCTGCATTGCCCAGCATGCCTCTAATTCATGTGTAGCCTTAGGATGGGAGTGACCGTTTGGAATACTTCACAAATCCGAGTAACAGTCAGTTAGGCAAACATATAAGTCCTCTCTGATTAGTGATCTGTCTCCTATGAAAGACAGTTAATCTCTGCATACCTTTTAGTATCTATCTTTTATTCCTGCATGCTTGCTGAAATATGCAGCGTAAATTCTTGGAAGTTACACTTAAGAACAGTTGTTGCTGACTTACTACAACTCTGCAAGGTCCACTGCCTTGCAGAACCAGGAGATGGAATGTTTGAAGAGGCTCTTTCTGGTTTGCTGTTGGCATCCACAGCACTTGGTGCTGTTTTTCAGGGAAGTGTAATTTTGAACTTTACAGCAGCCAGCTACTTTTGTAGAAAGCTATTTTGGCTCATTTATGGAGGTAGTTTATTGCTCTTTGTGAGCTCTAAGCGTTGAGTTTATTGTTCATTGAAGTACTTGTCCATTCAGCTAAATGGATTTTAAAAATTGCAATAAAAGCATTTAAGCCAATCTATCTTGTAAAACACAAGCTTATACAAAACTCATTGTATAGTGTTGGTATAGTAGTATAATGAGTGTGTTTGGGATGATATCCGTAAATCACTGGGTGCCTTTTCCAGTTATGATTCATGTAGACACCTCCAAGCTGATAAAACCATCCAAATATAGTGTTGTCCTTGCGCAGTGGGCAGCATGTAGTTAGGACCAGTATAAAACTGTATAAGGAGCCATAAGAAGTAACTCAGCTTACTGATTTTATTCAGCTGTCTTCCCTTGAATAGTAACAGTTATCATGTGCTTCAAGCCAAGATGCAATTCCTCGTGTTTTCACAACGTGCGTTGTGCCATGTTAAGGGAAGTATTTTCCTTCCAACTCCAGATGCTGTTGATTGAGACAAATATTTTCCCAAATTAAAAAAAAAAGCCTTGGGGCTTTACAGTGATGCCATTGAGAAGATGTCCCTGCAGATACTACATGCCACACAAGGGCTGTTTATTAGTTTCGCTGGGGACCTGAACTGTCTGAAGCTGTGATTTCATCAGAGTCTTTTTCAAGTTGTAACCTACCCCTTGAGAGTCACAGAGCTGGCATTGTCACTGGAAGAGCTCATAGGAGACAATTATTCATGGTTGGGTTGGTTTTTCCATTTTGCCATTTAATTTAGGTGATTGGGTTGGAGGCAGGGGGGGAATATTTTTGTTTTCCACTATATCCCATAATTTAGATGAGTGATGAATTGAGTCAATAGATCAGAGGAAAGACATTCAAATAAGAGATATCTAGTTAAAACAATTGGACACTGTGAAACAGGCAAAAATTATTTGCATACTTCAGACAAGTGAATTTTGGAAAGACACAGTATTGTGAGGTGCACACAAATATGATGCTAGTAGCATGCAATTTCTGTTGTTTGCTATATGCAAGTATAGGACTTCAATGGAAAATGCAATATTCATTTTGCTTCATCTGCACGCGTGATGCTTTCTTTGTATGGAACTGCTCAGTAGGTCACTGTGTCTGGCAATAGGGTTGTCCAGTAGATGTATCCTGGCTACCCTGTTTCGTTGCACAGCAGTTGCTTTGCAGGGAGTGATGAAGCTGGAAAACAGTTTTGTTTTTAGGTTGTATTTTTTGAAGAGTTGGATCTTCTTTCTTTCTTTTGTTCCTATTGTTTAGTGTGCACGTGGTAAAAGACTTCTCTATTGGTGGTGTCTCATTGCCACCACTCGATCCTCTTGTGAGTTTTTAGGTTTTTTTTAAAATAATTGGTGCCTTCCTATTGTAAAGACTGCATCCAAACAAAGTTGAACCTGATTTTTTAAATCATTACTCCTTTGAAGAGCAGTTTAATTTCCTCTCTCACAAGGTTGGGAGGCTACAGTGGTCTTTCTGTAATTTTAACTCAGAGAAATGCCTTGATCTGTTTGTCTTTACATAGCTTTCTTCCCAGAGATGAAGCAAGCATTGATCTCTTAATTATGTTACCCTTGTCCGTGGTTAGAAGCATAACTGTTATAAAGCATTGCTACAACTTGCAATGGCAAGCGAAAACAGGGCAGATGAAATTGTGTTAACCTCTCCGTGGCAGCAGCCAAGCCTGTACCATGGCCCTGCATCGTTACCTGCTGTCTCCTATCGAGGTTGGGTATCGGGCGATCTGGCAGAGAGATGGTTAAGGTTTTAGTGTGAGATAAAGGTCAGGTAAGATGCACACCTGTCTGAGATTATATTTCACATAATATTTTTCCTAATGGCTCTTGCTTCTGAAATGCAGATCAGTGCATGTAGTACATCGTCAGGTGTGATACCTGTTCTTCGGGATTTTTCCCTCTCCAGATGTATTTGCTGCATCACCCAAAACTTTACACTTGAAGCTTCCCTCATTCAATCTTTCTTAGGCTAAAAGCCACATTTAGGGGCTCTGACATTTGCATTTCTGGACAGAATGATCATCCTCAGACAGAAAGGAGCATTTCTAAGAAAGCTAAGCAACCTTTTCCAAGCTGAACTGAAATGAGCCAACATTGAGTAGATGGGCAGTGCTCTTCATGCAGAGGGTGGCAGCTCCTGTTGCGCCGCAGACGCGGAGCTCTTCCCTGCTCAGCTCTGCCGTGTCAGGGACCTTCTGCTGCCTGTGCAGCTGTCAGGTGACTACAGATGTCTGCAAATTATCCCCTGTTATGTCCACATCATTGTCTAGGAGCTTTCTCTGCTGCAATGTTGGCGAAATGGTGTCTTCATCTTGAGTGACTCTTCAAAATTGATGACAGGACTGAAGGTGCTGCCTTTTTTTTGTTTTGCTGGGAGGTCTCCCAGATCTGCTGTGTGGAGGAGGTGTGGACTGAGCACAGGGGGGATCAGTGCTTGCCTTTTTTATTCTTAGATATGCAAAGATACCAGGTCTTCTGTAGGGTCATGCTCTTCTTTTTGTTCCTCTTACGTTGCGCCATTATAGACTTGGTATCTGTGGTAGAGTGATATTCTCTATGATTAAAAGTAGGACAATTCTTCATTTAATTGTTTGATGTGGTAAGGAACTACCTAATTTTCCTTCAGCTGTTATGTAATTTGTACACATAAAAGCTATGAAGACCAATAATCAATTAAAAAAGGTTGCATTTAAGATTGCCCCTGAAAATTGAATGCATCATCTTTGCTTAGACACTATGATAGCTCAGGCCAACTCCGATTGCTTCAAGAGCTTGAGGATTTTGGAGCTTGTTTACAAGCATTTCTTGGATGAAATTAGCTGTTTTCCACTCACTATGTCCCTAGGTATGCACTTATCTTCAAATGTCCAAAAAAAAAAGTCAATGCATCATTTTATTGTTGAAACAGTCAAATGGAAATATAAATGCCAAAGAATCAGTGGTTTGTAAAATGCTGTAAAGATGCCCCTTAAATAATAGTTTCAGTGCCAGCTTTGAAAATTACAGTAGTTGAATACAGCATCTAATGGTTAAAATGTAATCCCCAATTGTGCATTTATAAACAGTCTGATTGAAAGACCGGGTAACTGATGTGTTTTAAGCCCAGCACTACTGGGTAGATAACTGCTGCTTTGTATCTTAGTTGAGTTTTGAAAATTAAAAAGCCCCTTGATCCTGGGCAAGTCATCGTCCCTGTTGAGTTTTAAATAGTCAGTATTGGGGCAGGTGGAATGTATCTGATTTTGTGGAAAATAAACTACAAGTGTGGTCTGTATGTTAACTGCCACACTGTTGGATTTTGGACCTGGCTGCCATATGTAATTTTACAGCAAAATAGAAGGAGGAATGTGACTGATAATGGAGATGTAACAAACTCAGGAGCTGCGTACTCAATTTTTTAGTGATGTGATTCGTAATGGCCAAGCAGTAGGTGAAAGTCTTACCCAGTGGGTCTATTTAATATAGATGTCATATACAGAAGGAAAAGTTTAAACTCTCCTAGTCCATTGAGTTTATTTTACTCAGTGGCACTTTGCCTGCTCTAGGCAAGACTGGTTTTCCTCGTTCTTAAGGACTAAGATAAAAACGGACAGCTCTAAGCCAGAAGTCCTTCCGGAGAGGATAATTCTGAGACCAGCTGAGTTCCAGCTGCAGAACATGGTGGCAGCTCTCTGTAAACGGGCTACTGCCCTGTTCTCCATGCTCTTCAGAGGGTGACTCCATCCTCATGGACCTTGGAGCAGGAGCAGGTCCCAGGTGCAATTACTGCCAGCTTGGGTTAGGTTTGAAATAGCGACCCAAAGGTGAGCTCGATATTCCTTAAAAATCTCTCCCAGGAGTCATTTATTTCTCCTCTCCAAACAACGCAAAGGCTGAGCTGCAGCGAAAGTCACTGATGTAGAAAGTTCACATCTAAAAATAGCTTATGGTGGAGAAACAAATTGTTTCCTGATTAGCACTTCATTTAAATAATTTGGGGCTATTAAATTTACTTCAATAGTGACTGTACAGTATGTGAAGCATCCTACAATGTGATAGCTCCATAGCCATCATTAAGTATACTAAAGGTTGTTATGTACTAACTGCATGTGACACTTCAGACATGTTATAAAAATGTGAAGATGCTCTTCTTACAAATGCGAGTTTTCTATCTGTTATTAATTGCGATCATCTATCAATTATATGCTGTGGTCATTAAGCAATCTGATTTTGCACCAAAGTGCTTAGAATGAAGCTATGCTGTTGCAGACTGCCTCCTAGATGTTTCTTTTAAAAAGTCAGAGAAGTATTAGTGGTTTTTTTTATTTTTTTTATTTTTTTAAGTCAGACTGGCATAGCCATTTTCTGCAGTTTTTCATTGCTGGAACTGGAGAGAGCAAATAGCCTCTAAGTGTAGCATGTCCCGTGCCAGAAGGAAGGTGTAAAACCTTGGCCATCGCTCCGCAGTGATGCCTTGTGGAATCAAGTCCTAGTCCAAAATCTACTAAATTGTTCAATCTTTTCATAGTCATTTCAATAATCTGTTTTGAACTGAAGACTACTGGGAGAATTGAGATGTGTTATAGTCAGGCTAATAATTAGTGAAAACATACAGCAAGGCAAAAGCTTGCAGGCAGTTTCTCCAAAGCCTCTAGGTCTTGGGTGCGCTGGTAAATATTTGTCTAATTGGATCTTGAATCTTCTGAAGTCTTTATCCTTAGGCGGAGGAATGCCCTGAGGTTTTGTATTTAAGCAGTGCATAATCTCAGATTTGGCAATGCCAGATTTTCAGAGAGTTCTTCAGGGGCTATAGATCAGCAGTGTTTTACTTGAATTGTGTAGTCAAGTGTAGTGGATGGGGTGCCTGGAGATAACGCACAACATGTTCAGTGCTTTAACTTGAGCCCGGGTTTAACGCTTCTCGTACAGATCACAAATGCAAGTTTGGGACTTAGTTTTGCCATTAATCACCCAAGTCAATTTTCCATTTGGTTGGGTTTGCTGTTAGCATGGTGATATACAGCCACCACGAGCAAAGGGAGCAGTTGTCAGTTTGCACCCTTTAAAGGGAGAGAAAAAATAAACCTAATTTTATGTGTACTGGAGCTTTCCCTCTCATCCTGCTGGAGAAGGATCCCTCAAGGTCGTCTCTTCCAGTCGCCTCCCGTCGCTGTTTGGGAGAAGTCAGCCTTTGCCTGCAGTGCCCAGGATTTTTTTTCATAATGAATGAAAAAAGGGAGTAGGGAAAATAATAGCATTAACAAAGTACATATTTGACTTAAAAACAATTTGCTAAATCTTAAATACACATTTGTTCTGATTTTAGTGCACTGAAAGTTATCCTGTTAGCTTAAGCTTGCTTTCTCTGCAAATGGTGCCTCTCTAATGACAATCAAGCTCCAACCAAGAGCACCAACGTGCCCTGAACCTTCACGGGGGTGAGGGTGGGTGCCACCCCAACCACAGCCATTTGCTGTCCCCACCTCTGGTGTTCAGGCGTCGATGGCAGCCCCGGTAAAACCCACATAAGGACTCACGTGGCTGAGGTTGGTGCTTGAGCCTTGCCATGCTGACCACTTGTGCGTTGAGACCTTTTACCAAATTACTCGTTCTTCCATTCCCCTCAGTGATTTTAAAATATTAAAGCCATCAGAAGGGTTGATGCTGATTGACCAAAAGGGGAGGAAGGGAGGAAGGAAATAAAAAAAAAAAAAAGTAAATGTGTTTTGAGTGTGGAGCTGCTGTTAACATCTAAAGTCCCAGCCATGCTGTTTTCCTCCACACTCCAGCAATCAGGACATCCAGCAAACCCATAAAAAACCAAACTAATAGCATGAATATTCAGTGACCTAGAATACTAATTATTGTCATGAATATTAATGTGATCGGACTTGCTTTTTTCCTCTTCTTTCTCTCTGCCTCTCTCTCTCTCTCTTTTTTTTTCCCCTCCTCTCTCCCCCTTTCCACTCAGCCGGCTCTAAAGATGGACCATAATGAGAGCATTTAAGAGAGAGAGCGCTCTCCGCCGTGACAGGGACCGGGGTAATAAGGAGAGCTTGATTAACGCGGTGCACTTGGGGGAGAGATGAGAAGATTCACGTGGGCCTGTTGTGGGGGAGGCAATGAGGCACCGGCGGCTGTGTTGCTGCTCCCTCAGATTAATGAGGCCTAAGAGTGCATTAGGAACAGTGACAAAGGTTTGATCTAATGGGCTCAGTCATTTTTCCTTTGAGTGACAGACGCACAGAAGTAATTGGCTGTGCAGAATGGCAGCTCATTGGCAGTACTTAAGGATACATTATCCCCGTTGTGTGGCCCGCAGAGGCTGTTTATCAAAACTGCTCACACTGCAGACATGCATCCGCTTAGCGGCTGTTACAGTGGCAATAGCTATTAAAAAAAAAATAGGCAGGGGAAGTAGTAGGAGTGATACCACAGTCGTATCTATTGTCTCTTTCTTACCCCCCAAAAAACTTTCTTTGTTTCGATTGCTCTGGAAGATCTTGGGAGAGCAGGTCTTGGGATCCCCTCTTGCCTCGCAGAGAGGCTCTTGGTTGCAGCACTCCTGGTTTGGGCAGGCTCGAGGGCTTGCAGAATTGCTCTGATCCGTTTTTGCCAGTTTTGATGCACACCCAGAGCACAGGTGAGCCCACCCCCAAGCCCTCTGCAATTGCAGAATGAATAATTTCCACAGATAGTATTAGAGGAAATGTTGTAGAGCTTTGCCTCAGGGCCCTACACATGCTTTGCTTTACATGCAGGCAGCATAATGCCTCTGAATTAGCGTGTTTTGCGTTATTTTTGCAAGGTTAAAATTGTGATTGTTGACGGGATTCGTGACCAAATACCAGCAATAAGAAGTAATGTCTTTTGCCAACATGAAATGGTCATTTCTAGGTCTTAAAGCTGCAGTGTTTTGAGAAGCTGGTAATCTGAAGCAGGATTTGCCCAGAAAGGGAAGCAAAAACAGTTTATCAAAAACACACCAATTTATCAAAATACCACAAAAATTGGTATTATGCCTGATGGTAATTTCATAGGAAAACTTATTCAGAGGCATGCTTTAACACCAGAAGCATAAAAACTACCAAAATCTTGAGCAGAGTATCGTTTGGTCAGTTGTTTGCTTTAACCTCCTATTAGAAGAAATGTCATCTCCGGTGACTGGACTTTCCACCACGTTTGCTCTGCGGGCTGGGCATGCTCTGAAAATAATAGCTGTTCTCGTTATACTCCCAGCACGGGTTCCCTCGCTGCCAGGATGGTTCTTGGCATTGCCTTGTTTGTTCATTAGGATTGACCCCTCTCGCTTTGGACGCTGCTAATCGCTCTCGGTGGCTGCGCTGTCAGGCTGCGAGATGGAAGGTCTCTCTGTATAAATAGCTGCTCGTCGTTGGGAGATGCATTTGGAAGAGAAGTTGTTTGGAAAGGGCTTAAAAATAAAAACCCACATG
>JAUBOD010000791.1:307410-322376 GCA_032353885.1 Nothura maculosa
TTGGGGAAAAGCTGCTTTTAAAGAGCAAATAATCTTACCTAAGGAATCTTACCAATCAGAAAAACATGAAGAAAAACGCATGAACCCATAAAACCAAGAGCATAGCCTCTGGTCTCTGAACTTTGAGGAAATTCCCAAACCAAGGACTGTTTTTGGGGAGAGAGCTGCTCTGTGTATTGCTCCTCTTCTTTTCCCCAAGTGCCTCCTACTAGTTGCCGATGAAAGGCTACCAGGCTAGATGAATCCTTTACCTTGACCTGTTGTGGCTCTTGCTACGATCTGCGTCTCTACAATCTACTTTGTAATTTGTAATTTGCAATTTGCTGTTTGCCTTAGACAGCACAGGGCAACTTTGAGGGGAGGGTTGATTGGTTGCTCGTTGATTACAGGCTTGCTTGTTTTATTCATAATGTATAAAACGAGACTAATGACAGCGTCTTGATTGGGGAGGTTTCGCATGTGTATTTCAAGCCTGGCATTCAAGGGGGGAATGTGTCAATAGGTCTGATCTAGCCCTGGATTTATAAAACACACACTTGGCATTATGCTAAAAAGAGCTCATAATCAAGAGGTGCACACAAAGCGAAGTCTAGAATTAAGTTAGTCATTTATCTGTTGCAGAACTCTGCATTTTGGTCAATTATGGTTAAGTCCTGATGAATCACTGCTGCTACTTGATGCGTTCTTAGGTTAAGAGCGGGTCTGAGTGTAAACTGTCCCAAAACACACGTTGTGCATTCAGTATTCTGACTTCAAGTGTGAAGAACCTCAGTGGGCATGGAAGACACATTGGCCTTGAAATCCAGAGGGATTTCCAGACAGATCTGATAAATCTATTTCCAAGAGAACCCTGAGCAGCAATACTGACTTGTATTTCAAATTCCTGGGCTTATTTCCAACCTGTATTGTTGTCCTAAGTTTTAATCAAACCTTAAATTGGCTGGCAAATAATGGTAGGAAAAACGCGTCTTTCTCTCTTAAGGCTCTCCTGCAGATGCAACATTGCATGTGAGAATTGAGTGATTAGCAAAGTGTGTGTTTGCTTGAGATTGTTTTCAAGCCCTCCACCTTGCTCTTTGTAGGTAGATTGCTTGGCATGGATGCTATGCATTATATGTGGTGTATATCTCTGGGGAAAGGAGGAAGTAATAAAAAAAATTATATGGAAAAAAAACTTTAGGTCTTCTCTTTGACATCTACCCTACTACAAAAGTATGAAAGAATTAATAAAGGTTTCTTTTGTGAGCATGAGCTGGAGAAAATTGACCATTTGTCTGTGGGGTAATAGACTTTGGTATAATACGGAAATCTCTCAAATGATTAAATGCAGCGGCATTAAATCGCCGCTCATGAAAAGAGAACGCCACGCGGTTTAATTCTATTTAATTTTTACAAGGGGAGGGAGGGGGAAATGTTGGAGCTGCTCTTTAGCTGGTGTCTCTATGCTCTTTCTTAAAAGTGCCTTTCTAGCTGCCACACAGCGACGTGATCATTATCCGTCACCTCGTCGCCTTGCTGCCTCAACATGCCATAAAATACAAAAAAAAAATAAAAAAAAAAGCAGAGGGAAAGAAGTGTGTGTGAGGCGGGGGGAGGAAGACATGGGGAGCTTGTGAAGTATGACTTCCTCTCCCAAGACTCATTGCCCGCGATTCGTACCGCTTGACAGTAATGATCTTATTACAGTACTCCGGACCTTGAAGAGATTTGCGCGAGGGGAGCGCGAGGACGCGGCGGCGCCCGCCGCTTGATGGCCCACTGATTGGGCACAGTTTTAGCCCATCTTGCAGTCAATTATGCACGGCCCCACGCGCCAGCCCCGCTCCGCGGCGTTCGGAGCTGTTGCCTGGGCTGTGGCAGCCGGCTTCGGGGGGTGAAACACCATCCACGCGCCGCCGTTTGCGGGCTAAGTGCTTTTTAGTTGGAATTGATTACCTTTCCGTCGGCCTCGCTTAATAGCGGCGCGGCGTTGGAGAGGCCTGCAGGTGAAAAATGGCCACATTAGCCCTTGAGAGTATCTGAACTCCTTGTCGATTTTTAGCTTTCCCCCCCTGTTTGCCTCTAATTTATGGCTAATGATGTAACGTTGGATAGTATCGAAGATGTTTCATTTCCCTCGCCGCTGAGCATGTGTGTTGAGCACGTGGTAAAAGCGAGCGCCTCCATTTTCCTCGTGACTCCAGTGTAACCTTCAAGCTGCAGGAACATGTTCCGTCAGTTGCTTGTTGTGGCAGGGACAGGCACGATCTGCAAATGGCACAAAGATGTGATGCTGGTGAGGATAAATCCCCCTGCTTTAAAAAAATCAAGGGTTTTCCCTTCCCACTCGACAGTGCCACTCTGCACTACCCATCTACCGCTCATGAGAAGAAAGTAGTATCCAAAAGACATTGCTGGCTCCCAACCTTTCTTAAAGGTGGTTCTGCCCCAAACATCTCCCTTTTGGGGCCACTTTATTATGAGATGGTTTTGTTTCCTTATGTTTTGTGGTAAAATGTTAGTATTTATAGTACCACAGAAGCTATGAAATCATCTTGGGTTTTTTTTCTTTTTTTTTTTCCCCCTTTGGAAGAAAGATCTGCCCTCGAAATCTGTATACATGGTGACCCATGAGCTTAATGCCTACGTCAGCCATCAGGATTGCTCTGTGGTCCTCAAATTTCTGTAGGCTCCTTTGAGGAGAGATGAATTCCTCAGTCTGGAGGCATCTCTGCACTTGAGCTTCTTGCTGTTTTGATGCCTCTTGTGATATCAAGCTACTAGTTCCCGTATTTTAAGAAACCAAAAGGCCCATAATCACCTGTTTATTTTGTATGTTCACGGAGATGGTTTCTGAAGGTTTCTGTCTTCAGGTGGAGTTATTTCACAGTGATGGAAATCAGAGCACTGTAAACTCTGAATTAATATTTGAGCATTTAATATGCACTGCAGGTGCATATTGACAGAGCTATGGACCTCAAGATCTTTGGGCTCTTAGTGTTCATCAGGATTTGGAAATACGTTACAGTCCAGAGACCCTAGTTGCTAAGGTGGATGGAATGTGTCATCCTTGTCTGTGAACACAGAACACTCATCTTGCTGCAGTAGTATGGCAAGAGACTGGTCACTTCTTAGTCCAGCCCTGCAGATAGCTGTCTTGGCAATAGAACAAACTACTAGCTAATTCAAAGCTTGCTGTGGGACTTTCTAAAGATTAGCTTTTTAGGATAAGAAGATTTTATAGCACTGGCTCTGCTAGGTTCTGTTATCATCATGAGACTCACTTGTTTGAACCTGCTACCAGTTTCATGTGTGCAAATAAGTGCTTTCGGTAAAGGATTATTTTTTGAAAGACTAGGAGAAGACAGTGACAGAACAGCTTCCTTAGTGGTGTAAGGTATCTGCATCTCATAATATATTGAATGGTGTGATGTATGCTGTGTCAGAAAAGGTTCCTGGGAGGCATATATGACCATCCTTTCATTTCATTGAGATGCTGAAATGCAAGGGGGAGAAAAAATCTATTAACAGGACACTTTCCATTTTATTCTCTTTGTTTAATGGAATATGATTCTCGCCTGGGCTGCTCCAGCTTCCAGGGCACGTTCCAGAAGACGTCATGTTTGACTCTTGCCAGCAGGAATCTTACCAGCTGCTACTTCCACATACACATCTCCTTCCTCAGCATTTTGAGTGCTGTGGCACTGACTTGGCTTTGACTTCCCTCTCTCTTCGTTTCCCAGTGCTCTGAGTCTGCATTTTTAAGTTGGGGAGGAAGTGCTGCAGTTGGCGGTGATGGCTTCGACAGCCAGGAAGGAGTATTTCCAGCAGTGCTTTCTTTGAGACCATTGCAGCTCCCTTTCCTTTCTTCTCCCTCAAGCGCCTCTTTCAGGACCCACACAGCTGTGCGTTGAGTGTGCAATGGTCATGCAAGCTCCTGCTTCGAGAAGAAATGACATTCAGGCATTTTACTTCTGAAAACATCACCTTTAGATTGGTAGTAATGGTGGCTGGCCCATAATTATTACAAATGCCATTGCTGTGCAGCCCAGGTAATGCTCTGTGGCAGTAAACAAAGCACCAACGTGAACTGGCCTGTTCCCACACAACTTGAAGGCTTTAACCACCTTATTTATACATAGAAGTATAGTTGGTGATTTACTTAACCTTAAAATTGGAAGCTATCCTATTACTTTAGCCTTAATATCACCATTGTCACACACATAATTACTTTTTGGTCGGGTGGCTGCCAGTCAGGAGACTGTGAATGGTCAGTTATAAATAACTTTTTTTTGAAAAACCAATTCAGATTTTATGGTGAGACATGCTGTTTATCACATGAATGTCGCAGCAGTCTGAGCACAGAAAGGCACATTTAGTGAAGGAGATCATACAATACCTATCCAGCAACTGGTGCACAGCTTTCTAGCCTTTACTGCTTCAAAAAAAAGCATTTTTGGAGCCTCTGTAAATGTCTCACAGGCAGTAGTGTCCATTGATTAATAACTGATTCTTTTTTATACTCTTCCTTGGGATCTTGTGTGCTTAAGGGATGTATTGGATTTCAAAATGTAAAACGTGTTTTAAATATTAAGCCTAAGCTCACAAACAGTATTTGCCATGTCCTCCTTTAGCTATGGAGGAAACTGGATGGATTTTCTAACATAATTTTATACAGCTAAAAGAATCAACCATCATTTGTCAGGTGAGTTGGAACTGATTTTCTTACTTGAGCTGCAAGTTGTTGACTTTGGTGTGTTACGGGGAAAATTCCAGTGTGTAGATGATACGTCATGATCATCTGCATGGTCACATAGTCAGGTTCAAGCCAGACTTGCAAGAGGCAAGGTCCATGGCCTTTGCCTGTGCCGAGATAGTATCTCTCCTCAAACCCAAAGCATTTTTGTACTGGTTTGTCCGATATAGATGAAACCACGTTATCTGCAGTCCTTTCCAGTGCAAGGTAGTGCTAAGTGTAAAGCACAAGCATGTTAGCCCCGAAAACTTCATATCATTTTTTGCTGATACAAGCTCTTGTGGCTTTGTAAGAGCTGCCTGCATACCAGCTTACTAAATAAGCAGCTGTTGAGCTGTGTGTAATATAGCATAGCGAGTTATTGCAGTGAAAGAACATTTTGAAGGGAATATACTTTCTTAAAATGATACTGTGAGAGTTCCTATCTATTTAAAGACAAAATATTTATGTCTCCTTGAATAAGAGATTGAACGGGGATGTTAGAAATCTGAAAGATGGACATTTTTATTCCTGCAGTAGAAAGTTAGACTTGTTAGCAAGTTAAGTATGAAGAGTATTTCCTACATTTTGAGTTCCTTGCTTTAAGCTAATCTACTTTCCTACTTTTTCTTAATGAAAAACTAATATTAAATTAGCTTTGTAGTGTTTAGTTTTGTAACTCTTGTAATTTTGAGTCAAAAGTAAAATAATTATGAGATATAACTTATCTATAATATTTAGGATATACTCAAGCTCTTCAAAATATTGCCATGGATTGCTGAGGAATTGTTGTTGGTTTGTTTTTTTTTTTCAAATCTACATTTGCTAGACAAGGTACCTGAGTTTCATAGCATTCTTGAGTATTTAATTAAGCAAACTTTGCTGAAATACTTTGTAGGTTAATGCATGGTTAACCTATTCACTACGTTAAACTGTAAGTGAATATTTGCCAGATTACATGCTGTGCCTGTTGTGAGGATCTGCAGTGATTATTAGAGGAATATTAAATCGATGGACTCCCATATTCTTTCCTCTCAAGTTTAGTGCGTGTAGTACAATCTCAGTTCACTGAGCCAAAGTTCATATCAATTATTAGGTGGTTGTTGCTGATGAGTAGATCCCCTAAAGCTAGGCAAGAGAGTAAACCTCAGTAACAGGCTGTTGGTGCTGTATGAAGGAAGACGTCTGATAATGATAGAGTTCGATGGGGGTGTTTTGCCATCAAAGTAGAGATTTGGACTTTGATTTTATAAAATAGAGTCAACTAGCAGAAATATTTGTGAAATGATTATGCTGCTTACCCTGAAATTTGAACTCTAATAGGAAGTAGTGTTTTTACTCAGAAGATGGCTGAGATTTGGGTAAGAATCAGCTATATAATTAATAAAACTTAGGTTTTCCAAGTACTTCAGCTCTGGCTGTAGCTGCTGGTGGCTGTAGGATTTGCTTCTGCCAGCTTGAGATATACGAAAGGATTTTGAGGGTAGGCAGTTGATTATGGACCTAAGAAAGAGAAGATATGGTCAGAACTGTCGTTTACTGTGACATGAAAAAATAGTGATAAAAAAGATTGGAAGAAGGGTTTTGCTTTTTCTGTGACCATATCAGTAATTATCCACTGCCTTTAATAATGAAAATAACTAGGTAATTTCTAGACTTTTTATGTTTTTATGAAAGGTTTTTCATATGTTTTCTGTCACTCCCTAAGCAAAAGAAGAGTTGGTCACACTACAGTCGTTCTTCTGCTTACTAAGTACGAGTGCTCTGTGTCGTGATCAATTGGAATATTTTGCTTTCTGAACTTCTTCACACTAAAAATGAAGAAGCAAGTGTTTCTTCTTGCCAGAAATACTACTTTTTGTCTTTTTATTTCCTCCCACAGCCTTTGACTGGAGTAGATGTTCTTGTTCCGTATCATCAGGTCCCATAATTTGTCATAATGCTACTCAATGGCTCGTCTAAAAAATGTAAAGGGGCGCTGTCAAGGTTGTTAGGCCCAAAGTTTAACCTACAATACTTGAAAAAAAAAAAGAGAGAGAAGATTGACATATACTGTCCCCCAGAGCCTGAATGCCCTCGGAGCTTCCGAAAGGAAAGCAGCGGCCCGAATAAAACCCAGAATGATCTTCTGAGCGCCGCAGAAGCCAGCGTGTTGGCTTCTTTGAGGCCGTGCTTGTGAAAATTGTTCTGTACGTGGGCTCCGCTGGTAGGAGGACAGCGAGCACAGAAGCAAGCTCCTCTACGGTGCGCTAAGAGAGCGGGCTTGCTGCTCGTTCCAGTTAGCCTTCTGGCACGAAGTAGGTCGCTGAGACCCTGCGAGGTACAGAGCCCTGCTGCTGTTTCAAGTTCACCACCTGGGAATCGTCACCGTCCCGCTCCAATGATACTTAGCACTTGTTCCCTTTAGTGCCGCACTTCTGGCCTCTTTCTCCACTGCCTGCCTTTGGGGGCAGGTTGCACTGTTTGCCCACCCTTTTCTGGGGGAAACGACGATCCAGGTGGCCCTAAGCAAGCACAGTGACTAGTAGGAGGTTCTCCTGCTCAGCAGGTATCCTAATCCGAGAGGTTAAATTGGTTAGTTATGGTTTCCCAGCACATCCAGGAAAGGCTGACTATTGCTTACAAACGTCTTCTGCCCCGGGCTGGCGTTTTTAAGGTTTTTGTACCCCCTGGGTGATGTTACCACTCACCTAGGATAAATGTGCGTTAGCGCTCCAGAGGGAGCCCAGCAGATCAGTCACGGGTTGATATTGAGCTGGGTGATTTTTTTCTTCCTTTTTTTTTTTTTTTTTCTTCCTCCTCCTGTGAGTGGGCTTTGTATTTCCTGCCACAGCACCTTGCTTTTGCTTTGTTTTTTCAGGCTCAGCTCCTTTAACAAACCCATTTGATCCTGCCCACCAGGCAAGCAGGCCTGCACTTGTGCACACACGCAGATAGGCACAATAAAAAGAGTCTGCTAATCCATCAAGCTTTATTATATTTGATTGCGGTGTCTTTTGACAGAAATCGTGTACTATTGTGCGCCCCGGTTTTCCTGCGCTATCAATTACGGCGGCTATCTGCATGTTAACGGTACGTGGAGGGGCGAGAGCCCGGCCTTGCTTTGGGAGGCCTGATGGATGGTTTAGGGGAGTGCAGCGGGCTCTGACTAATCCACCACAAGTCCCAGGAGAGCCGGTGTCGATGATGTTAGTCTCGCTTCACCTGGATGCTAAAGATGCCCTTAAAGTCAAGATTTGCATGGTCCTAGGCCAGCCTAGTTCCTCTGCCTTGATCAAACACAGAACAGTCCACATCCCTTACATGTATATCCACAATCATGCAGCTAGTCAAAGGCTTATTTGCCCTAACTGTAAATAGCAGTGAGAGCAGTTGCGTTGGGAGTAAAGGTTAAACATAGTGATGGGAATAATGTCAAACTGTTTAGGAAAGATTTTCTGTAAGTGCTGCAGACTTAAAGTTCTCTTCTCAAAGGAAAGGCTTGTATTTTAAAACAAGTTACGGGTAAAAGTGGATTCAAGGAAAGGTCGGTTGGAAGACGAGCAAAGGCGATGGCGACTGGTGTGAAGCGGCAGGTAGCAAATGTAGATGGTTGATAAAGGGAGTTAGAAGTGTTAGGAAGAACTGGTGTTCCCCAGTGGCAAGATGATGAGAAAGAGATTTCTTAAATTCAACAAATTATAACTAAGCATGATAACAAATCTTGATTTCAAAAAAAAAAAAAAGTGAGAAACTTTCAGTTAAGAAAAGAACCATAATTCACTTCAATTTCTGTGTCTGGGTCTAATAGTTAAGCAGCAGGGGAGCAGCATCTACAATGTTAAGTGTTTTGCTTTTTGTTGTTTAGGTCTACATAACCAGAGCGGTGAAAACTTCACTTATCTTTTTAGGCTGTAATCCAGACAGACACTTAAGGAATTCTTTGACTTTTAGAATACATCCACAGAGTATGATGGGACTACTTGCACTCACATAGGCATGCAGTTTTAGTTTTAGCGTATCTAAGTTCTGCTATGTTCTTTATTTCATATTAACTCTAAAAGCAAAATAAGAAGTGCATTTTCATCTTAAAAGCATTACTGTATATGAAGCTATTTTTAAATCATACATGTTGTCTTCTATTTTTTTATTATAGTTACAGCATGAGATGCCGTGAAGTACATACTAATGTAACTATCCTGGACAACCATAAAAATCTTTGGTCCATCGTGCTGTTTGGTTGCCCAAATTGGGATGCTTTTATTTTCCCTTTTTTCCTCTGGCTGCTTTTCCTCCTTATACCTGCGGGGACTTCATTTCCTTTACCTGAGTGACTCCCATTTCAGGGTGACATGAAGCTGCTGCTGCTGGACAGCTTGGATATACCGAGCTGTGTTCCTTGTTCAGGAGAGGGAAAGAAATTCCTATCTCATACTGACCCCCTATCGGAGGCGAAGCTGCAGGTGATGTGATGTTCCCTGGAACGTACCGTTCTTGACAGCTCGGCATAATGCTGCAGTTCAGGGTTTGGCCATCGAGCAAATCCATAAACTCTAGGGAGCTTTCTGCAATCATTAACGCCTTGCCCGTATTGATGATTTCATTTCTGTGCTGCAGCAGCCTGGCCCAGGCACCTCGCTGCCAGCAGCCGCTTCTACCGCCCTCCTCGCCTTCCTCACCACCCTTTCCCTCCCTGCTCCCACTAAAAAACCCCTTGCACAAACCAATGTGGGGATCAACCTCTATAAAACACCCGCGCTCAGCCCCGTGCGCAGCCGGCACCGCGTTAGCCGGGCTGGGAATGCGGCTGCTCCGGCAGGAGCTGCCCCGCCGGAGTCGGAGGTGTGCGGAGATTAACCAGTGGCTGCCTGGCCATTTGTCATACAAATAACAGTGCCAGGAGAGGGAAATGCTATAAATCATTTTCTTTTTTTTTTCTCCGGGATTGAAACCTTTTATCAGTTGTGTCAGTCCCATTATTCAATAAGTGATTAGTAACCGCCGTTGTCATTTAGCCATTTAGTAGTTAACAACTCGGGTCTCCAGCTAGCAAGGGAGCCTTTGACTCTGGCGGCTGATGTAAATGCAAGATTTAATATTTGTCTTTCCAAGCGAAATGCAGTTGTTACACTGGGTTTCATTGAAAGGTGAAATGCGCTGCAGCTGAGACATTAGGCTCTGAATTTGCTGAGTCTATTGATATTTTGGTGGGGTTTTTTTTTTTTTTTTTGCTTTGTCACGTGGCTTTATGATGTTTGTGTTTGTCCTGATATGAATCTGCAATATTTAAAAATAGGCAGATGCAAAATTGCATTCTCCTCTCGCCGCTGCGGTTTCCAGCCCCTCAATTGGGAAGCCAATCACAACATCTCCATGGGGTTTTCCTGCAACTACAGCTTTTGAAAAACGTCAAATTGTAAAAATGATAATGTTTGTGGAAAAGCCAGCTGAGCTGTCTAGTGTCAGAAGTTATCTCTGGTCTGTTGAATTTGTTCAAAGCAGTATTTAACATCTGGGCAGGTTTTGGGTGATACCACCCTCGGAGCAGTTTCAGTTTAAGATTTTTATATTTTTCACTGTTTAAGTTCTGAGGAGCAACTTTCTTCAGTAGCCTCCCAGTGTGATTTCAGAAATGCAGGGGAAGATGCAATCTGTGGAGAAGAGACAAAACACTGGAGAGACTTTTTCTTTTCTCAGAAAACTTTGCAATGGAAGAGTCCCAAGTTACTTTCTCCCCAGTAAGAGACTTCTTTTAAGGCCACCCACCCAAAGAGACAGGTCTTCAGACTTACTCATAGGTTGTTGTAGTGGTTATTGGTTGAATAATGAGTTGGTTCATGCTTCATGTGGAAGGTCCTGAGTGTCCACCATACATTAGAAACCATCCTACTGCATTTTGCCTGCTGTGGAGAGTCCTAAAATGCAAATTATAGCTAACATAGCTAAGTGCAGCTAATGGGAGTGTGATCATTAGGTCTTGGTCCTAATGAACCTGTCTGTGCTTGGGTTGTCCTCCTTGTGACATAGGACTTAGAGTCTCTGTTGGCTGATAAAGACAGGGGAAGGGGCATTGTGGAGGCTTGGGCAAAAGTGAGGTTGGTGACCTGCCTGTTTCAGCTTGCGTGTTCAGGTTTATACAGAGAGATTCATTGGAGATGGTCTAGTAGTTTGTAGGAAAAGGCCTTGACACAATAAATCTCTCAAAGTAGAATGTCTGTAGTGAGGAGCCCCTGTGCTAGCGCAGAAAGTAGCGCCCCAAGCAGAATAACGGCCTCAAACCTTTGAACACCTGATACGAGGAGATAGTCTTGTGTTTGTTTTCACAAATGATGTAAATTAAGGATGAATTAAATATAGCTGTGGTGGAAAATATTGTTGCATTCAGTCACATATGGATGTGATTCTCCACCAAGAGCAAACAGAGGAGTTTTGTGCCTGCGCGTGCTGCCCTGCCCAGCAGACCTACCTGCTATTGCAGCCCCTGCTGCAGGGCAGGCACCCAATAAGCCTCCATCAGGAACTGGGTTTTGCAGAGGATGGAAACACTTGAGATAAATCTCTCTTTAAGATGCCATACGGATGTCCTCTTCTAAAAGGCTCCATCACAAGCCCTTTTGCACAATTTGAACTTGTGCACGTTGAGCGGGATTTTGATCTTCTAGCCAGGTTATCTTGTCTGTGCTTTACAGCTTGGTTATATGTGTAATAATCTTTAGGATCTGAGGCAATTACTTTGTTAGAAGAGGATTTTTTTTTCCTTTTAATTTTCTGCAGCTGTACTTTGTAGTTATATTTTTATTCGGGTAGAGTGAGCTTGCATTTTGCAGTAGTACAGATGGGACGGATTAAACTTGAGGAAAATGGGCAAGTCAGGACAGGAAAGGAAGTTCTGACTTTCATTACGTTTTGTTTTAAACTTTAGGATAACTAAAAGATGGAGCTAACAAATGCCCTCTAATGCCAAATGCTTAATCTGACCTTATTTGTATCAACTGACATGAGTGTAGTGAGAAGTCTCCCTTGCCATTTTAAGATGACATTTATTAAATGCTGGACAAAATAAATCTAGAATGAGCTTCACGGCAGGCCTTAAGAAAAATCTCTGCATCATCTGTATATACAAAAAAATCTCAGGGGAATGAGAGGATTACATGAATGCTGCTGTCACCCACTAATTGCAATTAGCTTCGGATTATTTCTTGTAGGGCATCGTGGCCAAAGACACACTGAAGTGCACTGAGCAGTGCAGCGTGTTTTCCTACCCCACTTTATGCATCAATATTTTTTATCTTTGCACAGTTTATGATTTTTCTACCATATGAAAAAACAAATGCCCTTTCTTTGGCTTTGCTTCAGCCCAATGATATTACTTTATTGGAGTGTTATTTTATTTTTAGCTCACGGTATTTCCACTGTGACACCTAATATACATTGGAAAAGAAATTTCCCCCAAGAGGCGATGGCCACGTGCTTTAGGAATTCCAGGATGCCGGCACTGCGAATTACTTTTTAAAGCAAGCAGGGAGACTGTAACTCCTGTGGAGGAGAAACAGCCTTTTCTGCTGTTTTGCAACTGTTTTCCTGACAGTAATTGCTTGCACTAGCAGCAAAATGTGGCGGATTTGGTGCAAAGAGGGAGACGGCTGCAGGAGGATGCGTCTCTGCCTAATGGATTTAAACGCTCCCTGTTTATCAGCCTATAACGGGCAAGATTGTCGGCTCCCTATCCATAGATGAAACTGATGGTCCGAAGCGAGAATAAATCCATCATGCTGTAGAAGTAGTGGTTCTCAGTGGTGTAAAGTGAGCGAGTCTTTTCTCACTGAGCCCATACTGAGTCTGAGCAGCAGAAAGATGAGAGGCTGATTGAGAGCAACGTGCAGCCCCCAGATTGCTTCTCCGATGCTCCTCGCACCTTTGAGGGCCAGATGCTGCCCACACGCTCTACGTCCTCTCCAACCACAGTGATGTTTGCTCCCAAATACTTCCGCTTGTTCCTAATGGCAGCACCTTTTACACTCCTGAACATCAGCATTGCGGGTCCTGGTTGAGAACTAAGAAGTTATTTAAGTTGGGATGTCACCTGGCATGTGCTCACAAGTGTCCATGCAGATACACATGGTGATGCCAGGAGAGGATCTCAAGTGCTGTTGTGTGGTACTGTCTTTGCCCCAGCATTGTGTTGGCTACGAGGGTAGATTTAACAAGGGTGGTTTCCATCTGGGTTTGGCAGTGGCCATCCCATGTGTTGTTACTCTAGCTGCGACTGTTGCAAGAATGAGATAGCTCTTGAAATCCAGATAGCAGGATGGGAACTCAAACACTAATGCAGAGATCAAATTCAAGTATCTTTGAAATTCCAGAGACCTAATATTTTATATGAAATCTAATTATTACCCCCCCAAAAAAAATTACAACTACAAAACTAGTCTAATAGTAATAGTTTCTATTTAGCAGTTGACATTAAAATATCATGACTCCAACAGTTGCTCCATAAGTACTTTGTTACTTGACCAAAAATGAAGCAACACACACTGTGTACCTACATGTAGCTTCTGGGTATCTCTAATAAGACACAAGTAATACTACCTCTTTCTCATATTTTGAATTGCACAAGACACGATATAAAGGATGGAGCAATGTCAGAAGGTCTCCTTGTGCCCTGCTCCACCAGCTCGGATTAGATGAAGTATGGACAATAAATATTAAAACACCATTAACATTAAAAATAATTTTAATAGCCATATTATGGATTTGCTTTTGCGTTTCAGTTGCTAGAATGGGTTCAGCAGGGATTTCCAATTAGTGTCACATGTCACTGAATCAAAACTATTGATGTTTTCTGAAAAGTGGCATTTTTGCCCTGGAAAATCTTTTTGTGTGGTGCTAGTCTTTGTTTTTTCCCCTCTGCAGTGCAACCTAGTGCAACTGTGCACAGTAAAAATAAAAAAAAGGAGGGAGCAGTGTGACAAACTGCTTATCTAATTCCCTAATAACTCAGCTCGCCTTGTGAAGCCGACCCAATTGGAGGAACTAACCTCAGAAATTGGTCGATCAAATGCTACAAGCAAAGTACTTGTTTTCCAGTATTGAAGCTGGTGGTCTAGTGATCACAGCCAAGCAATTACAGCCCTGTTAGATAGCATGAGTAGTAGTCATTAAATAATTATACCTTTGATTAGCTGCTTTAACTGTTCGTTGCCTTTGAAATATGATAGTATAATTTAAAGCTTTTATTAAAAGACAATTTTTCTAGGTGGTTGAAAAGGATTTTTTTGTGTGTGTGTGTAAAAGACCCGTAATCTTCTGCTTCTGATAATGAAAAACTGAGAAAAATGTTTCCAATTAACATTTATTTTCATCAATTTGAATCTTGTATGTTTATAGTGCATTGGAAATGCACTGAATAGTCTAGCTAGCCCTTTGCCTGCTGCCAGAGTTTCCTTATTGAAAAAGGAGTTACAAAACATTTTATACATTTTTTATTAGACCAGCTTTTCTCGCCATCATAAATAGAAGCATGAACTTGGTTTTATTTTTCTGCTAATTTGAAATGGTAAAAGCTGAAGCTGAGCCAAATGTAATTAAGTATTAGTGGACACTGAAGTGTTGCTTTTAGAATCTTTTGTGGTTTTAAAATACGACACTAGAAAGAGTTTTGGTTTGGGGGGAGCTTTTTTAAAAAAACTGAGGCATGATGATTAACTCTTAGGTAACGTTGATAACTGCAGCTTGACATTTCTGTCACTAATTTTTCATCAATGTGAGCCTGTTTAAAAAAAAATTCAAACCTTCTAAGGATCTTGATAGCCAGCAGCTTCTCTTTTTCTAACCATCAGGAATCCAAACAGGAACTATTAGATATGTGAAAGGCCATCACTGTCAAGCCTGGACTTCTGAGCTTCTGGAAGACTTTTTGGTGGTTGTGTCTTTTTGTGTTTAAGTTCTATTCTTGTCTCTCTGTTTGGATCTATAGCCCATTAACACCCTATCAACTAGGCGGAAACATTTGGAAACTTGAGAATCTCCTTCAGATGTTTAAATCTGTGTGACTTTGGGAATCTGACTTAATGGATCTACCACATGCACCTCAGCATTTGTTAGGAACTCAGACCCTTTTAAAATAGAGAGGGCAAAGAACTCGCGAGCCCGCACCACTTCTCTGTGTTTTAGTCGATTCTAGCAGTTGTCACATCTAGAAATGTCACTTGCACTTCTGCCCACCAGCACAGAGGAGCCCTTGGTTTGCTGTTCTCCAGCTCCCCTTGGGGCC
>JAUBOD010000791.1:326250-339695 GCA_032353885.1 Nothura maculosa
GTTCCCTTCCCACATATACAGCCGTGCTCCTGTGCACGATTAAACTATGAAAAATGCAAGCAGCCTGGGAAAGGGTCTTTATATAGTGGAGAGTCTCCCTTTTCCAAGGGGTGCCAAACCTCGTTTTTGCCTATTTATATGTAAATTTTTGTCAGGAGAAGCGAGTTTTCTGCAGGGAGATTGAGCCTCTCTAGTTGTTGCTACCTGCTGGGACTTGTTAAATGTTTCTTAAACCTAAAGGTAGCAAACAAGTGGTTTTCCCAGGCTTAAATCTTAGGCTGAAAGCAGAGCTTTTTGTCAAGCAGCTGAATGACTTTGTGTCACCAGCCCTTTTTGGTGGAAACAGCCCTTTGAGATGAGTTTTTGGAGATGTTTAAGAAAAAAAAAAAAAGAGAAAAAAGTTCTGTTGTAAATTTTAAAAAATGTTTTATCACCATATCTATAATGTCACGTAACATTCACGTTATCCTAAAGGATGAGGAGCCTCCCTGCTGCAGGGGAAAAGCTTTTCGCCCTGGACTTGCTCAGCCTTCCTTTCTAACAGTCTCTATGCTCAGTCAAATCAGGCAACTCTTCAGCTCTAAAGTGCATGTTAGGAATGAATCATTATCACCACTTCATACTGCCGCATTTGATTTGTTTTTAAATTTAGAAAGGTGAATAAAAATGCATTTTGCACGTTAGTTGCAGCCCAGGCAGCATCGCATCCTCATTGAGGTGCCTTGGCAGGGAGATACGGAGGCTGGAAAGAGGTGAGTCTTGGCAGATGGGAGCGGGAAGGACTCCGGGTAAATGACAGGACATTCCTGCTATTTTCGTGCAAGTCACGTTGGAGGCCAGCAGTGTCCCAGTGGATGGACTTGGATGTTGCGAGAGAGAAAAATACATCGTGTCTGACGAGACTTGGTCTAAGCACATTGGTTGTATTTACCTCTCATGCTGTGAGCGCACTTTTGAGGCGAGGCGGGTACGTTTTAGCGACTGCAAAGGCTCTGGGTCTCCTACGGAGCGCAGTATTGGAGTGCCTTTGAATGCTCTTTTCTGCTCATTGTAATGCAGCAACTGCGAGAATCAGAAAATTGGCTGCAATTCTGGTAGAGAACCAGTGACATCTTGTATACTTTTATTTTCCAAGTGAGCGTTTATTTGTTTTTAATGCGTATAACTTTGCAGTGATTTGCCTAGTTTGCAGGGCATCACCAGCTCCTTGACACCCTTCAAAATAATGAATGCCACAAAGCTCAGTGCTACAAATCCATGGGTTTTCTACTGATCTAAGCCCTCTACCTCAGTGCCCAAACTCCTGAAGTGCTCCGAACCGCCAGCATCCCGTGGCTTTTGTCATTTCCCAGGGGTAGCTTGGTGTCTGTTGTGTGTCCTGTGCAAACACGTCGTGCTGTCCCTGCGGACCCGCGTGCTCCGCGTCGCCCCATCGGAGCTTTAACCCTCCTCGTGTTCCCTGGGCGTTTGCGAGGTGCTTGTGGGCGTTGGTGTGTGTGCCTCCTCCAGCGTAACCGGCTTGTGCTCGTGTTTTACTTCTCATGCTATTTTGACGTTTCTTTTTTATTTTTTTCCCCCTTTCTCGCCCCTTTTTTATTTTATTTTTTCCCCTTATTTTTATTTTATTCTCTCTTTTTTTTTTTTTTCCCTTCTTCTTCTCTCCTCCGCTTCTGCTCTCTGGACGCAGCCAAACGCAAAGCGTGGAAACTAAACCGTGTTGGTAGCCTGCGAAATATATACAGCAGCAGCAGCACCAACACCGAAGGTAACGAAACGGCACGTTGTAGCTCAGCGCCTCCCCTCTCCCACCGCCTTTGCCCCCGTTTTTTGTAACCCGCTTTTCCGAAACTGGTCCTAGATGCAGGAATGCAAGTCCAGTTTGCCCCGAGCATGCGTGCTTTCATCCCCTGTTTGCAGAGTCGTTCCCGTGGTCTTTTCATCTCCCTCCTTTTTTTTTTTTTCCTTTTGTTTGTGCATTTTATATTTTGCCATTCGTGTTCCTTTTCAGCTTACTTAAATTTTGACCTTTCCCTCTAGTCACAGAGTGGCGATGTTTAAATTACTTCAGCAACCCATTTTCCTTCTCTTTATTTATTTAATTTTTTCCTTTTTTTTTTTTTCCTTTTCCCCTTTATACATGCGGGCACCCAATGTAATATTTCCCGAGTTATTACGGTTTTTAAAAGTGTTAGCACCAGGTGTAATGATCTGTAGCCGAATACAATAGTGTGTGCCGTGACATTTAAGTAACAGTCTTAATTTGTTTTGTGCACCCGTTCTCCATAATGCTCTTTGCAGCTCTAATCCAAAGGCGAGACAGTGCCGGGTCATTTGCATGTGCTGCTCTTGCTTGTAAATTCTGGATATTGTTGTATTTTTAAAGGTCACCCGGTGCCAAAGTTCACAAATTGACTTGCATTGCTTTTCTTTTTCTCCCCACTGAAGACAGCCGTCATGGCTTTTATATAACAGCAGATGGAATTCTCTTTCTTTTTCCTACTCGTACCTTCATTGGAACAACACAATTATAAACTTCCTTCTTTTATATACAGATACAAATGTATATATATATATGTATTCTTTTTTTGTTGTTATAACGAATGTCAAAGGGGAGAATTGCTTGGAAGCCGGGCAAGGAGTAAAAAAATCTCGGCCGTCCTCTCCACCCGGGGATGAGAAGAGGGGAGAGAGCGCGAAATATGGAATGCAAAATAGGTCACAACTCAGTGATCTCCCTGTAACGGGGTTGGGGGGAGGATTTTTTTTCACTTAAGTGCGAACCAAATGGGTCAAGTAATCACGAGCGCATGCCCTAACACTAATTGACTTATTTTGGAATGATTATAACTGTAATATTTTTCTTAATGTCACTGTTTTCTGGGCTGTTGATTTTAGTGATTGCCAAGCAGTGGCATTAAATCTCCTGTAAATTTTAAATTGCATGCTATTTCTGTAAACAAGTCCCTATGTTCACATCCTGATCATTAACCTTTGGTGATTTATATCGCCGTCCTTTTCTTTTTTTTCTTTTTTTTCTTTTTTTCTTTTGCACAATTACTGCTGCCGGATGCCTTGGTCTCGCTGCCAAATAAAGTGGCAGGGAAGCAAGTGCACTTTTACTGCAGCCTGATACGGAAGCTTTTCTTTTTAATTATGATTTTATTTTATTTCTCATTGTAAATGTAAAATTGTTGCCTCTTAGAGCAAGAGCAGCAAAATTCTGGTTTAGTCTTTTCCTTATCTTTTTGGGCACAAGTGTAAAATGTGAAATGAAAGAGAAAATGATTATTGGAATAAGTTTGCTGTTTTTTTGCAATTTAAAGGAAAACTTACTCAATACTTGTTAAAATTCTGCATTTTTAATCTTAGATTCTTTTTTTCCTTCCCATTAGATGCCAGGCCAGCTTGTTATAAGTTTGCCCAAGAAATAAACTTGTGGTTTCTTATCTACTTGTCAACAGAATTCTAACAGTGAAAAAAAAAGTATAAATAATTGCCTTAAAAATAATTTTCAAAATCTCCTAATTTAAGGGTACATTTGAAGAGTCTTTTACCGTGTTGATTAAACCTAAGGCAAGTGGGCTGAAAGCACTTGCTTTATAGAGGAACATGTCCCTAAAGACTGCGCTAGAAGAGTTCGGAGAAATGTCACCAGTATGAAATTCTGTACCCAAATTGGACAAATTTGTCTATCTTGGAAATATTAGCCCTGCTAAAGGGCCGATGTCCTGTATAATTTGGCATCCTTGAGCCTGTATGTTAAGCCTTTGCTTGATAGCAGGAATCACAGGGTTGGCAGAGTTAATGAGCAGTGTAAGGACTAAAAGCCACATGTTTGGGTAATTATGCCTTCAAAAAAGGGAATGGTGATAGGAAATGACAGTCCAGAATAACAAATCTGCTTTAGTCTCTAGCACATGCTTCTCAATTGCATTTATACCTTTCTGCAGGACAGAAATATTCCTGTTGATGAAGTGGAGTCTTTTTTGAAAGCCTGGTTTAGAGAACAGCCCCTCGGTTACTTTTTAATTCTGTTACCTAGATGTTTCTGCGAGCTTGCAGGTAGCAAAATCTCCACCTGAGATGCTGAATAAGCCTGGCAGGGTTGTTAAATACAGGATTGCTCTTTCCACATCAACAGAACTTGCGACACGGTAGGAGAGGCGTCTCACTGAAGTTGACAGTGAAGTTGGTAAACATCTATAGAGATCTTAAATCCTCGCTTTGCCCGCTCTTTGTCATTATGTGCATGACACTGGAGCTGCAGAGCTCTCCTGGAGACCTTTTTTCCTGCACATTTGTGGCCTCCAGGACTACCTTAGCTTTCAAAGGTAGCGATGCCCTCGCTGACCTGATGCTACGCCTATGCCGAAAGGTAGCGTGGTCCATGGTGCCCCACCATGGAATTTTACCAGCAAACTGCAGCCTCAAAACGTGTTTAGATTTTTGAAACGAATGATATGAACCATCTAATGCACATCTGGACTGAGGAACTGAATTAAAACTTACGCTGTGGGCTTCTTCCAACCATCATTGTGTTGGCACCCAACTGAAACGAGTGACACGTGGCAGGAGAAGCCAAGTGCCTGCAGCTGGGACCAAGCCTTTTGGTGGCTGTTTCTCAGCCTTGGGTAACAGTATAAAATGGTGCTATGGAAGAAGCCTTCCCATGGAACACAACCTTTACCACGAGCTGTGGGCAACGGATAGCACGGCTCGGCTGTCCTGATAGGGTTGATTTTCAAAACTAATTAGATTTAGACACTGGGTTTGGAAAGGGGAGAGAAGTATTAGCATAGTCATGCCCAGTGGGACATGGCACAAATATTTCCTTAATTGAGGCGGCTAATAAACATACTTATCTTCCACGTTGCGGGGATAATTTACGCCGAGTGGCAAAAAGGTAATGGGAGCTAATGTTATCTAGTACATGAAAAACACACGGCTCTGTGGTAAACAAATTGTCAATTGTAAACATCTTCTCATTATCGTCCTTTTGAGAAGGTGGAGGGTTATTAGGAAGGGTGCTTGAGCACAGGCGAGTTTGGCGGGATGAAGGGCAATCTAGAGAGGCAGCTGAAGCAGGTCTCGGCGTTACTTCACGCATGCTTGACACGTTGCAGGCTGGACCCTCGACTCCTGAAGCTGCTTGGTGGCTGTTGGAAATACATCAACCCACTCGTTTGGTCCTGTGCTCTTCTCCCCAGAAAAGGCACCTTATTTTAGCAGCACCGCTGCCCGTGAGCTGGTTAAAAGCTGCTGTCTGGGAAGCGAGGCAATCTGGGCTTCATTTGTGGTTGTGTCGCAATATTCACATAGGCCTCTGAGAAACTGCTTAATCCTAGCTCTCCATCATCCACCTGTGCAAGAGTTTTTTTGTTTCCATGCAAGTTTTGGGGTCAATTTGAGCTCTGGAGAGGGTCAAGCAGAGATGTCCTTGCCTTAGGTGGACTTCAAGCTGCAGTGAGTAGTCGCTCACTGTTGTAGCCACTGTAAGGCTAATCTTGCAGTTCTGGCTATTGGGAATAAAAGACATGGAAATGCCAAGAAAAGGTAGCAATGGAAAAAAAATATGCCTGGGGTGAGTAGTCCCATGAAGCCCCTTGGAAATGGTGGTGCTGATGATTCACATGCTGTTAGCTACAGCGAGTAGCTTTGTCCTGAAACTTGGGGGTTGCATGTTCACTTCCACTGGTCCTGTTGTGGGGGAAAAGAAAAATGTTCGATCGCATCCTCATCTCTCAATTCCACCTTTTTCCCCCCATTTTAGCCACCTCTCCTGCTTTTTTAAAAAAAAATCTAAACAAACAGCACCACCATTTTTTTAGGCAGCTCCTGTTGCTAATAACTTCCAAATGTAAATCAGCTGCAGCTGTTTGTTAGCACTTTAACCCTTTGTCTGCTTCGCTTCCAGGAAATAATTGATGACTGATTGGCCCATTAACCTTTTACTAAAAAAAAGAAAAAAGAAAAAGAAAAAAAAGAAAGTTTGACAGCCTGGACTTGTGTAATGAGGAGGGATTCCAGGGGAAATCGGCTTGACGGCCGAGTTGCTTGCCCCCGAGGATGCAAAATTAGCCCCCCGGGACCTTGTCTGCATGGAAACTGGACACAATTAGTGCAATATCCGGCGTTATTAATGTAGTTGGGAGTAATTGGGCAGGTTGATTTCGACAGGTTGATGGTGCTAAAATACTATTATAGGGGACCTTTCTGTGAATTCCTGTTAAACGTGGAAGGCTGTGTAATGAAATTTTGTGATTGGGCTCATAGGGGTTCAAATAGCACGACCTGTGGTTTTCCTGGAGAGGGAAAACTGAACAATTTTGTCCTTCTGCCTGGGCTTTCCTGTTTGTGCACATAGTGCTTACAGACCTGCACGCCGCACGTGCTGGCTTGTGGGCTGTTGTGTTTCCAAACTGCACTTGCAAGATATTTCTTTGTGTTTAAGGAGAAAATGTGTTGCTGAAGTCTTCAGCAACGGCACATGCTTCTTAAGTGTCCTTCCAGCCCAGGCTTTCAATGTGCTGCAGATCCAGCCTTCTAAGCCATAGCAGGACAGGGCCTGTTGGGACGTCTCACCAACCTGGGACATGGATTTCCCACCCCTGAACCCCCAGGGATGCAAATCTTTGCCAGGCCACAGGTCTTCGTGTTGGGGAGCTGCCTAGGAGAGCAACCAAGGTTGCAGCTTGTCACAGTGTCATCTGGTCACAGCAAGGTCAGCGGGTTAGACAGGACAGTCTTCCCTTTGGGAAAAGAAAGCTTTGCATCTAAATTGGACCATGGGAATGGCTGGAAGTCTTTCTTGGTTTGTACTGTAGTATTACTAGCTGTTTGGGTGCCCTTTGCACTAGACCTTCCATAAGCAGAATGGCAGTCAGTGCTGGATAATGCCACATAAAACTGGCTGCATTATATACATAGATAGATGGATATATATATATATATATATATACACACACATATATATATGTGTGTGTGTATATATATATATATATATATATATATATCCCTAGCAGCAGTACCAAGTAATTGCCATAAAAATCTTTGAGCTAAGCATTTGTGTTTTATTTGCTGTCCCTGCTTATGGAATACTTTGTTATGCTCTTTACAGAAAACTTTGCTTTCTGTGTGCTCCCTTCTCATCCCTCTGCTTGCATCAAGGGAAACCTTATTTGGACAGATGGAAGCATTTGCAGCCAATTTATGTGGAAGGTCTTTCGGAGCTGGTGACTTTGGTGACTGGGCATTTGGAAAGACTCCTTTAGCAAGACTTCAAAAGTACAAAAATGTGTCACGTAACCATTAAAAAAAAAGCTAAGAATGATGAATTTCCTAAATTGGACCCACTCTACAGGAGGCTGCTACAAGTGGGATGGAATTTTTCATGCTCTCTTATCTTGCCAGGGTTCTTTCTGCTTTGTCAGGGCCCTCCTCCCTTCAGCTTCAGCAAGACATGCTGGAGGTGCTTCAGCTTTTATTCAAGATAACTGCATTTTCCTAGAGAGGGCAGCACTCAGGGCTGAAAGTAATTTTATTTCTTGCTGATGATCTATTTTGGTCGCTCTGGCATCTTTCTCCAAAACTTATGAAGCACCATTTGGTAATTGTGGCTTTTCTCATGATGTAACCATAATTTTGCATAATGACCGGGATTTTTTTTTTTTTTTACTTATTTGGTTTTGCTTTTTTAACATCGTATTGCTGTAACATAGAAGTTAGGAAGTTGTGTGGTCGCTCTTCTGCATTCACCCATGTACCTTTTTTAAGTCAAACCAGCACTTGTGAGGTGTCCTCATTCACCTTGAAATAACCTTCACCTCAGCGTTTATTCTCAGCTCAACGTACAATGCAACCTCCTCCTATCTTCTGAAAGTTCATTAAAACGCAGTCTAATTACCCACCACTATTAGCAAGCTGACCTCCATGGACTTCCGTGCAGCTCGGGAGATTTACACCAGCGTAAGCGTTGGCCTTGCTAGCCTCGAGTTTGTTGAAGAAATCCAGTCGTCCCATCGCTCGAGCAAATGGCTTGAGCGAGCAGCTCCGCTGCCTTGAAAGCAAGGGCTAGATTTGTCACTTATCCTTGCACGGTTATAGATGAAGGGGTAATGCAGACGTTTCGTGGCTCTGAATGTATAATAAGTCATTAGTAGACGAGTGAATGTAAATGCCCTTTCTAAAGCCCATTATGGCTGATGTTCACCAGAACTTTGTGCTCTATTATTCTCTTCCTTTCATGCTTCATGCCTGCCCTTCCTAATTCCACTTTCGCAGCTTCCTTGATGTTTTTTTTCTTTTTTAATTTGACTTTGGTGTCCCATGTGTAGTTCAAGTTCATATACTGCAGTCCTGTGGCCTCGATACTTATTCTTATGCTCTAGTGGCCCTAAGGATGTTTCACTGCCCCTTTCTGCTGGTGTCTCGGGTTGTTTTCTCATCTCGCGAGTGAAAGCTGAACAGGTTGCAGTGTTGCTAATCCTGTGTTATAGCCCACTGTATTTATACTATAGGAAAGGAAACGCCTGTGTCTGGTCTTCATATATCTGTGCATGTACATACGTGCTTGAAAAAAATGGGTAAATTGTCAAATGATCATGTCTTTATGCTCTATTCATCTCTTATTTTGAGGGATACTTTCTTTTTCTGGCATGTAGGTCTTGCCACCACAGGCTTAAGTATAACTAGTGGTTCTAAGCCACTTCATGGTTAGAGAAATGGAGACATAAGCACACACACACGCACTGTTATTTTCCATATATATCCCAAACTTTATATATATAGTATAACATGTTGAAGAGAAAAGCAATGGATCAATAGATTTTCTGATGCACCATGCAGCTTTGGTGTCTTGGGATGTATTTAGCCTAAGGTCTCCGATGTCCTCACCTTTCTTTCCCTGTTAATTTGCAGAAATGCTTCTCAGATAAGACCATATTTAGGCCTAGCTATTGATATCCTTAATGTTTTTTTTTTCTTCTTCTTTTCCAGAACAAGAAGAAAACTTTGAGTTTATCATTGTCTCTCTCACTGGCCAGACATGGCACTTTGAAGCTACTACATATGAAGAAAGAGATGCATGGGTACAAGCCATAGAGAGTCAGATCTTGGCCAGTTTGCAGTCATGTGAGAGCAGCAAGAACAAGGTACAGTACCCAAAGTACTGAATGTAAGTAATGGCACATTGGTAACTAAGAGGAAAACAAAGTCACCAAACCTGTTGGAAAAACCTGAACCCCTGGAGAGAAGTGCATAAGCTTAGGCACAGTTTAGAGTGGTATCAAACTGCTGCATACGTGTCAGATATCTCAAGAAAACTGGTCATCTGAACTGTTTTGCAATTTGCTTTCACAGCAATTGAGTAATTTATTTTGAGTTAGAGATGTGCAAAGGAGCCTTGAAGGAAAGCCTATTTTGGGGGAGAGTGAAGGCACATCCCAAACCTAACTCTTACTAGTCAAATCTCTAATTAAATATTGTTGAGCCCCTGCATGGCAAAGTTTAGTTCAATTTTCTGGTTGACCTAATAATAAATGTGCAGTAATATTCATCTGGTTGGCTCAGTGATGATGCAATACAGCTTGCAGAAGTTAAAAATAAGTTACTGCCTTTGTGTCTCCTGTTTTACAAAACCCCTGTGCAATTTTTCTTTTCTTTAATGACACTGAATCAATTCTTTATGGTTTTGTGATTTAACAGAATGCTAATCTAATATAACGGAAAACTAATCTAGAAATACTGCATCAAATATTTTTTGGGGAGGAAGAAGAAAATGGCTGGAGAGGAACAGGCTGCCTTTTCTGTTGTACTTTAAAATCTGATCCTTCAGCCATTGCTCATTTTCAGAGGCACAGGAAGACAACTAATTCTGGGGACTTGGTATTTGCAAACACTTCACAGTTAGAGAGCAAGATACTGAGGGAGGGGGAGAAATGGGGACATCCTTCAACACCATCCCCCTGAAAAATGTCTTTAATCATTTCGTGTTACTAAGAAGGAGAGTTCAAAATACTTGAAATGAAAGCCTGCATTCATTACTTCCCTACCAGAGTAGCTTGGACGCAGTAATTATCATCATCATAATTTACTTCCCATTTTGCTTTAAAAAAAAAAAAAAAGGGAATATATTGTTCTGGAATGGAGAAGAATTCCTGACTATTGTTTATGCCTGATTTCCGTGGAATTGCATGTTCTAATGTACGTATTTTAGAATCCCAAACTGCCTATATACGTTACCACATTACCAAGGCAGCATGACAGGGCAATTTTGTTCCCTAATACCTATATAGTTCATATATATAACTATATACTATTAGAGAAGATGACGAGTGGATTATATTTATTATTCAATAACTATATAGATAGAAAAGATTGAATTTCACGTATGTTAAATACTTTAAAAGGAGACTCCATTTAGAAGATTTTACTTACATAAGGAGTATTTTTGGTTATATCCTTAACCTGCCGTAGTACTCAGAGAAGTTTCTTCTGTAAAAATACTACTGATGTCTGAAAATACAGTGGGAGAAGTAGTGGCAATTGTGTAAGAGTGTGCCTTTTTGGTAGATTGGGAGTGTACATCTCCACATTGCTGTACTTAAGGCCTGGTCCTTAAGGAATTAATTGTAAGGAAACCATAATTTGGTAAAGCTGGCCAACAATTTTTGTATCCAAAAGCTTACCAGGTGCTGTAGTTGTATGGAACTGAACTGCTTACACCTAGTGACAGTTCCACTAGGTTCAAGAAAAGAGGTCCCTGACAGATCTTCATGGAGAGAACTGAAATGGGAGCCATCTGATTTGGGCTGACATTTTGATGATAAAAGGCTATCAATTTCTTCTGCAAATCACCCCTTAGTCTTCATTAATCAAAGCACATGCGTCAATAAAAGAAATTGATTTTATCTAATAATATTTGTATCTGATTTATATCAAGAAATAAACCTGCACTGAGTATACCTTTTTGGTAGCAAGGTTTGTTTTTAGGCTTGGCTTTCTCCTGCACAGCATCCGCTATTGTTTGAGTCATGTCCAGTATCCCCAAAATCTGGATTTGGATTCACAGGATTAAGAGAGCTCTAGGAAAAGTCTTGAGCCACCAGAAATGTGGGAGGAAATAGGAGTATCAGCTTGGCAAGGATGAAATTGTCATTCTCAAAGATGCTGAAGGAGCACTATTTCTGGAGAAGCAAACCAAACTCTGCAGGTTTCTTAACACAGTCAACCTTGGTCTGAGCTTAGCTTTCTCCTCCAGCTGACAGCTGTGTTGTCTAGACTTTTTCATTGGCTTCTAATTTGTTTTATGTGTTTCCTTCAATATCCTCAGTCCCGACTGACAAGTCAGAATGAGGCCATGGCCCTGCAGTCGATAAGAAACATCAGAGGCAACTCTCACTGCGTGGACTGCGAGGCACAGAGTAAGTCCAGCCCCTGCTAACGCAAGAGCTTGGCCTTTTAACGCTGACCCCTTCTCCTTGGCCAAGACTTGCATGAACACCCACCTTGGGCCTTTGTCTCTTTGGCGTTATATTCTGTGCGTGGTTTGAACACGTTTGTTAGGAAGTCTGTTTAATCAAACTTGCTTTATGTTAGTTCGTAGTTAATATATGCTATGTCAAATGAATTCTGATTTTTTTGTTATTGTTCCTCTGTGTTATTTCACTTCCACTTTAAATGTGAGCATCTCTTCACTTTCCTTTGAAGAGGAGGAAAAAATACTGTGCTGTTTGACATCAGTTACTCCCATTTTCCTCCTATTTGAGAGTGGAGAGGGCATGTGGGCCTTGGCAATAGTCTCAAAGTGGTAAAACTAGATTTTGTATTTTCTTGTCAGAAGAAACCAAAGTCATTGCTCATTATACCTGGATACTCAAAAACTGATTTGGGATTTTTTCCCCCCTTTGTGTTTCTTTCCCCTTTTTATTTTTTAAACATATACTTAATGTTCAGGAGAGTGTTCTCAAGAAGACTTTGAGCTGCTGTTCACCTCACTAACCCCAGCTGAGGTCATTATTCTTTTGCTCTTTAGTTCCAGGGGTTTGTAACAAAGCCATGAAAAGGAAGTACTCTTGCTCCAAAGCAATTAGTTGTGGAAGCAGAAGGAATGAGAACTTGGGCATCTTTATTTCTTTGGTATTTGAAAGGCAGAACTTTTCTTGTGATTTCACAGGTGCTTAAAATGGAAAAATATTCATTTACTTTTTTGCGTCAATGCTTGGAGTTGTTTTAAAACACTCTTTAGAAATTAGACTACTGATCTAAGCCGTCTTAACATCCCAGTTAACTTGAAAGTGAGCATTCCTACAGATACACAGGTGCTTTTGCATGAATAATTCACTGCCCGCATAGTTAGCAATTTAAGGTGATTTGGTCACCCATCAACAAACCTATTTATCCCCTGCCTCAACTTCAGAAGACTTGAAGGGGATGCAGTTGGAGTTAATAGGCATTTAAAATGAAGTTTTTTCTAGTCCGTACCATCAAAATATTCTTCCCTTACAGATTTATTGATTTCAATTGCTTCTTTGGAAGGCTGGCAAGTATTTATGTGTTGTCTGCAGGAGATGGATCAAAAACCAAGGCAGCCGCTCTGTCCCTGGCGGTCACTGATATGAGCCTTGGCCAACTTGGCCTGTGAGCACTTGCATCTTGTCAGAACAGCAGGTCTTGTTGACCTGCTTGGAGGTGGTCCCCAATAGAAATATCGAAGGGACTTCTCTCACCAACAGGGAGAAAAAATAGCAGCATCAGCGAATTAAGATCTTTATGTTCTCTTGACTCGTAATCCAGCAACAAATCTGTTAGTTGGTTTGGATTTTGACGTACAAGGACAGAACTGCTCTTATTTAAAAGTGTTGCCTATTAGTGTGATAGCCATTGAGGTTTATTCCCAAGCTTGAATAAAAACCTTAGGTATAGTTCAAGTAAAAGATTTCAAAGGTGCTGTGCTATGGTCTTCACATGGCCTTGATGCATATTTGGTTTAGTTGAAGTACTCACTGTTGCGAGCAGCCCCCGTTGCACAGTGCTCCCGATTCCTTCTCTAGTCTCTCTCTGCTGCAAGAGGGGATGGTGTTTTCCTAGACCCTGCTCGCTGGATGAGATCCCTTCACTGCAGACTGGTTCCCACACCTGCACACGCCCTTTCTACTTTGGGGAATAGGTCCCGATCCATTTAAGCTGGCTGAAGTGAATGTTGTCACCAAGGTGCCACTGGGATTTGTGCAACTGCAATGTGTGATCAATCCAGAAAGCGACTGTGCAGGAAAGCACTGCAGGGGAATTGTTTTTATTTTTTGTTTTTCCTTTCAACCAGATTATTTTTCACTCAGATTAGATGAGGCTGGGGGCACATGCATCCTCCCGGCGGAAGGGAAGTGCCAGGACCCTGTTATTGGGGAGAGGCAGGATGGGACTGCCCCTTTTGGCAGCAGTCAACACTT
>JAUBOD010000791.1:351621-364471 GCA_032353885.1 Nothura maculosa
TTGATGTGGCTTTGTTTGCTTGTTTTTTGGAGTTTCTTTTCACGGTGCTTTATGCCCACAAATCATGGAAAACTTGCTCTTATTTTTGAAGCTAGTTTCTAATGTTAGTGGAAAAAAAATGTTTCATTTCTCTCCCAAATAGCTAACTAGGATAGAGAGCCCCTGAGAGTCCTAAGTGCTCATGGGGTCCTGAGTGTGAGGTTATGTCTGCTTGACCATAAAATAATGAGGAAAAGAAGCAATGTAGATGTTGGAAGTAGAGCAAACCATTGCCATGCCTATTAAAAACCATGCAGGCCAGTATTTAGCACTGTTCTTACCACTGAGGAATGGGAAGAGCTAATTGGAACAATAACATGAATTTCAAGTAATAACAATTGGATATTGGGTGTAAAATTTGAGGAGAAACGTGGCTTCCATCAAATTAATGGTCAAAGGCCAGGGCCACTTAATGTGAGTCAAAGGCCAGCCGCTGTGGATTAATCTTTTGCCCGAAAATTATTTGATCCCTGTCTAAGCTTTTAGAAAGAAAGTAGAAATGCGGTAACGCACCACAGAAAAATCTGCTGTAACAAAAGAGGGACGAAAGTGTCAGCGTGACGGTGACATTTCACGTCGCTCGCTGACCATAGGAAGCAGCAGCAGTCAGGGCAAGGCGACATGGCCTGAAACAAATTGCCCTTTGGACTCCCACAAAAGCAGAAAGCTCCCTCGAGGCTTGCAGTTGATAAATATATTGTTGGGGATGTGCTGTGCTGCGCTTGGGCTTGGGCACTGCCTCCCCCTCAGGCACTGCAGCAGG
This sequence comes from Nothura maculosa, assembly GCA_032353885.1. NCBI lineage: Eukaryota > Metazoa > Chordata > Aves > Tinamiformes > Tinamidae > Nothura > Nothura maculosa. The sequence goes on from JAUBOD010000791.1 coordinate 352,424, forward strand.
AGCCCAGATCTCACCCAAGAGACCGGGATGGCTTCTCCACAGCCTGCATTCACAGAAGGCTCCAAACTTGTCCAGGGAGCTCGTAATTACGCACTGGACTGTCACCCAGACCATATGCCAGGCACCACTTCTGCAGAATCGCAAAGATGACCAGGTAAGGGATTTTTTTCTGGGGTCTTGAGAAGGTCTGGAAGCCTGGGATGAGAGTTGGTGGCAATCAGAATGGCTAGTTTTGGTGCATTAGTTTTCTTTCAAGACCATAAACCTGTCCCTCCAACCCTGAGGCTGGTATGAATGCTGTATGGATATAAGGGAAGCAGTGGGGATTTGTGGCCTGTGGTGAGAGGGCAAGTGGAGCCAGATCAGCCCTTTCCACAGCAGCTAGTGCTAAAATGCAGGTTAGGCCAATATTGCTAACCCTTATTGAGGTACTAATAATTGCATTTTCTCATATATATACATATATATATGAGAAAATGCAATTATATATATATATATAATTGCATTTATATATATTATATTGCAATTATATATATATATATAATTGCATTTATATATATATATAATTGCTGATACCCTATAATTGCTGATACCCTACCAAGCTTGGAATTTCTTGTGTGGATCGGAGTCTGAAACAGATTTAATTCTGAGATCTTATTTATGGTGCACATTTTAGCAATTTAACATGACTTTGGGATAGCACTCAGGACTCTCAGGGGCTCTCTATCCTAGTTAGCTATTTGGGAGAGAAATGAAACATTTTTTTTTCACTAACATTAGAAACTAGCTTCAAAAATAGGGGCAAGTTCAGACTGAGTGAGTAAAAGCTCTGTTAAATTCATGCCATTCTCTTTCAAGGGTTAGGATCTATCAAACGGGAGGGATTTTTATAGGGATGATAGCAGACAGTTGCGTGGCTCCCAGACCAAATCCTTGCTCAAAAACACAGAAATGATTAAACTTTGCAAGAGAACATTTGCAAGGGAGTACATTTACATCAGCTACGCTTCCTTGCATCCATCCTTATAATCTATGCTGAAATTAAGTGTCACGCTGCTCGGCGTGTGTGTGCATACGCATACCTGCTACCCTGCAATAGAATAAGTATGGAGAGTTTCGGCTTAAATATGTCAAGAGCAGCTAAAATTTACTGCATGAAGCATTGGGCCTCCTTACCAGGGATGGTAAGGATCCTTAGCATCCTTCTGCTATGAACAATAACTATCTTATCAATCCTTTATGAAAACAAAACCCAGCGACGACCACAGCTGTTGCCATCTAGATATAGACAGTTGTGAGGCAGGAGCTTGCTGTAATAAAAAGGCAGAAGAGCAACTGATGGGGAGAAAAAATGCCAAATGGCAAATGTGAGCTGTCACAAGGCCCCTATGGTGAGATCACCCTGTGGTGAGATCCAAAGGCCCATGACTGAGACGTGTTCAACTTGAGGCAAGTATCGTCAGCTGGGTGCTCGCTGCTGCCGAGCATGGAGCTGTATGTGTTGGGCATTGCATGGAGGTGCTTAGTCATTAGAAAAATAAAACGTGAAAAATGTTTTAAGCGTATTATATGTAAAATATTTTATTGAAACCTTTCTGTGCACTTGGTGCTTAGCTGTTCCCCGCATTTCTCTGCCCTAAGGTCATGGCTGGCTCCCTTGCTGTATGGTGGGCCCTAGCCTAACTTGACACTGAGCTGCTTTAACTAAATCCATCACTCAAATGGTTTGTTACACCTAGCTCAAAAACAGCTCCTCTAAAGCTGGTTTGATGCTGCCTTGTATCATTGAAGCCCTGTTTGTGTCACAAATCATTTCAAAAATTTCTCCCCAGCAATTGTGCACCATTGAGAGAAATCTGTATTTAGAGCAATTGTTCACATATAGTGTTTAGGGAAGGCAATGCCAAGAGCTTGGCAAGGCTGATGTTGTGTAACCTTTCTCCAGAGTTGGACGTCCCTCTCTTGTAATTTATTTTTCCTTTCGTTTTTTTTTGTTTTGTTTTGTTTTGTTTTGTTTTGTTTTGTTTTTCTCCTCCTCTTTCTCCCCCTGCTTTGTTTAAGCCTGAGCTTTGTTTCTGACTTGGCAGGATGCTGGTCACTTATGGCAAGGGACCAGGAGGCGGCGGGGATAAGACTTCGGTAAGATCACTAAATGAAAAGGGCAGCAGTGAAAAGACAGTGTTGGCTTTTGACCGCCCTGAAACCTGATCTACACATCAGCCCAAGCACAATTTCTCCACAGCTCTAAAATATTGGCCGGTTGGCAAAGACAACACATCTAGTGCTGGGTTTGAGACATACAGGTGCTGGTGGGGAGCCAGCAGGTAACTCCTGAATGGGCAAGAAGAAATGAGACCACTGTTGCTCTGGCTTTTAAGTAATTAAACAGCAGGGTAAAATGTGTCCAAGTGAACACAGGTGGCAGGTTTGAGCCTTCAGAAGCTTGGAAGTACAGGATGTGGTAGGGAGAAGAGGCCACTACTCACAGTTGGCGAGTCTCCAAAGGTACAGGTGGGACAGGCTTCAAAAAGTCTTGGTGCTGAATGGATGATTGTGTTGTGGCTTAGGAACCTTCCACATAGCTTTTCTTCATCCTTAAGAGATGTTAATTAACCTGGTTTCTTCCAGGTGGTAAGAATGGGTAGGTGATAGTTTGGTTGCATTTTCACTTCAGTACAGCACTAGCCAGACTTGGAAACCAGGTGTGTTTGCAATTAAACCACAATCTCACCTTCTGAAATTCCTCCTCACTGCAAGGAGCAGGTTTTTATCACTGTATGCCAAAACTGAAGATGATCTTCTGCCTCCAGCTTGTGATATTACCCACAATTTTTTTCCTTCCTCAACTCAAGAAGCAGATGTTTGCATCCATAATCCTTGCTCCATAAGGTACTGCTTTGATTGCAATTTCTAGAGGCATCAAGGGGCGAAACTGGACTAAATAGATTTTTGAAACCACAAATTTTGTTAATTTAAAAATCAATTCTTGCAAGAAAAAAAAAAGCCTTTTAGTTCTCTCGGCAGATGTTTTTATTCTGCATTCATCAAGAATAAGCAGTGATGCTCCTGACTTTACATTTCAGAGTGATTTGGGGCATACTTGAGGCTTTCTCACTTTTTGTTCTGCTGGGGCTCATCCCATTTCTGCTTGGTAGTCAGAAATAGCTCTTACTCCATTAAGCCAAGCTACAAATATTGCATAATGTTCATGCCAAAGAAACATTTTTAAAAAATAGGTGCAGAACATGTCTACAAGAGCTGTAGGTAGAAATAAGAGCAGTGTAGAAGCTGTGTGAAGATAACTTGCTTCCAACTTTGAGTTCTCCAACCTCATTGCTAAGCTTATGGCTCTAGGGCAAGTTAATTAAAGCTGACAGAGAATTTAGAAATGAGGAAGAGAACCAAAGGGTGGAGGGGGAACGTTTCTTAATTATGTTGTGGAATTGCCTTCTTATTCAGGGCCTTTGGAAACCCGTTTGCAACAAAGCACCTGCCTGTGGCTTCCCAGACGGATCAGCCCTGGATGGGACATTGGCTCTGGCCCGTAGGTTCGTTGGTGATTCAGTGAAACAGAGATTTGGAGGGTCAACCAACCAACCCAGCTGTTTCAGGTTTCTTTTTAAGTGCAAAGTGTCCGTTTCATATGAGTGATCACAGTTCTCTTAGAAATACGTCATCATAATTTTGCATTTTCTTCATGTGGGCTTTTGCAAAGGGTCTTGATGTTTGGAGAGAAAGCCTGCAATAAGGTTTTGAAAGGCAAGTTGGGCACCCAACTCATGCTGATTAGCACTGACAGTTGGGTGACAAGCTTCTCTATTTTTCTTTGAAAAAATCACCCTCTAAAAATACAGCTGCTGCAGGCATTTTTACTCTTTAAACTAAACATGAAATAACATGTGATTTAAATTTAAATCACATAAATTTGCCTAAAAAGAAAGGTTTATCTTAAATGGGTTATGTCTTGTTCCCTTGGAAGCAGACGTGGCCTTCAAACCTGAGGAACACGTGTGAAGGAAATTTGAACAAAAATGAGAGGAGAGGGTCTGGGATATGACCCTTATGACAATTTGAGGACTCAAGAAAAGGAGATAGGCCTTAAATGTCTTAAATGCTGTTCAAATGGGAGGTTTTTGATGAAGCCTGTTCTCACATTTGTGTTTTTATGGAGGCAGACAGCTTGTTGGACATGAAAGCGCTGGATGTGGAAAATGTGGGATAAGAGGAAGAGATGAGGATACAAGGAGTCATATTGTGAGCTTCAGAGAGGAGATTTCAGTAGGTTCAAGGAAAGCAATTTTTAAAAATGCCCAAACATGAAACATGATACCACGTTTAAAGGCAAATATGGGCAGCAGTCTGTATTTTAGGTGTTTATGTTTGTTTTTTACTGTGGAGAGGTGATGGACTATCCCACTGCCATAGTGGGAAATGTAAGAATCAACCCCATCTCTAGAGAAGGCTTTCAGGATGAAGGGAAAAAAAACAATATTGACAGTTCAAGAGAAAGGAAAGTTATAAAAAAGAAGCTGGGGCTTATGTTTCCCCAGATTTGGGATCAATAGCTTATGCTAAACAGAGCTTTTTCTTTAATGCCAGGAAAATACATAATCTACCCAAGCTCTATTTCTTCTAGCAAGATCCGTGGCTATGTAGCAGGACTAATGATGTTTCTGGTGGGTCAAAAAGTCAGCCAAAACCTAAGGTGAAATCAGCAGCCAGGAGGGGATTTGAATATAGCACCCAATTCCCATGTGAGTCTCAAGTTGAATCTCAAGTTAATGGGGAGAATAATTTGTCCAGCAGTATTTAATGGACAGCTTATGAGCCGGAATGTGGGCAGGATAGCTTGTAAATTTGAATGTGCCTATTTTCTTTGACAACAATCAATAACAGTGAGATTTATTAATGCATTTTGAGAGGTCTTCACAGGCTGTTTATGATCTTTCTGGGCAAGCTCGGATAAGTCAAAAAGATATAACAAAGAAGAGCAGGACTTCTGTGTTTGAAATCAATACTCTTTCTTTTCCCCATTTGCTTGTGAATGAAGGAATTGTTGTGTAACTTTGCAGTGACTCGTTCATCCCGCTCACTGCAAGGGAGCAGACTTGATGAGAAGGGTTGCGTTGCAAAGTGGATGCCAATATCCCCCTGTGTGGTTTTTGGTCCCATCTGAGTGGGTTTTGTTCTGTGAGCATTGGTTCAGGTCACGTTGTGGTCTTGATGCACGCAAACTGGTTTTCTTTTGGAGAAACCCAACTATGGAAGCTACATGTGGACTGAGTGTGCTCCAGGCCCTACTTTGAACGTAATAGTCGAACCAGTGGTATTCTTCAGACAGTTTCACACATCTGGTAGTTCCTTTCAGTTTTAGGGATTTAGTCGTCTTAGTTCTTGGGATTGAGGCTCAACTGAGTCAAAAGTAATCCACTAAGGCTATATATGTATGTGTATGTGTGTATATACGGGGATCTTGGTATGAGCTACTTCCATCTGTAAATATGTGCTGTTGTGCTAGTTTATTTGCTGATACAGTCAGAGCTTGATTTTTTCACAGCTTTAGACTGGATTATGCAACTTGGCCTGAAAACAGCAATCATCTTTCTTTTGAAGTGGTTACTTCCAAGATTCCTCAAGGTTTGCAGTATAATTTGGGGCCTTTTGCTAAAACCTTGTTCTTGATAGTCTCTTGCTCTTGGTATGAATCTATCATCATCTCATAGATGTCTCTTAGATGTCTCTTAAATGAATGAGATGTTCAGGGAAGAGCTATGAAAATATGCGGAGCCCTCAGTGATGCCTTGGCAGGAAATGCTTAAATGATATGATAACGAATGGGAATGAAATGATAACGGTGAGAAGATGGTTCAGAAATATCACTAGTAACCCCACATTGTTGGAGCAAGGCAAAGGGTTCAATGATCTAGAAGGCCTTTGCTTTCTAGATTGAGAGAATTTTTAGACGGGATCTTGGGGTGTTTCAGAAGCTATAGAAATGTTTTCCTATGTTTCTTGATTTCATGCTGAACTCATGAGTACTGCAGAAGACTGCAGAAATCAGCCCTCAGCTGAAATAAAGATCTAATTCCAGGGCTGTTTCCTCCTGTGTCCCCTGTTCCTCTACTGCATCCGCTAGATGTCCATTTCTGTAAGTTTTCCCTTCAGAACAAACCTATCATTTTTCACCACAGGATATTTACAGCTTCAATCAGTGCCAAATTCAATTGGCTTCTGATCTCATCGCTGGAAGTTATAGATGCAGATATTATTTGCACTGCGGTTAATTATGGAGCAATCAAACTTTGGCTTTTCCACTGTAATTTCCTCTGCCAGCTAATTTAATTAATCACCCCCAGCTCAGCTCTTCCAGCTGCGACCGGCAGGGTCATTAATTAGACATGTGGTGGTAGCTCATAGACCAGTTCCTGTGAAGGGGCTGCTGCCCACTTGATCTCTCAGGGAGTGATAGCTTTTCCTAAGCATCCAGGCAGGATTAGAGGTAGCTGACATGTTATTGTATCCCCTAGAAGCAAAAGCTATTCCCAGATGTGTGGTAAGCAACAGCTTGATCGCCTGGATCAGCAATGTAGGGGTCTTGGCTTTAGGCAGCTCCTGGCAGCAGTCCACCACTGAGGACATGCAATTTAGGGTTTAACTCTGTGTGTTGCACTGAATTCCTGTTTTCTTAGCTTTTTTTTTTGGTTTTTCTTTTTTTTTTTCTTTCTGTTTTAATGCTATGTAGTTGCTGGATCTGGATGCTCACCCTTGGTCTGGAGCGGAGCCTGCTAGGCACACCTGAGCTTGTAGTAATCCTTCCTTTCAGTCCTGGTAAAGGACCTCCCAAAAAGGCAGAGAAAGCTGAAGGGCCTCCTTTTGGACTGCTTTTGTCAGACAGAAAAGAGAAAATTTCCTGCATTTTGTATATATATGTATTTTGAGAGTGATAGAGTAAAAAAAAAAGAGAACCTTTTCCATGAGGAAAAAAAAAAAAGAAGAGTTTCTTTGCATCCAAATTAAGTCTCATCTGAATATTGGCAGCCAAAGCTAGCGGATGTGGGATAGGTGATGACCAAACCTAATAGTCCTGCAGCATCTGAGCATTTGGGTGAGAGAAGACAAGTCTTCTGCTTAGTCATTTCTCTCGCTTGATACATCTTGACACTTAGCACTAACAGACCCTTGGAATCCATTGGATCCAACTTTGCATCTGAAATGTCAAAGCATTCTCCCAAGCCTCAGTGTTCTTGGCCTGTAAATATAGTTGTGAGTCCAGTTTGGGGACGTTCGTTGTCCTCCTTGACATGCCAGGAAAGCCCCAGTAGTCTCATCACACCTCATATCATGGTGTAGGTTCCTGGAACAGCTTAGTTAGAAAAAGCTGAGACTAGCCAGGTTAATTGTGGCTTTCAGGCAGCTTCTTCAGCGATACACAACAGCTGAAGAGCTTCACTGTGGTTTGACTTTGAACCTTGTGCAAAACTGTCTCTTCGCATCAGCACATCTGTCTGCCAGGAGTAGCTTGCTGGTGGATTAGTTGGAGGGTCCCCCATTTCTCCTCAGCAGAGACAGACCCCTTTCAAGACATCTGTTTTAATAATGTTGGGTCACAAATGTGACACAAAGTCATCTTCTGTCCAAACCATCCAGCCACCTGCACCCACTAATACGGAATTGAAAATGAATGTCAAAAAACGAATGTATTGTTGTCTTCTCCACTGGATTGTAACTATGTCTGTTTTAAGAGCAAAGGAAGTACCATTAGATTCCCTTTCTGGAGGAGGAAGGTGTTTCTGTTGGCAGTCCTCTCTTCAAATACCTCCAAGTTTTCAGTGGTGGCTTTTGACTTCTTTGCATCTCAGAAGATTCCCTTGGTTTGGAGGGTTTTGCAATGACCCTTTCAACACCAAGTCCCTTCCTCACTTGCTGACAGAGCTCTGGGGGTTTGGGTAGAGGGAGCAGTTCACCACTTACCCCTGGGTGAAGGAGTTGCACGTGTTTTTACCATCAAACCTAGAGCACATGAGACATTGTTGACATGTTATTGCCATTGAAGCCTAGACTTAGGTGAGTAAGTGCTAAGAAAGCAGCCTGTTTGTTCATGGAGGTGCTACACGTTGCATCTGAAAGCAAGTTAGCTCTTCTGCTAGTTGGCAATGCATACAAACTTCATCTCAAGTTCCTGAAATAACCTTCCATAGCCCTTAGGCAAGCTGGAAAATTAGTTTGTTTTTGCTCTGCAAAAATTAGAATTACGCTTGGTCTCGATCAGCAGATTGCAATCACTCTGTGCGACTTTACCTACTCATCTTGCTAGGTTTTGTTTTATTTGAGCAATAAATATCTTAAATCTTCTCAGAGCTATTGCATGTCTTTGGTGAAGACTCATCACAGTGCTGCCAGGCATTCATCAAGCCTTCCAATGAACCACTGCATTAAGTATTCCTCTGCTCCTTATCAATCAAAACAGTTTACTTATAACTTTACTTTTTCCCCCCTGAAGTAATCAAAATTTGATATTCCACAGATTGCAGAAAATTGTCCCTCCTCTATTCTGTGCTAATCCATCACACGAAACAGGCATAATTTGGGCAGCAGAAGAGCATTAAATGTTTAAATAAGCAAGAGCCAGTCAATGAGAGAGCCCATTAACCGCTCCAGATGACAGGGCGAAAAAGCGTTTGGATCGCAGGTAGATTGGGAGCTGCAGTACAGGCAATTGCCGAGCAACAGGACAACTGCATTCTGCAGCAAGCAAAATATTTTCTGTACCTTTCAAATCCTCAAAAGAAATACCTAAGTCAACAGTGTTGCATGAGCTTTTCTTTCACTTGAGCTGCAATATTACACTCATTGAGCTCTTTGAGAATGAGTGCTAAAATCCATCTCAGGTTTACCACTCCTTTTATTTTTTTCCAGGGAATAGTAAAAGGAGACTTGCTCCTTTTCTTTTGGTCTTGTTTTCTTTGCACTACACTGACATTTTTGCTATATGAGCTGGTAATAGAAGGGCTTTCAGAAAAAGCTTATCTATTAAGGACCAAAGGGAAAAAGGAGATGCTGTATGGAAGACTTGAGCAAAACCTACCGGCTATCTTCAGCTCTTGAAATAACTGCTATAATAGAAAATGCAGTGGGCAGGCCTCATGCGATGAGGCTGATAATCATAAATATAGACATTATGGGATGTTTTGGTCATTCTAGTAAAGTAGTGGCAAAATTAGTCCTCCTTAAATGATGGTTTTAAGTCTTTGTGTGGTTTAGTATAGCATCAGCAAAGTAGTTATTCAGTAAGATTAGATCAAGGATACGATTTGGGTGTATTTAAAACCATCCGTCCTACTGTCCTTTTTTCCTTCATTTGAGTGGCATTTTAAACTAATTTCCTACTCTAGCAGTAGTCCCATTTATGGCATTTCTCTCCCTTTGACTTTATAGATGAAGCTTTTGCTTTCAGGGAGAATAAATCCCACGTCCCATGATCACAAGCTCTATAGCACCAAGGAAATGTTCTCCTATGCAGGGGCACATCTTCTCTTCAAAATACAGAAATGACCTCTTGCAGTTAGCACCCGAGTTTCCTTTGAAAGGGCAGCTGGCAAACAGAGGCTATGGAGGTTTGAGACCATAATCAGCAGCTCAACGAGAACAGCTGGAGCTGCCTGTAGCCTTCGCGTGGAGCCCAGCACAACGGTGGGGTTGGAGGCACCTCGCTGCACGTTGCCCGAGCAGTGTGGCCATCACTGTTCTGCCACTGTAAGTTCCCAGTTATAAATTCGCCTCGGTTGCCTTAAAAGGTTCTTTAAAGCTTCCTTTTTCTCCTCCTTCCGCCGCTTAAGAGCCACAGCGGCTGACAGTCCAAATGTTGGAAATAATTGGATTCTGCATTCTAATTCATCTGTAAAGTATTCGTTGATTAAATTAGCCTAATAGATATTATTTCTTACATGACTGCATAATTTCATCCTGATTGGATCACTATGGCACTAACGAGTCTCCTCATTTACTATTGACTCGAGAATCACAGAAGGTTGGAGATAACTATCATCTTGTTTCCATTTTTTTTGCTTTTTTCTCCCCTCCCCCTTTTTTCTTTTTCTTCTTCCCAGGCTAAAAGTTAAACTGATTTATACTAAAAGGGCATGCTGCAAGTGCTTGGGCACAGCGGGGCAGTGTATTTTCTTCTTTGAGACCAGTGTTGGAATGAAAAAAATAGCTATATATTGCTTTTTATAAGCTAGAGCCCTCTCTTATTTACTCAGTGCGTTGTTCTGAAGCAGAAAGATTAACTGACCATTTAAATTCCTTTGGGGGGAAAATTGAAATATTTTTAAATAAAATGCATTTTATTATCTCATCAAAACAGAGCTACGCATTGCGAATGAACCTCGTAAGGACTGCACACACTCGGGGAAATGAAAATACTCCTTTAGAGATAATGTTTCGAATAAAGTGGTTTTATCCCCTATTAAGAAGATTTTCTTTGAGCGGCAATTTGAGTGCAACCGAGAGAAAGGAAGGAGGAGGAGGGAGAAAAAAAAAAACAAAATTAGGTCTGGTTTTATGCCAAATGAATGGAGGAGATGTTTCTTTCCTTGAGTACAACTGTGGTGCTGCCCTGGGGAGCTGTGTGTCTGTGCGGTGCTCGTGCCCTTCCAAGTTAAACTGCTTCCCGAGCAAACTTGGCTTCTGGATGTGACTTTGTTGGGAAGGGGTTAACAGCAAGATGCGCTGCTTTCTTCTTCACTCTTTCCTCCCCTCAACCCATAGCTGGCAACAGCTGGTGGGTTTTGTATAGCACCGGTGAACTGAGCAGCCGGAGGGGGAGAAAAAGCCAAAATAAAAAGGAAGTTTTTGGCAAACACCCGGCCCGGCCGGGACAGAAGAGGTGGGTAAAGTCAGGAAACGTTTTTCATGAGCCAACGGCGGGAACAATGGCAGCTCAGCAGGACCGGGAGCGAGACCCGCTGCCGCTGAATAGCTCCCCCAAGCCCGCCGCTCAAAGGGAAGAAGGCCCATTCGCTTTGGGAATCCAATAAATTGCTTCAGGAAGGGCAAGTCTGTCCAGGCTAATGGAGCGGTGATTGACAGCTGGTTCTCATTATGGTGCCCATCGGGGGACAGAGGGAATTGTGGTGTTATTTAAGAGGTTAAGTAGAAATAAGATGCAGGTGACGGCCCAGGGCTGAGCATCCTGCACGGCCAGGCTGGGATTTTGGGGAAGAGCTTGTGCAAGATTTGAAGCGAGCAGGGGCTGGAAGGGCTTTGGCTTATAAACTTGGGGCCTACCATGACTCCCAGAGAGCTTTAGTGGCTGCACATGCAAAGGGAGCAGGGAATGGAAGTCCTTCCAGGTGGGAACTGTTGAAGAGGTGCTGCTCCTCAGTGATGGAGACAGAAACGAGGTGTCTGGAGTAGATGATGTGCCCAGCCCCTAACTCAGCCAGTCTGAGCACTCTTGGACTTCCCCAGGCGGGAAGAGGATGGTGATGACAAAGCACAGTAGAAGTCATCAGGAGGATGTATAATCTTGTTGTCCTCCTTGGCAGGAACACAGGAGACTCCACAGGCCTTTTTGTGAGCCCACATGGGAGTGCCCAGCTAGTGCTCAAAGCCCCAGCTCCTCCAGTGATGCTGCAGAGGGTTTTGTGTACTGCTGGCACCCTTGCTGTGGCAGCTGACGAGAAAAAATCACAAAGCATTTAGCTCAATCAGAACAAATTTGATCAACCGCTGGCATAAATGAGAAGTAATTTTGAATTGAAATGTGCTAAGGCCCCCGTAGAGTTGTGCCAGGTCTGTTCTCTAAGATCTGAAGCTAGCTTTGCAAGGAAAAGAGAACACAGAAAGAAGAATGTGTTACTGTTAATCCAGGTTGCCTTGTGTTCCCAACCAGGAGGCATTTTGCTGTTGCATTAGATCTCAAAGCTGAGAATAAAGTCTGTATCTAGCCTTATTTGGCAGAGGAGAAAAGGAAGTTTGCTTTGCACAGCGTCCAAAACATCACATTAATTGCCTTGACTGTAAGCACAAAGATGTAGCTTCAACCCC
>JAUBOD010000791.1:374472-385344 GCA_032353885.1 Nothura maculosa
ACGGGCGCACCGCCCTCCACCTGGCCTGCAGGAAGGGAAACGTGGTCTTGGTGCAGCTCTTAATTTGGGTGAGTAGCGTGGGAATGGGGACCAGAGTGGACCAGAGGTCTTCCTTGGCTTGGCTTCTGCCTGTGTGTGCTCTTCTGACAGAGTGTCCCACACCTCCAACCTGCCAGCTTGGCCAAGTGCTCCCTCTTGTCTTCGTGTTCCTCATTGCATGCTCTGAAGGAAATGTGCCTTTTTTTTTTCTTCTATCTGCTGGTGCTTGATAGAAAGCAAAAGTGAGCACAGAAGGAGAGGTTTCCTCAACTTCAGCTATAAGCATTTCCCTGTAGAAACACGTCCATGAGACCCATCCCATATTTACTGCTCTGCTCTCCTGCCCTCTCCTTACTTTCCCGTCCCCAGTTGGACTGAAATCTCCCCGTGCCAAGTCCGTTCCCTCAGCGCTAGGGCCCTGTTGGTACCCAAGGCCCAACATGTCCTCTCCCCGCAGTACGGCGTGGACGTGATGGCGCGCGACGCCCACGGCAACACGGCGCTGGCCTACGCGCGGCAGGCCTCCAGCCAGGAGTGCGTCGACGTTCTCCTGCAGTACGGCTGCCCCGACGAGCGCTTCGTCCTCATGGCGACGCCCAACTTGTCCCGCAAGAACAACAACCGCAACAACAGCAGCGGAAGGATGCCCACCATCATCTGAGGGACCCGTCGGCGTCTTCGCTGACCGGAATCACACTCGCGGCCTCACATTCCTCCATTCCCATCGCAGCTCTGCTCTGTGAGCCCGCAAACTTTCCTTTCCCCTTTTCCCTTAGTCCCATCCCGGTCCCACACAGGAACGTCGCCTCCGGAGAGCGCGAGGGCATGAGGAGCAGCAGAGGGGGCTGCAGAGGAAGCTTTGTTTCAGCAGGTGCTCCTGGATGAGGACGGCAGTGCGGGAGCAAGGGCACACAGTGGGGTTCTCCCCCAGGGCCACGGCGCAGGGAGCGCCAGCACGGCGGCCTCTCGGCACCGGCTCCACCGGTGGGGCAGGACGGGCTGGAGGGAGCGGCAAGTGGAAGCGAGAGGGAGAAAGGAGCAAAGCGAACCAGCAACTTTCCGTAAGTGACAGCTGAGCACATCAGTACGTTTCACCTCTACTGAGCGGAGTGCTTGGATTTCATTCTCTTCTCCGAAGAGCTTGACGGCATAAATCAGAAGCAAGCACAGAGTTTGTCAGGTTTGAAGCTCCTATGATGGTATGTGTCAAATCAGTTGTAGCTAATCTGTCCAGGGAGAATACTGGCTTCATTACACTTGTATAGTTGAGTTCTTCCAGCATTACCGCTGTTTAATAGAACATGATTAGTCATCACGGAGAAAAAAGCATATTAGCTGAGGAGGTAGTTACATGGCACGCTTCGGTGATTGCTTGGATGTGATTGCAATATTCTTAGAAGCATCATATTATCTCAGACATGTTCTCTCAAGCCCTTGGAGCCCTCCTTTCTAAATTCACTGTCATAATTTAGTATCTGTTTAATTTTTCAGCCCAAAGAGGGGAAATGAGTTGCTGAGTGTTATTTGACTGCAGTCTCCTTGGTGTAAAAACAAAATGGAAAAAATAAATAAGAGTAATATGGAAACACAGAAAGGAATAATGAATACTGCTAAGGAAAAAAAAAAGGCATTTCAAGTACATTTAGGGAAATTAAGAAATGCGTTATAGAGGTTAATAATTTTATTTTTCAGCCAGCAGAAATGTGCCCTGTCATTTTGCCAAGGTAAATGTGTTGAGTTTTTGGTCACTCCTGTGATGCATTGCCTAACTTATACAGATTTTGTATTGTGTCTTTAGATTATATGTATGTAAAATCTATTTGAATAAAAAAATCATGAGGATGCATTGCTTTTTTTTTGTACAGAAAATAACATCTCTGTTAATTTATAAACTGTAATGGATGTGAACTAAATAATGTGCAACTAGTTAGGATCAGTGGATTACTGGTCAGTGTATGTTGAAAATATTCCCACCAGTGAAGTCCCTATTTCCATTGCAAGCCTTTGAAAAACATATCGGAATGAGATTATGGCACGTTTGGCATTACTATATGTATATATAAATGAATGAGATGTTTTGGAAAGGAAAAAATGGCTGTTGCTCAGCCTTGTAAATATATTTTACGTCAGAAACCATGGAGCTTTCACAAGCCATGGCAAAAAGCCATAGTCTAGCTGGGTGAAGATCAGATTTGATTAATTCCCGAATTGATAGCCGTCACCAAGGCGGGCAGGGCACGGCTGCTTTGACTCCAAACTTGGCTGCTTTCGGGAAGAAAAATGGCTTGTGAAAGTAGCCTGGACAGTTCATTTGAATTCCGAGTTTTAATATTTGATTTGATTATTTTGGTATCACCAGGCGGATCGTAGCTTTCTGCTCTTTTCTATGAACCGGGATGCTGGCGCAGGGAAGCAGGCAGTAAGGCTTTGGCAGAAAGAAAATGATTTTTTTTTCTTTTTTTTTTAAGTGGCATATGGCAATGTGAAGCTGGGGGAAGGGTATATCACAGGGAAAGTTGAAAACTCAACTGAATTAGATGGCAAAGGAGCAATTATGTGAAGTCAGTGAGGTGCACACAGCATAGTAATTTGCAAATCTACCTGCTCCTTCTGCATTTCACAAGCCTTCGGTGGTGCTCCTCCTTGGGGCTCTGGATTTCAATTGACAGACAAGCAGGAAGAGGAGAGCAATTGCTAAATAAAATGTATGTGGACAAAATAGGAAGGGAGAAAAAATGTACTCTGACTGTTGTAAGGAGTAAAAAAAAAAGACAAATTTAGTATAAAATCATCAAATCAGAGAAGAAAGGCAAAAAAACATCAAGGTGAAAGCAAGAGAATCTCGATCAGCTTTTCCTATTCTGTAGTGTTCTCATTTTGTATTTTATTATTGTATCAAGCATTGACTGTTGGATTGGGATGGGGTTCCTTTTTTAACCAGCCTGGGCTAGACACATCACGTGTGGTTCAAGGGAAGGCAGCAGCTGATTCTGTTTGTGCTGGGCTTCGTGTTGTTGTTTTAAATTTGGGAGGGATACTTGTTATAATTATCATTCCACCATGGTTCACATGCAGCTCCCTGGTCTTAGGTACTTGGTGCAGCTGCAAGACACCCCGTCCAACCTGCAGCCTGAGAGGAAGCTGTAGAGCCCGCTGCGTCTTGGTGCTCAGCACCTTTTCCGTGTGTAACAGGGGACCCAGCGTGAATTCGGGAATTGAGACTCGTGTTCCCGGAGGTGCTAGCTGCCTGCTGGTCCCCTTGGGACATCAAGGGCATTTTGTCTCTGAACACTAACCTCTTGTGCTTCAAATGCACTGCAGAGAGATGTGTCACTGTTAAGTTCTCAATACGTGTTCCTTTTCAGAGCTGGTTTTACCTAATTTAAAATATTTTCTGGGTATAATTTAACACTCTCGTTGGGCCAGTTTCCTCTTGCAGAGCTAAGAAGGATCCTTGAGAAACAAGGGCAACCAGCCTGTCTTGCAGATCTTGGGCACAAGAATTAAATGCTCCTTTGTTAGAGTTTTCCACAGGAGAGTCTTTAAAAAGCATAGCACGATTTTTTTTTTTTTTTCAGAAATTTCATGGTATTATTGGAAGAATGATATATCAAGGCAAACCAACTAATAACCTCATACTTTTACCCAAAGCCAGTAGCACAGTAGCTTTTAGCTTCAACATAGTTTTTCTCTTGGACATACAGGACTCAGCAGTGACTACGTGGAACCTTTTGCTGAATGTATGCGGTGGCTTCCCCACATGTTTGGGGTTGAAAAGTTATTTGCTGTTCTTGGCAGGCCTTTCATAAAGCCGGCTTTCTCGCTCCATGGAATTGTGGTCGGCAGGAAGGATGTTACAGGACAAAGGTGGTGAACAGATCTTGGGGCCTGTCCTTGCAGGATGGATGCCATGATGGCAAACGGATGGATTTGGTGAGAGGTCCTTTAAAGGCTGCTTAGCACCTCTTGAGCCAGTGCCACCTAGAAGGGACCTCCGGCCAACGTGAACTCCGTCCCCTCCTTGTTGCGACCTCCTTATCGCAAATAGTGTCAGTAGTGCGAGCTGTGCTTAAAAACAAGGAGGAAAAACCCAAACATTTCCATCTAGTGTTCCCAGTCTGTGTCCTGACGTTCCCTTTGGTAAGGTACAACCTGCTTGGCTTTCTTGCTGCTAGATTTAGGCAAGGGCACAAGGTGAGCTGTGCTGACACTGCACTGATGGCCTCACGCTGTGGTGGAGTGCCCAGGTGGAGGAACATCTCCTGGTAGCTAGTCCAGCATGGCTTCAATGGACTGAAGCCTCGAGGCTCTGCACGCTTCTTAGGGCATGCGTTTGGACACCACGAAGGTGGTTCTTGAACTCATCCGTGTGTGGAAGCAGGTGATGTGTTCTGGCTCTGTTGGACTTTGCAGGAACTGCTCCCATTGTTGTCCCTCGGTGAACTTGTCTCCTGCTCCTTGCCTTGGCTTCACCCCTCTCATTGCTTTTCAGGACTTTGAGCGTGTTGTGAGCAAATTAAGAACAAATTGAAATCCCATCAATAAGAAACCCTGGCAGAAAGTTAGCTAAATCTATTTGTATTTTCTCAGAAAAACAGAGTCTGTGGCTATGATTATCATCACATGTCCCACCTTTCATGATCCCAAATACCTTCAAATCCCACTTCCTCTGCACTTTATCCCCAGTGACTAAAACACTATAAGTGAGTGAGCCTTTGCTATTAACATCAGCACTTTTTGTGTATTTAATTTAAGCTAATTGCTGTTGAACTGTAAAGGAGAGTCAGATCCATAAATCTGTGCCTGGCCTCTGTACCTTGATATTCCTCGAGTTCAGTAGGGCTTGCTTCTTGCCAGTGTTTGTGTGCAAATAAAATCCAACCTTGGGAAAATGTAGGGTCTTGCCAGTGCGGAGACTGATCGAGGGCTCCCCTTAGCTGATTTCTGATTGTGTGGCTAAAAGGGGGCAGAAGAAAAGCAATTTCTGAAGACTCTTGATGCATCTTGAATCCTGAGCTTGGTGCTGCTCCAAAAGCCAGGTTAGCTCTTGCGAAGAAGAGAGGATTTTAAGCATTTCTACTTGGGCATCATGTATAATAACTGTGTAAACATTAATGTTGTTTAATTTGCTGTCTTTTCCCATTTCCTTAAATTATGCGTGTTAGTGCAAAAGGCTTTAGCTGCACTCGGAGATTTCCCCTGGCAAGAGAGAGTTATGTAACGTAGGGAAAGGAATAGCAGTGTGAACACAGATGCAGTCTTAGAAATGATCTCCAGCACTGTAATGTAGAATAATGAGGTGATAGGGGTTTTCAGATAGCTTCATCTTTTATATTTGTATGGAGATCAGGAAAAAAAAAATGAAGTAATTTGAGTAAGTTGTAGTTTGTAGTAATAGTGGAGACAAGCACAGATTTCACGAAAGGGTTCGGAAGGAGCCCTTCACAAATGTCTCGGGGAGCCACGTTTGCACCTTAACAGGGAACAAATGTTCATGTGAGCTGGGGGTACTCATGCTAAAGATTGCAAGTGTCGGGGACCAAATTTGGGGCAGCCTGTCTGGAAACCAGAGGACTTGCCCCTCCAGCCTTTCATTGGCAAGCATCTTTGTTTCCCTTCTGATGACCATTACTATCACTAACTCATGGGATCTCTGGCTGTTGGTCTTGGATCCTCAACATCTCCTTTTGTTTGCATAGGTTTGTGGGTGAAATTTGTTGCATAGAAACATTTTGGACATATGCGGCGTAGTAACGTGGAGAAAAAAAAGCACTCCAGACTTGAGTTCTTTGATCAAAGTAGAAAAATGTGAAAAGGTCACAAATTAGAAGATTCTGCAGTGAAGTTTGACGTCTTGAGTTTTAAGCTGCAAAACATGAGGTTGGTTTAAATGGTTTTATTAGATGGAAATTTCCTGTTTGGGGAAAAAAAAAAAAGAGAAAAAAATAGAGGAAAATATCCAAAGCTATAGATTGGTAGATTTGTTGTGTTATGATATACTAGTTTTGTTTTGTTGTTAATCATGGTCCAGTTCTTCAAGTGTGTGTTTGGTGGTCTCATCTCATGACAGTTAATCTTGAGTTGACAGAATCTGTCTCATGTTTTTCTTGGAGGGTATAAGGGTTTTGGCCGAGATTTTCAGGAGCTGTGAATAAGTCTTGTTTTGAGAGAAGGGGTTACATGATTTCTGAGAACAAGATTTTTTTTTAAGAGCTTTTTAAGACCCAAATTGCTAGTCATGCTTTTGGTAATTTTGGCCCCCATGTTTCATTTTGGGCGACAGGAGTACGTGAGTGAATTAACTCCGAGTTTACTCTTGTTCCCTAGATATTTTGGGGGTCTTTCATGGGCAAATCAAATAGAAATGTCTATGTGCACTTCAGCAGTTTTAGCCTCTTCATAAACGTCCACATATCTCCACAATCTCTGTGGCATATTTGAGTGGTGGTGATCAGTGGTGCTGACACGCGAAGCTTCAGCTGTCTCTTGGCCATGACTTTCTGGATGTATGTTTGCTTCCAGTACTAAGAGTAGACTCTTTTGCAGTACTTCAGAGCTAGTGATTTTTAACTGTGTGTTATGTACAAACCGTGCAGGGGGGCGGGAGGGGGTCTTGTAGAGGTCTAATGGCATGCCTTGGGGTTGACCATGTTGCTTGCTGGCAGTGAATGCACCATCAGTTATTTTGTAAACACCACATTTATAGGGAACTGATCAATGGGAGGGTTTTTTGGGGGGTGAATTCCTGCAAACTTTTAACTGTCCCATCCTCATCTCCTTCTGCCTGTCAAGCTAGGATGGCTTAAAACCACCAGCACAACCACCCAGGAAACCTGGAGCGGCTGAAGACACTTCCCGCTCCTCTTGATTACCAGGTATGGGGAGCAAAAGCCCCAAGAGCGAACAACTTGGTGGTGTCTGAGCTGTGCTGAAGGCAAGCGGCAAGCTTACATGGGACTGAGGAAAGTAGTTGTGTTTTTTGGTGATAATGGCAGCTTGCTATTTGACAATATGGTTCCCAGATGGGGAATCCAAGTGAAAACATGGTTGAGTTGTGTTGGCCAAGAAGGTGGTTGTAATCCTAAGGTAAAGACAGTGTATCCTCTATGGATATTACCAATACTCATATTAGTGGACTAACTAAATGTGCTTCACACTCAGTATGCATATGTGTGTTTACGTACACATACATGCTCTGGATCATGTATGCAGATGCACACGCACTTACACCTTTATTGGAATTGTCTCTGGAGCCAGGTTTTCCAGTGGATGGTTTTAAAGGCACCAGCTTCCTGATTTGTCGAAGCCCAGCTATTTCCAAGCAAACGGGAGGCATGTGCAGCCTAGGAGGGCACCTGCTCTGGCTTTTGCAGGGCAATACGAGAGGCTCTTGCAAGCCCTTAAGCAGATACGGGGCTCATGCCAAAATTTAGCCCACTCAAACAGGGATATTTGATTTCAGAAAACTTCTAACATGGCCACCAGTATCAAAATACCTTGCTTGGGAGAAGAAAAAAATACATATATATGTAGTTGAGTGGCCAGCATTACTGTGGGAGGGGAAAAAGGGAGCAAGGGGATGCAGGAGATGCCAAGGGCACCTTTTCTTTCTTCTTGCACCCGCAACAAGAATTCCTTCGAATTGCAATTGAAAACTCCCTCCCAGAGCCTTTTTTCCTAACTTCTCCAGGGTTTCAACTGGGCTCAAAGCATGCGGAGTCCGCTGAGCTTATTTTGCCAGTCTGCAGGGATATGGGACTGAACTGTCCTCTAAAAGCACAGCCCTTTTCTCCGTGGAAATGCAAGGTTTCCAGGGGACCACAATGAAGCACAGGCGTTTGGGCCAGTTACCAGTTCCTGGTTTGGTTTCAGGAGCATTTTCCCACTTGTACTCAGCTTGTAGAGGTGGGCGCACAAAATTCAGGGGCACTAGAAGGAGGAGGAGGAGGAGGAGGAGGAGGAAGGTTTTGAAGCTGCTGGAGACTTGTTTGGTGTAACTCTTCACCCTGGGCATTTCAGCTGAGGATCCCTGCAGCGTTTGAGCGTATCCTTGAATATGTTGCTGAGTCTCCAGCCCACCTTGGAGCAACAGGCTCAGCAGCACATGGGGCCATATCCCGACCCCTCCGGTGTCTGAGCGTGGCCCCTGGTTTTGGTGGGGTTACGGTCTGGGTTCCATCTTGCTGGCACCGCTATCCTGGGCACCACTGTTAGCACCGCTTGGGAAGAGGCTGATGTATCCTCGGATTTCCCTCTCCCTCGGGGCCCTGTGACTGGCCACAAAGGCTCAGTTTGACCCCCAGTTCGGCTCCCAGCAGCCCTTCACGTTTTCCACACTGCAACATTTGCTTACCAGAGGTGCTGGTCAGGATGGGGAAGAAGGGAGCTGGGGTGAGCAGGAACACCCGCAACCTGCGTTTGGGGTAGAGGCAGATGATACCTAGCACATGGCAGACTTTACAGCAAGTTTTGGGTTTTGTTTATTTTTTTTGTTTATTTTTTCCCATTTCTGTAAATAGTAATGTATAAATGATGACGAGACAGTGTGGAAATTATTAAAAGATGCGTCTTTTGTTGTTGTTTTTATATTACCTCATTCGGCAAGTTGTTTTACGATGACTCAATGATGCTTTATTTATATTGTTTGTACTGTAATTAAAACAATTGACAAACATTTCACTTTGCTTGTGGTTTCATATGATTTTTGTTTTGATTAAATATGCCAGTTTGTATTATGTTTCCCTTTACTCTCTCTCTCCGCCTTGAGATTTTTGTGTCAGCTGTACAGTATTCTGAATAAAAAAGAAAAAAAAGAAAAAAAAATGTAAAGTACTGCAGAGAGGGACTGCTATATTGTATAGGTCTCTTTCTAATAAAGACAAGAAAACATGTTCGTCACAGCCTTGTCCCTTGCTTGAGTCTTTTCCACAGTGCTGTTGGGATATACCTGCCCTGGCCCTACTTTCTTCTTGTACTAATGATGAGATACTGTCAGTCTTTGCTGGTAATAAAGATGAAGTATTATCTGAGACCTGGGATGTCAGAAGAGCTGGTTATGGTGCAAATTGATAAATTAAAAAGCAATAAGTCACGGGGCTGTAATGGTGTATATCTTAGAGTTCAGAAAGTGCTTACAGACTAAGTGACAGATCTGCTAGCAAAAATATGCACTCTTTCATTAAAAACAGTGATTTTCCCAGGGGAAGAGAGACTAGGAAATGTTGCACCTAGGCTTTAAGAGTCTCTGGAGGAGATCCAAGGAATTAGGCCAGTAACGGTTACATCTGTATCTGCTAAATTGGTTGAAATGATCATTTAAAATAAGAATAATAAAACATCTTTAAGGTCAGGATACGGTAAAGTCTAATCACTTCTTTGAAGGAAAATCATGGCTGTCTCTTTGAATTCTCTGAACAAGTCATGTAAAGCAGGGGACAGCTGATTGCTGCTTATTTACATTTGTAAAGGCCTTTGACAGACCAGGGTTGGGAGAAGGAACTCAAGAAGCTAAATAGGAACCAGGGAAAAGACAAACTATTGCCACGGTTCAGAAGGTTCAGAGATGTGACCCAACGAGAAACAAGGAGCCATCAGTTCTCACCAGAGTAAACTGTCAGCTAGCAATGGGCCGGACAGCTCCGCATTGAGATGGATGCGTCTCAGCAGAAGGCTTCCAAGAAGGTTAGTGGTGTTGCCTGACAGTCTCTACAGTCAAGTCATGCATAGCATTGCAGAAAGTCGTCATCAAGGTGGGTGCATAGAGAAGATCAGATAAAATTCAGTAACTTTTTTTTTTTTTTGCACGAGTAGCTGTTGTAACTTCGTGGGCCCGCAGGCCTTGGGCTTGTGCCTGGTGGGTAATCATTGCTGGGTCTGTACCTGTTAATCGCTGCAGGCTGGAGCCGCGTAGCGGGTGATCCACCCCTGTTACTTGGGCTAGTTGCCTCGCACAATTGTCCTCCCGTTCTTGTTTAAAGACAATCATCCCTCCCCCATCAAAAATCAATCGACAAATTTGTTTTGTATTGAACAGGAGCATGTCATCTCCTCTGAAAACCCCATCTATGAGGGTGGACACCATTTGGAATTAAGTCCTTTGTCCGCAATTGCTTTAACAATTGCTTGTATATTCTTGGGGTTTACTGGCGAATGGACGCCGCATGCAATATTTAGTCTTCTCCAATCCATGAGGGGAATTATTCCCCTTCGCGGTCCCTCTTTATTGGGGACGTTTGTGTTTTTAATCGTATCTACTTTCATTTCCTCTTCTTCTGAATTGGAATCAGTTGCGGGCCAATCATCCCCGCTAGTGCCTGGTCCGGAGTCAGAACTCAACTGACCGGCCACTTCCAGGCCCCGGTACCTTTTCGTTGGGCTCCGGTCCTGCCCACTGCTCTCCCGCCCTCCCGGCTCGCCCCGCCTGCTACCCGGGGTGGGGAGGGCGGTGTTCTCCCTACGAGGGGGTGTTCTCCGAGGGCCGCTCTGATTGGCTCTCCGCCCGCCACTCACGCTCCCCGCCCCTTCCCATTCGTGGGCGCTTGCTGGTTCTAGCGCTTTCTTGCCCCGCCCTTCCCCTTGCTGCTCGGCGCCATCTTGGGGTGCACGTGGCTGCGCTCTATGCCCGAAGTGCGCAGACTCCGAGTTCCCCGCGGCACCCCCGGCCTCCTCGGCTAACTTTTTAGTGCTGTTGTACCACACTTCTGGGTGGAGAATATCCACCGGTGGGTCAACGACCCCAAGCCGTAAAGGCCTCACTATGGTGAGAATAAAATCTTTCGGCTTCCAATCAATACCACACTGCTCATACAATCGGGACACGACCTTCGCAAGGAC
>JAUBOD010000791.1:509671-531522 GCA_032353885.1 Nothura maculosa
GTAGCTGCTTTTCCAGATGTCTGAAAAGCAGCTGTTTACCCAAAACACAGAAAAGACTGTGCTATATAGCAGTCCTATACAGGACACGAGGATGTGACTGTAGAGTATTTGAAAAAAAAATGAATTAGGGATGTGGCTGTGAGTTACTGATGTGCCCGCCACTTGGCAGGACTGAGTCTGTCTTCCATGTGAATGCCAGCAGCCATCCCCATTTTCCACTATTCAACAAGAGAGGGTTGGTTTCCTGTTTTCCCCCAACTTTCCAGTTTTCTCATGAACCCCTTGTTCTTTAGCATTTTGCTTCATTATTTTGCTTCATTCATGTGCCTGCCCTGCTTCAAGTTAGGGCAGTCGCTGAGCTAGGACACTTTTACCATGTGGCTTCTTAAACACATTTCATTCACCACAACTTAAATCATATAACTAGGTTAACCTCAGAACATATTCACAACCACATAGCAGTAGCCTGAGTAACTTGCTGAGAACCAGCTTGCCTGTACCTTGCAGAACAAGCTAGCCTAGGACAAAAGCAAAGCAGATCGTGCTCTTATGTTCTCACTCCTGGTACTGACCACTGTTCAGGCCTGGGCTGGGATGGAATGCAGAAAAATGAGTAGTAAGCTTTAAGAGATTATGTACCAGATAAATGTTTATGGGTTTACCAGTACTAGTAGCCCCAACCACTTTAAAACCATGAAATTAAACCACCAAAGCTGTATACATTTAGATAAGAATATTGGTGCTACTTATTTTCCTGATGGTTTGGGAGCACTTTAGTGTCCCTTGTTTTTTTATCCCCTCCTATCTAAAGGAGGTGAATGCCGGGATTCTTGAGGGGAACCTGCATTTAGCTTCTGAGGCTATAATAAAAAAAACACAAATCATTCAGAAAACTTCACACACTTAAGATGCAGAATAAAGAACACTATCCAGCGTGTTGCTCAATGCAAACTGTACAAGTGCCCTGCTTGATCTGCTGGTGTAACTTCAGACTTGAGTTTATGAAGGATGGGATTAGCCTAACTATCAGTGCCACCCTGTGTGCTGCTACACAGTGATAGACAGAAATTAGACTGAGTCAAACAACATCAAAGTCAAGCTGGAGTTTCTTGCCAGCATCACTGCCTTGTTTGGAAACAGAACTTTATGTACTGATGTCTTGCAGCAGAAATGCGTATTTAGTGTATATGGAATTGCTGTTCAGTGCTGGCAATGCTATGGGAAATAAAAGAGCTCTGTCTCTATTAAAATTAAACTTTGTTAAGCCTAGCAGTTGAAACAACTATTTTTGCAGCCTTACTCAAGTTAACTCATTTTGTGTTAATCCAGCTCAAATAAGAAGAGCTGTATTTCAGGCACTCAGCAGGAATGACAAACTCTGAGATTACTCTCTCTGGAAGGCATCATGCAATCCACTTCTGTTGATAATTGTTTTTAAACCAGGCAGTTGAGATAACTAGTAATTACTTTGCAAACTCCTCTCAACCGAGTTACCAGACCCAGAAGTGTAGGTTGTGCTTGAATATCCCAGGGGTTTAAGCCCAGGATTTACCGAAACCGTCCTCAAATTCTAGTCTTCAGGTTAGGTAGAAGAGGGGCAACAGTGGGTAGCAAATGTTTCCCAAGGTTAAGTTTTAGCCACATTCAGCAGAGGGCTGGGAAAAAAGAGATGCCTAAAACAGGGCTTGGCTGGGCCCAGGTTTTGGCACTGCTATGACGAGACTAGGAGGGAGCAAACGGGAGATTACGGTGGGATCATGTCATGAAAGGCTTTACAGTAAAGTTCCCAAGTTTGCAGAGCCTGACTCTGCAATAATAATAACGTTTTCTTAATATAGCAGATTGTGTGCAGTAATAATAATAGTGCAGGAGAAATGAATATGGCTCCTTGCCGGCGTTTTGATACAGTGCCATAATCAGTGTCTGGTTATTGCAAATAAACTTTTAAGGCTTTGTATTGTGTTGAAAGCATGAGGAGCTCATTACAGAGAATTGTATGAGCAGACTTTTGTCTGTGAGGGAGAATGGGGACCCTTTGCAAGTAGAAATGGGCCTGGTGTGTTGTGGATGATGCTGGCGTACAAATAATATTCATATTGGCCTAAATGTTAGGGAAATGACCCGAGGGAGTTGGTAGGGGTGCAGAACCCCATCTTCTCCCCAGGTTGAAGGGAAGAACTCCTTGGAGTTCGCCTGCACTCCTTGGAAAGCAGGGGCCATCTTGGTGCTTGGTCTCTTCAGTGGTTTTGCTCTTTTCTTACTAAACCCTCATTTCATTGACCAACCCACGCCCTGCGTGAACCCCAGCCGCTTTCAACCCCTCCCTTTTAACTCCCCATTCATTATTTCTAATACGTGTTACTTATTTTCCTCGCTAACTCGTGTGTGTGTGTGGAAG
Organism: Nothura maculosa; assembly: GCA_032353885.1. Taxonomy (NCBI): domain Eukaryota; kingdom Metazoa; phylum Chordata; class Aves; order Tinamiformes; family Tinamidae; genus Nothura; species Nothura maculosa. The sequence goes on from JAUBOD010000791.1 coordinate 512,070, forward strand.
GGGAAGGGGGTCGCAAAGGGCGATCCGGGGCGCAAGGGGAGGGCACGAGGCGGCTGCCGAGGCGCCGCGGGGGCCGCGCCCGCCTCCCCCGGCCCCGCACTCACGCGTGAGACATGGCGCTGGGGCGGCCGCCGCCGTTGCTGCCGTTGCCGCCGCGGCCGTTGCGTCGCCATGGCAGCGCGCGGCTGTTGAGGGAGGCGGCCTCCTCCCCCCCGCGCCATGACCCGGGCACGGACCGTTCCCCTCCCTTTCCCCCCGGATTTATTCGAGTTTAATTCGCTTTAGTATTTTTTTCCCCCTTTCTTCTGCGTAACTATCATGGCAAACACCTCCGGTGCTTTCCCGCTGACTTATTACTTTGCAATTTTTTTCCGCCTCCCTCTTCGTGCAACAGATGGAAACCTTTCCTTTATTTTTATTTCCTCCTTCGGTTACATCGAGCTGCTCTCATTAAGCAGCTATGTAAGCAAAGGGGCATCTAGGAAAGTAATTTAGAGGCTGGAGACATTTATTTCTAACACGGAAAAACAGTGCACACCCTTTAAAACCCCCTTAAGCCATGGAGGGCAGAAGTGATGCCATGTAATGGCAGCCTGTAAAATGGTGCCCCTGGGGCGTAAAATGGCGCCCAGGGATTTGGAGCCATTGATGGAGGCCCAGCTGGATGCTCTGTTGCCTCATGGACAAGAGCGAGCTGGTGGCCATGCAAGTTGCTCAGGCTGCTGTTAAACCGAATTATGAGCCTAATTTTGGGGCACCTATGCAGAATCGGTGACATTCATTAGTGCATTAGTGGAATTGTGCTTTGAAGAGGGGGGAAAGAAAAGAGCAGGTGAGATGGAGCTAGAGCATCCTTTTTGGGAAAAAGCTCATCCAAAGTGTGAGTGGGGAAGAGCCTGTGTTCCTATGTTTCTTTGCTTTTTCTTTCTTGTTTTCTTCCCTCCCATTGCTCTTTCTTCAAGCCCAGCCTATGTAATTATGTGACAATCTTGGCTGTGAGGTTTCAGAAACAGTGTTTCTAGCTGGTTTTGGAGGCCAGATTGAAAAAGCGAACCTCAGTGAATCAAAGGCTGGGAGACAAAGTGGTTTCCCAGCTGGAAGAGGGTGATTATGCCAAGTTTGTGGTCCTTTTTGGAGAGTTGGCTCGGTGAGTTTGAACCTGGAACCTGGGGGCTGGGACTGTAGTGCCTGGGGTTGCCAGGGGAGGCTGTAAAAGCAGCTTGTAATGACTTCTAATCATTTAAAAGTAATTTTTAAAACTGCTGTGTGTTATGTTGGTGCTATTTACAGCACAGTCTTGCTTGGTTCCTTTCAGACTTTTCAGTTCATCTAACTGCAGGCCAGGCAATGCCTCAAAAGCAGAGATTAACTCGCATTCTGCTCCTATTTCTTATTCTAACAAAGTCTTTACCGCCTAGACCCTATAACCCTACAGCTTTATCTCCATTAATATGGATGTTTGGACAGCAGCTTTTTTGCTAAACTTATTTTTCAGCCACAAGTTTTACTAGTAGAGACACAGCAGTGCTGTTTCCATAACCGTGTGTGGTTTTAAGGATAGATTTTTATCTTATCTCCTAAGCAATCCACCTTTTTCATAGCCTGCCTTCTGTTGTTTTGCCAGTTCCCAAGTCTCCTAGGGAAAGAGAATAATACTTTTTTGTTTCAAAAAGTAAATATGCTAAAGAATCCTAGTAAGAATTAATTTTATTTCTTGTACTCTACAACCTACCACTCTAAAATAGCTTTTGATATTACAGGTAAGCTGCCCATCCTGTGTGCTTGAGAAACAAGGATGTATAAGAACTTCTCACTCAGTAAAAAGGTGAGTGACAAGATTGCCTGTTATAATGTGGATGGCAAAGGCAATGCTTCATATGAGGAAACCTGTATGTAGTTCACAATACAACAGTCTTTCCTTCTTGTGCTCACTGTGTGAATCACAAATTTGCCTAATATGAAAGGTAACACCCCTCACAGCCCCCATGTTAGTAACATGTTATTCGGTTGAATTCTTTCCCTCTTGGTACCTCAAAGCTACAAGGATCATCGTTATTCTGCTAGAAACTATATTAAAGAGGAAGTGATGCACATTGCTTGTTTTTGGGGTTAGCTTAGGAAAACACAGATTTACAAATAGAGAAGCTTGGGAGTGTAGGTTGCTCTGATTTGCTGTAGATTTCTAGTTGAATGCTTGTGCTCCCAACTAAAAGATTGGAAGTGGCACAGGTTTTCCTGGGCCATTCTGAGACTGCTGTACTCAAATGATTGCCCTAAGTATATTTTCTGCTGTGGCTGCATCTGCGCTTTGGGTTCATCTCAGCTGCTCTCCTTCCCATTCTCCAGCTTTCTTCTGCTTTCCTTTAGATCCCCTCTAGTCTCTTCCCCTTAGCTGCCACAGCCTGCTTTCATGTTCTGTTCTCTGGGAGGTCCTGTTCTCTGATCCATTCTCCCTCCCCCAAAAAAAGATCTAAGCATATACTGAATTGTAATTGAAGTCCAGCAGACTATTGACAGTTAGTCAATACTATGAAGTACCTAAGTCTTTCCAGTTTAGGATCGTGTTTGTCCTAACAACTCCTGCAGTCAGCAGTCTGGTGTCTCTAGCTCCTACTAGAGATTAAAAGTATTTGTAGCTATAATTCCACACATTGTATATTTTTGTGTAGCATTGATAATGACTTCCCTGACCTGATCATGAAAATAAAACTGCATTTAATCTGCCCAGCATGAATAGGTGATTTTTTTAATATGGTATGTCCCTTTTAGCATCTGTAATGCCTTAGGGTCTTGCAAGTACGAATTCAGAAATTCTGCTGTCTTGGAAATTAGGTGCCATCATTTTTCAAAAAAAGTCTCTTGCTGCAACTTAACTAGGTGACTTGTAAGTGTACAAGGGGATAACTGCAAAAAGGAAGGGGCTTTTTCCTCTAAATTCAGGCCGCTGGCAAAGAGCTTAGTGCACCTGTCTTTGAGTAGGGGCTTAAAGTAAAGTGAGGAATATAATAGAAAAAAGTTATGGCTTTGCAACTCATATTTCAAAGCAATTACTAGGGTCTGGATTGTGCCTTAAGGCACAGTGCTAAAGAATTTTTTTTTTTACTTTTGTTTCTATGCCAAAGAGCTTGCAAAGGGTAAAGCTGGGTCCTGGCATTTCCCGTCTCCCAGGACTGCTGAGCTGCGACTTGTACCCCTTGCATGAGAGTTGAGAATTCTGCTCCTTGCTTTGCATGGGTGTCCTGTGTGATTGTGCAAGTGCAAGAAACCTGCAGGGGAGACATCTTCCAGGTAGAAGCTTGGTTTTCTTTAGGCTCAAATTAACGCTCATAGAGGCTCCCCCTAGCATTTTTGCTTTGCAGGCTCCAGGGCTCTCGTTACGGCTCTCGTTACATGCACTACGGCTTCAGTGCTGGCTTGTAGCTCACATCCTTGCATGCTCTAACATCCAGGCAGAACAGCACTGCCCGTTGCGTTGCACTGACCGCTTCATTTAGTCTTGCAATGAGGCTCGGAGCTATTTGCCAGTTCACATTAACTACCGTGATCTACAGGAGGTTTGCTGCTTACTTCAAGGCTAAGCGAAGGGGATTTGTCAGTAGTCAGGTCTATTACGCTTTGATATAATACCAGCGTGTTCATCAGGCCCGAGCAAGGTACATGGAGGAGGAGGGTTGGAGCAGAATTAGAAGGTATAAAGTTCAAATCTAATTTGAAGAATTTTCCTCTATCACTTAAATGTGGGAAATGTTCCTGTGGTTTCGGGCATAAAATGTCATACTTCATAAGGAGTATGCGTTTTAAATCTCAGCCAGATATTAAATGCCATGCCATACTCCACTTCTTTCTTTGTTAAAAAGTAAAATCCTAAATCATCCCTTGTTAAATAATGTTGTTCAATGAAATTAAAGCTTTCAAAAGAGCCAGTTCAAACAGTGTCAGCTGCCTATCATTAGGGAACATCTGGTAGTATATTGATCTTGCTCTATATTGACAATTGTTCAGCTATTTAATTATCTGGGATGCTGTTCTTAAAGATGCCTACTGCCATAAATCTTGCAGTCAGTACACATTTACAATTAACATACACCAGATGTTTTTGGTGAGAAAGAAACAGAAAAAGGCATTGGAGGACCCAGGCTTCTGGCTATTATCCAAGTAATTTGTTAGCAGAGGTTTTAGAAAACTAGTTGGCTTTAACGTTTGGCTTCAGCTAGAGAATTTTTAATAAAGCAGTGCAAGCACTGTGTCAAGGTTTAATCAATTAGGAGGATAAGGTCATTTCTATATTATGCTGGAAAACAAATATTGGAAGTAAGTAGCATTTCAGCTGGTTGCATAATGTGAAGATGTATTTAATAACACATGTGACATCGTGCCTTTGGACAGACCTATTTCAACTCTTATAATATAAACAAATCTAGCCATTTATTCACTTTATGTACTGACTAGCTGACCAATTTTAAATATTGTATATATTTCTTTTTGGTGTCCCAGTTAAGTAAGAGCACATAGAGCCAAAGTCTACTGCTTGTTCCTCAGCCTTGTCAAAATGAAAAGCAGTAAATGAGCTTCAGCTCATCCTGCGGCTCGAGTTGTCAGTGTAGGTGCAAATCTAGCTTCGTCCCATGCTGTCAAAAGAACTTAATAGTGGTTTTCTACATAGAGAAATTTTTTTTGAAGAAAGGTAATCCTTTTTGTGAGATCTCAAAGCATCTTGCCTTCTCCTTTTTTGGTTTTTAAATTTGATTAAACATATTAAATGAGCCAAAGTATATGTTGAATATATCCCTGTGCATCACTCCATTTTAATTTTCTCTGTACTTGAATTTTTTGACATAAATTTGCTTTCAAGTAACAATTTTCTTAATGATGACTATCCATGGCTTGTTTCCTGGAGCAGCTGCTGATGAGAGGATGCTCATGAGAGCATCCTCATCATCCTTGTGATAAGAGCTGCATGAGGAGAGGAGAGAACAACTGTTGCGGAAGGGAGGCTCTGCTCATTGTGTGGAGATTCAAAAATCTGAAATGGCTTTTGGGAAGCAAGGATGGTTTGTACATATTTTCTTTGGTCGCTATGCAGTAGTGTTGACGTTACTGAGGGTGCTTCTCCATGTGTTTAACCTGAGTGTAAATTTTAGCGCCTGCCTTAGTGACATTCTTTGCTACTGGAACTCCAGATGTTGGTGGCTCTCAAGAAATGCTGTGAGCTGCTTTGGAGCCTTGTGGTTAGGCTGCTTGGCACTTTGGGAAGATGTTCTGGTGCCCCTTGCTGTGATATTGAACTCGGATGGTCTCATCTGTCCTTGGTCACCTGGGTGCACCTCCCATTTTCACCTATATGATGCTTCATGCGGGAGAGAAGGGAGAGATGAGAACCAAGCAGAAAAGGATTAAAATGGTCCTAAGGCTAGGTGGCAATTTAGGAGATGAAAAAAAGCACATGGACTTGTTTTGCATCTCTGTTCTTATTTCCTCTCCCTGCCTTGCTTCATGGCCACCTTCTCTTCCTCATTTTTGCCACTGAGGGAGAAAAGCCGAAAACCCCAAATGTTGAGTTGTTTTCTGGATGTTTCATATATCCAGATGTTTCAAGAAGTGATTTGATGGAAAATGACCAGTCTGACTTTATGAGGTAATGCCTGCACACTAATCACTGAAAAATTGAGAAATTCTCACGTTGTTAGCCAATGAGGAGGCACAAGTTATGCAATCTAAGCCACTACCTTTTCAGTTACAGTTATTGCCCAGGGGCTTTCAGCTGACCCGCGAGTCCATGTGTCTAATGCTGTCGTAAACGGGCGAGTGATGAGGTGGGACAGGCCTCCCGGGAAGCCCAGGATTAGTGTGAGCTCCGAGGAGGGAAATGATGTCGACCAAAGCCGGGGCAGAAGGCAGGAAGGTCTCCGCTGTGCTCGGCTGAGGTGTGTGCTGTTGGAGGTGTGACGGTGTTGCTGTTTGTGGGGAAAATAACTGTTTTGTCAAGCTGAGGGGGAAATACACAGGCCTGTGGTGAGCTGTTGTCCTAAATTTACATGGGACCTTTCAGCTTTGGTTCTTCTGCTTACAGGAAGGAGAGGCTGAAAGCCCTTCTGGTAGGGCAAGCACCTGCTATGTCTGATGTCCCTCTGCACTCTGGGGAGCTGGTGTTTCTGAGGCTCCCCAGGCTGGAGAAGCTACAGGAGAAGAGCCTAAGGAGCAGGGCAGGCGACTCGGGACCGTCCACTTTGTGACCTGCTGCCTGCTTGAGGGAAGTGTTTGAGCGCTGCAACGTGGCATCTTGAAAGCCAGCAACTGAGAGCAACGTGGGCCTGAAAGGAAAGGGATATTAGCCATCTGCTTTAGCAGTTCCTTGCCCAGAAGAGGAGGAGTTCATCTGTTATTCATGCACGTAGGCTCTTGTTTCATTGTGTTTTGTTTTCTTTTCCCTCCCACTTGCCAGTAAAGCACCTGTTGAGTTGGTCCTCTGTGATTCAGCTCCAAAATAAGGAGAATTCATTGGGATTCTGGGCAGCTCCATTTCAATTTCCGCGGTTTCTATGGGAGTGCTTAAGGTGGTGTGCTGGGAAGACTCCCAGAAGCTAAACTCAGCCTTGGGTGTTGCTAGCTAAAGCACTGAAAATACATGGGAAAGCAATATTTATTTTGTTCTGAATATAAAGATGATCTGGGTCATGAAATACTAATCTGGAAAAGGGAAATACCTTGGAGCTTCCTCAGCCATTTTTGATAGAGGGGAGGAGAGGTTTAGAGACCTCATTTTGGTGTCTTTTTAATGAAAACTGATTTAATCAATGACTTACTAAATTGGATAAGTCCTGTTTCATTAGAACTTGCTTACAACCTGCTTTGTTCAGGCTGTGCTGAGAAGTATGAAGAAAAACAGAGCAAAATATGAGCTTCAAGTAATCCCAAGGGCAATGATTTTGTAGGGAGCTGCAAGCCAGCAGGAGCTGAGATTTACCTGGCAGGGGTTGGTCCTATAGAGACATTCTTGTCTGTGTCCTCTACTTGCATTATGGATGTGTGAGGCTGGGCAGTCTTTGCTGCCCGTGAGGGACAGGGGTGCTTCCAGTGGCACCTGAAGGACTCTCTATGATCCCCCCTGCCACCTCTATTCCAGCTCTGGAGGAACCCAATTTGCTCTGCTGGCCACATGGATCGAGCCTTCAGCACTGAAGGCCAAGACACGAGCGATTTCCACGCTCCCTCCCCGTCATCGCTTGTCCCTTAGTGCTGAAGCTCTAGTGACACTGTATTCAGTACACAGTGCCTTGAATGTTCACCTGGAGCCCCTCCGAATGAGAGGTTCATCTGACGTGGTTGCATGGATGCAGCAAAACCTGCCCGCCTTGGTAGCTGCAGCGGCAGCTCAAGGGTTAATACCCTACCTTGCACTGAAGGAACAATGCAGGCAGCCGGGGAACGGTTCCCTTTCACGTTGCATGTGCGTCACTTCTGCGTGGAAATGAGTGTGAAACTTTTTTTTTTTCCTCCTCCTGATTCAACTTTTTTTGTGCTAAAAATAAACTGTGCAGTGTGAGAGAAAAATGAATAACAAGGAACCTACGGTTTTGGGTGCCTGTGGCAGGATGTTTTCTTGATTATCCTGTTTCTTGTAAACACTGAGATGGCTTTTGTAAAGCAGATGTAAAGGCAGCCTGGGTTCATTGTTCTAACACCTGCTATCCTTAAAAATGCACCCAACGCAGCCCATTGATAAAGCTCAGGCTCAGAAACCTGCAGCCCAGACCCAGCTCCCGTAGATAGCTCAATAAAACCCTTGAGAATCCGACATCCGCTCTGTTTTTCTCCATTATATTAGATTTGGAGCGGGCTGGGGAAGGGAAGCTCGTGATTATTTTTTTCCCTGCTCTTGTTCTCACAATAGCAATAAAAACAGTCCTTTGTGGCTTCAAGGTGGTAAACTGTGAGAAATAACAACAATAGTTCACTTGCTCTGCAAGGATTCAGCCAAATTTATGAATGAAACTGGTGGTTGCAATTCTGTTTCCAGGCCTGTGGCTGCTTTTGGTATCATGAGATGAAATGAAAAGGCTGGAGGGCAAACAGCTGGTAACGATTGCAATGGTGATTCTGGGAGTAAGGGCAAGGAGAGGTCGCTTGTTACAGGTGGAAAGGGGCAATATAGGGTTTCTCTGCTGCTTGCATTCAAGTTCAGAGCACACAACAGGTGAGTTTACTCATTCAAATAGAGCCTTTGAAGTGTTCTCTTTACCTGAGGCTACTGCTCAAGTGCTGTGACACCTTAGAGACTTCTGTCTGCAGTTACCACCATCCCGCTCTTCTCAGGGTGGCCACGTGGGGTGGCTGAAAAAGGGTTTATTTCTCTGCTGAAATTATGTTCATCTATGGACCCCTGCTGGGACAGCACTGTTGTATAAGGTCATTATAATGCCATCAGTCCTTATAGAAAGGGGTAAGAGTTGGACCAAACGCATCATGTCCATTCCCCTTATTACCAACAGAGGTGTGTGGTAATTATTATAAGATAATGTATACAGCCTAATTCGGTGCTTCTTTGCCTGAGAGTCAGGGAGAAAAGTCTCTTGTTGGGTAAAAACACATTTCAGGTGTGTTCTGGAGTAGCATTTCCTTGTGCTGCTCTCTCATGGGAGCACTGGTCCTTTCCTCCAAACCTGGGTGCTGTTCACATGGGAGTGCCTCTGTATCAACTTGTCAAAGGTGTTGGTGGAAATTGGCATCTGAGAATTGGAAGCTGGCCTGGTGCAAATATCCCCTGAGGTCAAGGGAACCTCTGTGCTCTTCATCAGCATCGCTACGAGTGCCAGTTCAGGAGGCTGTGTGAGAAGGAATGGATGAAAAAGCCCTTCTCTAGCTGCACGGGTATGACTGGGACGGCAGCCAGCCCTTGGGTGAGCAGCTTCTGTGGCTGTTTCCTGATGAAAAGCAAGCGCTGGAGTGGTGGTTGTGATAAGAATAATACATTAGAGTGCCTGGGCATTTCCTATCATGGAGCTAATGGGGAAGGACTCTGTGCTTCGTATGTGAAACCAGCCTTTTGGAAGCGACCTTTGTGGTACGGTGCTGCAGTCGGGGAAGGCATCAGTCCTACCCGCGCACAGTGGTCTGGAGGACCCCTCTTCCCTTTGGGTCTGTTCCTCGGGGAGGTGGCAGCCAACATGCAGCTAAACTCCTTTGCTCTTCAGGACGCTCGCCTGAGCAGTTGTGCTAATTATGTGCTTTCATGGAAACCGTTTGTTTTTATGGGTTGATTTTCAGCTTCAATTCCAGGCCGCTTTTGCTCGCTGCAGGTTCTCAGGTGATGCACGTTGTGTTACACTGCATCTCCTCCTGTGCTTTAGGGACAGGAGATTCTCCCAGCCCTGGAATGAAAGGTTTGAGATTGAAAGTGTTGGTAATGTGTGTGGCTCAGCAGACCCTCCTCAATAGGAGGAGACTGTTTTCATTGCTTTGGGAGGACAGGAGAGGTTTTCCTCATGTTGATGTGGTTCCTGCCTGTTCCCTCTCCTCATGCGTTGCCTAGTTGTGCTGTTGGCTAGTGCAAGCAGAGGAGACATGTACCGACTTCTGCTGCCTTGAGCTGCGGTTTGGGCCGTATGGCCTCCAAAGGTTCCTTCCAAACTACATTATTTTATGCTTTTCTTGCTGAGAATGTCAAATACTAACAGTGATTCCTTGTAAGGTCACTTAAGGTCACTCAAAGGCTTCCGCCCTCCACTTCTGAAAATGAGATCTGGAACTATAAATGAAGCAATACAGCCTAAAAATAATATATTTGTGTGACATGAGTGATATGAGGTTGCAAGATCTACATGTGCCATGACTTCACCCTGCTCAGCAGCTGCAGATGCTCCTTGGCAGCCCAGCGTGATGTGCGGAGCAGAGGGCGGCGGCTGAGGAACTCCCTGTTCAGAGCATCACACACGTCCTCCTGCCCTCCCTTTGCTCTAAAGGGTGTCCTGGGAGCCAGAGCACTGTGACAGCCAGGGCTGTGGCGTGACCTGCAAGCCCTTGGGGATGGGAGCCACCCTTGTGCTCGTGTTCCTCGGCACCCAGCCTGGCTGCATGTGAGAGGCACCAAAGGACAAACCGTTCGTGCAAAGCGGCATCTGCAGCTGATTAAGCCACAGGCAGAACTGCAGAGCAGCGGGTTGGGCTGTTTGTGTGTCAACATATGTGTGCGAGCAGCACATGTAGCTGTTGGGACAGCACAACAAGCTGCATGTAACTTAATCTAGCAAAGAATGCCAACGCATTGCCTTGATGGCTGCCTTTGAATCTGCAGGTCCTGTGGGCATTTTGGATACGAGACCTCTAAGCCATCACTCTGACGATGGCATTTGAATGTTTTCCCTGCTGTTGAGGTCTCCTCAGAGTTGTGGCCAAAGAAAATACTCCTTTTGTCTTCATTAGGCTTTGTATGAGGCCTGCAGGGCCTGAAATTCATTTTGCTAACTTGTCCTGTTTTGCCCTTTAGGTTCAAGACAGTCTTCCATCCCGAGGAGAGCTGGCTGCTGCACAGTGGCATCACACACTGCTGTCAAGTGAAGGACAGATCCATTTACAACTCATGAGGGAACTGAAGCTAACGTTGCGCCAGGGGTTCACCCCAGAATCTGCCAGCTCACACTGTTCAGCAGGTGAGTTTCCCAGGTGGTTCCATGTGAGTTCCATATTAGGGTACCACCTGAGAGGGCCTGTGGGCTGTGCAGCCGCTGCGACCTGTTGTGCTCTAAAGTCATGTGGAGCGACCTTTCCTGGAGCCTGTGGAGGAGCAGGCACCTCCTTGGCCTGACCCCACTGCTGGGGCTGAGGTGGAGGGCGATAACCCCTGCACCAGCCACTGCCCAGCGCCCTGCAGGAATTTGGCTCCTAAATCCAATTAGATTTGTGGCTTGAAGTCTCTTCTCCTCCCCTCAGAACATTACTTCGCTCTGTCAATGTGAAGCCTTGCATATGCATTCCTTCCCTTTCAGCGAGTGTTTTCATTTGTTTGAACTTATTTTAATGGCTATTTAAGAACAAGATAGCAAGATACTGGGACATGTGCTGTGTCCCTGCTCTTCTCGTGTGTGCTTTCTGAGAAAAGCGCCTGCTGGCTGATACCATCTCGTATGGCCCCGTGTCAGTGCTTTGCTGTATGAACTAGAAAGGCTGCACTAGCCACATAAAATGCTCACGTTATTTTTCTTGCATGTGGAGATATCCCTGATAGCCTTCCAAGTCATTGCAATACATAGGAATTGTTTACCTCAGGTAGAGGAGTAACTACCATCTTCAGCATGGTTCATTTTAAACCTTGTTTTTTTATTTCCTCCTCCGTGTTAATCAGCAAGACTGCAGCATGGCTGTTGCTGCCCTAGTTATTTTTATTCCTTAAAATCTATCAGTTACTCTCAGGAGGCAGTAAAAGGTACTAGGTACTTTTACAAAGAAGCAGAAATTGTTCTAAGAAAGTATTTACACTTCCTATGCGTTGTGCTTTTAGACTCTAAGTTCCAGAAACTCTCTTTTTACCCGAGAAAAACACGGAAAGTCAGACTAGGGTTTTTTTCTTCTTAATTGGTAAAAGATGAAGAGTGAAGATCTGTGAGTGGTAAGGCCCCTTTCAAGAGATTCGGAGCAAAACTGGAGGCTTTTTGAAGTGGTTTGCTATAATTGCAGCTTGTCTTGCTTCCTGTTCATACTTTGTGCAGTTCACTTCTCGGGCACACCTACCAGCTCTTTTATTTTGAGTGTGGTTACAGGCAGTGTAGGAAGTTAGAAGGCCAACAAGAGGCAAGGGGGCTTTAAAACCTTATTTCTTTTCTATTTAGAAGGCTGCTAATGAGACATTGCATTTTTATTCCTTCCTACTGGTAAGGCACAATATAGCCCCCCAAATCAGCACCAATAGAGGCGGGAGGGGGGAATAAAAGAAATGAGAATAGCAGATTTCATGTTGTTTGACTCTCCAATTAGGGCTGCAGACTGCAGGCCACGTAAAAGACTTTGTTTAGTCTGCAGGCAGTAGCCGGTGGCTGTTGTTCCTGTGTGCGCCGGGCGCCGAGCTGGAAAGCTGGGGGTACTTCTTTTCAAGGGATTTCAGCTGGGGCGATTTACAGCGTTGGAATTTAGCAGCTGCACTAGAGACAGAGCCAAAGCAGGGGGAAGTGTGTGCTGGAAAATGTATCTCCGTGCCAGGGCGTGAGGTGCACGGGCAGAGTCGCTCCTTCTCTGTGCTCTTGGATGAAGGCCATGGTTGGAGGGACGTTTGTCTTGACAGCCAGTTCCTTCCTTCCCGCTCTCCTCTGCTGCTTCCGTGCCTTGCATTGCCCTGCCGTTGTGCCGGCAAAACTGTGTGTGAGACCTTGGGATGAACTGGAGCAGGATTAAGGAAGCTTGAGATGGCTTTGCCACTGAGAGAAGTGGCGTTGGAGCCACAGCTTGGGGATCTCTTGGACGTTTGCAATGAAGTGAGCAGGAAAGCTGCAGATGCTGAAGAAGCAGCTACCCTGCTGGCAGCCTGGCTTAGTTTGCTGAAAGGGGAAGGAGCTTTTGATCCCCTCCTGCCTTAATTTATATAATAAGCAAAAGTCTGTCCTTAGAGCAGGCCAGATATATGTGAGGGCTGTGGCCCACTCTACCAATGGTCTAAGCTAACTCTTTGCCTTTGGGTCCTCTGGGAGTCCACGAGCTTATGCCAGCGGAGAAGGTGAAGTCATCCCTTTTGCTTGGCAACTGTTTTAGAGCAATACGAGTTCTCTTTGCTTCGTCACTGTGTACTTTAGCGTATGGAAAGCTGTAATGCTTTGTGCTCTGTTTTGGTGATGGTCCCTAGTAAAACATTCCAAATCCTGGCCCACAGGGGAATTCCTCAAAACAAGATCATCATTTGAGGGCGGCCTGCTGTGGTAAGAATGTTCCTACCTTCCCCAAACTGCTCCTAATACATTAGCATCAAGGAAACAGTTAAAATTTGCCTGATTCATGCAGCACGTTTGAAAAACAGACAAAAAACCATAGTTTCAGTGAAGCCATTCATAGCATGTCTCGAGTCGTAAGCTTTTGTTGACAATCATTTTGCTCCTGATAGTTTGGTCATTTTGCTAGTTCTTTGGATCTGCTGGCCAGGCCAGTAGAGCAGATGTTGTCACTGAAGGAATGCACGTGTGCAGGTAGCCTCACAACCAGAGCTGGATCCCAAGTGGAAAAAGCTCCTAAATTCACAGACACCCACACTTGACACATACACATGTCCTTCCTGGGCGGTTTTGGAATACCAAACAGAGCAAGTGCCGCTAGAGGGCTCAGCTCTTTGGAGCACTGCTTGTGCATTTCTGCACTACAAGGAGCCTCTGTGGAAATTGGGTGTTGTCGTGCTTGGCTAGTGTGTGCTTAGTTCGTGTTTGAAATTGGGCTGCTGGAGGAAAGCGGAGCTCCCTTGGGAATCTGGCTGCGGGTGGGGAGGGATTTGGTAACGGGATGCTGGCCTCTTGCAAATCCTCTTCCTAGAGTTGGGTGTTCCTGCATGGAGGATGTTGGGAAGTCAAGGAGCGGGCTGATTACTGCACTGGGGGTAAGCGGGGTCTCACGGCAAGAGGGGACCACACGGATGGCAGGTTTTAGGTGCTGTTAACATATTTTGGTGTTGCAGACTGAGGTGATCCCACTTTGCCTTCAATGTATGATGTGGGGCAAGTCTGTATGAGCAACGTGGGTTTCAGGCCCTTGTGAACCACAGCCTGGTTAGGTTCCTCTGCTCAGTTACTTGTCTTGTGAGCGAGGTTCTGGTTTCAATTAAAGCTTGTGAGTCTAACATGGCAAAACACAAATCCACGAGTCTGATTGCGAGGATTAGGTAGGGAAAGCAACCAACAAATGTTGGGACTAACTTGAAAAATATTCTGGTGTTTGCTTAACCCAATGCATTTCTGCTTTTTTTTTTTCCTCCCAAGCTTAATATTGCACATAACTAACCTTTCTCTGAGAGGCAACGTTTCTACAATGGATTTCTGTCTTTCAAAAGACTGCTCAGGAGAGGAGCTGACAGCAGATCTCCTTGTAATAGAGTGTTCCTGTACGGATTGGCCTGGAGCTGCAGTAAAAGCCATATGGAACATGTTTTTTGGGTAGACTGCTTCCTCATTCACCCTATAGGACTGTGGTGGGAATGATTTATTTTCATCTTATGTGGTGCTAAGAAGAGAGATCCCTTGCACCTGGAACATTGCTCTGCCTGCCGCTGTTGACAAGAGGCTTCCAAGGAGTCGTATCCGCACAGCCCAGAGCTGCACCAGGGCTTTCCCAAGCTCTTTAATGGTGGCTTTAGGATATCCAGATGTCAGCACTTCTATCAGCCCACCTAGAGGGATAATTATATTAGTGTTGCATTAAGATGCACTGATAACACTGTTCATCTTTCAGTCTGGGGCTTAGTCTCTGTCAGGATTTGAGTGAGGAACACTGCTAGTCCTGTGTGTGCACTTGTGGCCCTGTCACCCTGACCTAGCCCTCAAGCTCCTGCAGGAGCTGGTGGGAATTTGCTGGGTAAGGAGAGCAGCCCTGACCCAAAGCTTCCCGGAGACACTCATTTTCTTGTAGGCTTTGTGTTGTTTCCATTCAGATGGTACCTCTGAGCTCTGCTATCTGTGTGAGGCACTGTTGAGTGCCAGCACAAAAACATAGATTTATCCTGAAGGGCTTTACTCTAAGCTTTGGCTTGGGATCTGCAGATTAGTGAAGAACATATGGTCCCTAAGAGGTGCGGCTTGTTAAAACTGCCTAGAAAATTGGAAGCAAAGACATCGTATATGTTTCCTCCCACCGCTTTCCTCTCCTGCAAAATCCTTGTCAGCACAAACCATGACTGAAAATGCTGAGCAGGTCTGTGCTTGCCTGGAAAATATGAGGTTGGTCCTCGTTTTTTTGTCTGTAGTTGTAGGAGTGATGTTTGTTTTTAAACCTTTGACCATCCCCTTTCAGGAACGCTGTATCCCTGGAAGCCCTGTGGCCTCTTCATGCGATGGGCCATTGAGAGCCTCATTTCTGCAGCCTCCTGTTTCCTCCCTTCTGCCCTGGGCAGGTTCCTGCCCTGGGGAGGTGTTTGCCGCCGTCTGGGATTTCCTGACTGCGCGGGGCCGGATTAGGGCGGCGCAGTTGGGACGGCAACATGTGGCCTTTGGGATGGGGAGAGCAGTGCAGCCCCCCATGTATTGCTGCCTTTTTGTCTTTCATTGGGCCTAGATTGAGGAGGATCTGGACTTAAGCATGTATCTAAATGTCAGCATTGTGCCTTATTCCCTTCCCGAATGAAGACCACCTCAGCTTTGGCTTAAGTAGGTCTCTGTACCGAGGCCAAGAGGCTGTGAAAGTTGTTTCTTGTCTTTTCTACTTCATTGTGTGTATGTATATCCTCATTGTGGCTTACTGGCTGTTTTCTGCAAGAGGAAAACCACTTTATTCAGTTACAGCCAGCCGAGTAACTGAGAGCAGGCAGGTTAGGAGAGTCCTGCCTGAACTGGGAGCAGAACATCTGACCTTGGGTGTCCTTTAGTCTGTCTTGATTCTACAATCCTAATTCTGCTCTAAATTAATCCTTTTGTTTCGCTCCTGGGGTTTTTCATACTTTTTGTTTTCGCATGAATGCTTGCCTCTATATTTAGCTCTGCCAGGACGGGATGTTTCAAATAATTGTTGACTGATATTATTAAACACTAACACGCTTGGCTGTGTTGCACTAATGATGGGACTTTGGGGATATGCAAATCAATTAATTGAGTATAATTGCTGTAGTGGCTGTTTCAGAAGATGATGTTAAGAGCCCTTGGGAGGGCAGACAAAGGGGGAGGCATTTGGAAGTGTGAAGGAAAGGGGATGCTTGAAAGTTGGAGATGGCTGCTTTGAGCTGCTGATTTGTAACGCTGTTGTTGGTTTTGCTCTCCAAAACACACTCGGAGATAATTATCTCTTGCTTCATTCCAGAATTACCTGTGTGTGGCTCCTCTCAGACTTTCTCCAGAACCCTTTCTGCTGAAACAGAACTGAAGAAGTTCAGGAGATGAGGCAGAGCCTTTTTCAGGTAAAACTTATTGACTTAAACTTATGAGAGACCTTTCTGAAAAACACTTGATGAGGAAAAAAATATTTTCCAACTAGTTTTCATAGTAGAACTCTGCATCACTTTGCACTGGAGGGTTTTGGTTTACCAGCTGTTTCTCATTCATGAGGAGACATTTTCCCCTCTAGCAGCATAATGGTGCCTTACAGTGGGCAGGAATGTGAGATGCCTCAAGAATCATCGTGGGAAGGCGTGAAGAGAATGGGATTTGGGCATTGTGAGGATGGGGAGGAAAATGTCTCTTCTGGCTTCCTTCCCACCTTATATGCATTCTCTCTGCCTTTGTGTCTGTGTTACTATTCTATATTCTTTTGTCTGGCTTTCCACATATGATGTGCTTTAGTCTATGACTGTGGGGCGAACGTTCAATGTGGTGCACACAGATGGTGCTCCCAGAAATCCTGTTATTTGCTAATGGGATTTTGTGCAAAGCGTTTCCACTCTTTGAAGAAGAATACATGCTTCTGTAAATGCGTCCATGCTGTTCAGTCATCGCCCTTGTCTTGCTGAGATGTCCTCTCCCATGCAGCTGAGAAGACAGCTTCATTATTTATTTAATTATCCCCAGAGCAACTCCAGACGGGCTCCTGTGGGAGGCAGCAGTTACAGGAGGTCATGAGTGAAGAGATTTGTGCCTGTGCATTGCTCAGTAGGGGAAGGTTGGTCCCTACCAGCACTGCAGAACATGAGGACCCTGCCAGGTGTCCTGACCACGTAGTCGGTGACCTCTACTTTGATGCCTGCCTTCTGTTGCAGGAGGTCCTGTCCTTGTGTGCTCTGCTCTGTGGCACTGACATACTCTTCTATTTAACCTCTTCCCTCAGACCCATTAGTGTTTCTCTAATGCCAAGTCTGGCTATTATGCAGCTGCCTCCCCCCCATTCTTCAAGCAGTCTCGAAATTTTAGTATAAATAGCAAAGGCCTGGAATATGTTGCTGTTATCATCAGAGGCCTTGCAGAATAGGTTAGGCATATCCTTGACAGAAATAATATGGACTTGATTCTTCCACGAGGCGCAGAGATGGACTAGATGACCTCTTGAGGTCTTCCTCAGCCCTTATTTCTTGCACTGCTGTCTGGCATTGACCGCTCGTGTTGAAATAAGTGAGCTTTGTTTTGCGTCATGCTCGCTGGAGAAGAGGTCAGGGCTCAGCAGCCATCGTGACTAACACAGTTATCGGATGTGTCTCAGGAAGTCCACTATCTGTCTGTGTACAAATACACGACTCATCCTTCAAATCCTGTTCCCCAAATGTTTCCCAGGCTTCTTGGCTAAGGGAAAGTGAGTCATACAAGGGCGGTAGTTCTCCTGCTGGCCAGGGATTCCAGGTGGCTTCCTTTGAGGCTGCCTGTGGCCAGAGAAACCACATGCCCTGGTTCAGAAAGAACAGGCAGCTTGGGGCAGTAAATGTGTCTCAGGCTGTCCCTGTACTCTGCCCTTCAGCTCGCTGACCCAGGTTGGTGACGAGGCAGAGGAGACCAGCCTAGGGGCTACGTGTGTCCCCATGCAGCCCTGCAGGATGGAAAATGGGAGCGCGTGTCTGCGTCAGCCCTGCCTTTAACTGCTGACGTTTGCTGGATTGACGTTTGCTGTGTCACGGAGCCTCTCTGGGCAGCCAGGCCTGTGTTGTGCTGCATATCGGCGTGCAGGGCCAGGAAAAGCCTCATCTCCAGTCTCATGCCTGTGCCAGGGCTCTATGGTGGGCTGGGGAGATGTGATAATAAACAAACCTGCTGTCTTTGCAGTCTCTGCAGTGCCCAGCTCTCTCTACTTGTGTTTTACTTGGACATCATTGTGCCCAGCATGGTGTTAGACCACTCGTTGCTGGCAGCTTAGGGGAGTTTTATGATCACTTTGCCTAAAATTTAGGAGCCACAGGGGATTGTGTCTAGCCTGACTCACCTCCAGCGGCAGGTTGGGAAGTAACTTGTCTTTTACTCTGTAAAAAGTAGCAGAGAAGCTGTGTAAACCCTGAGCATCACTAATAGCCTGATGTCCCCTTCAGGAGGAGATCTGCATAAGAAAATTTGGCAGAAATGTCAGATTTCTGTGCCCAAGGCCAAATCCTACCCTTGCCTATGTTTTCATAGCATCTATTTTGTTGATTTTATCACCCTGCTGATAAGAGTGATTAGGTCAGATTTGTTTTCATTGTAACCTCTCAGACACAGCACCGTGTGGCTCTGCATGAGGGGATGTGCTGGGTTCACACCAACCTGGGCACAGAGGAAACAAGGGGCAGGGAGCCTTTCCCATCCTCTGATCTGTGGCACATGTGAGAGCATTGCCAGGCCAAGGAGCTGGAAATGTCCAGCAGCACAAAAGGGCTGCGCTCAGACGATACCTGGAAGCTCTGAGGAGGAGAATGTGCCTGAGAATGAGTCACTCTGGGCCCAGCAGCAGGTCAGAGCACTTTGTAGTCTGCAAGTCTTCCCAAAATGCTGTAAGCTTGAGAAGTGCTGATTTTGGTCACAGAAGGTGGCACTTTAGGTGTAGACCAAGCTGTGACCAATTCATAAAATTTTGCCTGTGCCTTGTTTATTTCTTGGGAGCTGTGTGAAGTTGGTTTCTTGGTGTTCTTTGTGTCTTGTTTTTTTGCATTTGTGGTGCTGCTTTTGCAGGCTTTTTTACCACTATTTCCACCCCCCCCAACCTTGCTTCCAATTGAGTTTTGCCCAAGATTGGTGAAGTACTATTCCCCTGACCATGATGTATATAGTATTAAAATCTGGCTGTTCTGCATTATTGTGTCTTTTTTCCCTAAAGCATTTGCAGTAGCTTTCAAGAGCAGTTCAAAATATGTGAAGCAGGACAGACTGAAGATTACTACCATACCCTTTGCCCTTATGCTGTGATTCAGTGATTGAAAACCTGAGATAAGATGTGATTCAGCTATGATCTGGGTGTTGTTTTGCACTGGGGAGAGGTAGTTTTGTCTGCAGATGCATCATCTCTGTGGAGCTCAGCTGGGCACTTCCCTGCCTTCCCCACCATCATCCTCCCTCACCTTTCACAGGTGATTTAAACTGCAGTAGCAGATCCTGATAGGAGTGATGGAGACCAGGCTTTGCTTCTAGCTTTGGCTGGTGATCAGCTCGTATCAGGGGGAAGTTATATCTGCTTGAAAATCCATGTTGTGTGCTTGAAAATCCACTGTGGCAATTTCTTCTCCAGCCAGAAGACTCCATTCAGAGAGGAAGGGCTGCCCGCCAGTCCTGGCCTGCCTTTCCTCACTATTCTGGGTGCCTGCTACGTGCACTAGTAGTGGCTTCATGGCAAAGAATCTGTCCCTGTCCCATTCCTTTCATTTCCAGCAAAGTGCCCCCTAGTTTAGCTGTAGGGTAAA
>JAUBOD010000791.1:531555-551232 GCA_032353885.1 Nothura maculosa
TGTGCTGGGAGAGGATAGGTAGTGTTTACGTGTGTGTGAATGTGTGTGTGTGTGTGTGTGTATACACACACACACACACACTATACATATATAGTGTGTAAATATGGTAGATTGAAGTGTGTTTTTCCTTTATGCTGATGCCACTTTTCCTGACTGTGTTGATGCAAGTCTTGCTATGTGATCTTTGGCATTATTGAGAGCCCTTTTGCAATCTTCTGCCTCTGCTAGTTTGCTGCCCAATGGACATGGGAGGAAAAGTGAAACACTTGCAGTGCACTCGCTGTCTCCCACCTCCCTCCTACATCTCTTTCCCTGGCTGATTTGACCAGGTCACTCTGTGTCTTTGATTTTGTTCCTCTCATTTCAAGACCACCCGTGGCTGCATTGTCTGGAACAACTCTGGCAGAAGCTGCAGCGCTCGCTCTACTTCCACCCGGGCAGCTGAAAAGCAGGTTCTCATTAATGGCCCTCGACAAGGGTGAATGTTATCCTTTGCTTTCAAAGGAGAGTTTGAGGTGCAGGAAAAAAAAATCCTGGTCCTCAGTCAGATTTCTGCTGAAGACATCAGCAAGATCAAAATGCCAGCTGGTGAGAATGGAAGTGATTTGGATTCCTCCAAGGTGAAGGAGTTATGGTGGCTTTGTGGTCCATGGAGTTATGAGATGGTCTGGCTTAACTAGCCTTGATGATAAAAATAGTGCCGTCACCTGGGCTAGTGGCCCAGCTATCTGCTGAGCCTCTTGGGAGGCTCTGCTGCCACTCTCGATGGTAACTGTACCAGTTAGTTTTGTTAGCTTGCGATCATCTGCAGTTGTTGAGGAAGAGCTGAACCCCTAGCTGCTTCTACAGGAAACTGCTGGAGCTGGAGAACTGAGGCTCTGTCTTCCCAGTTGCTGTTTGAACTCCTCTGCCAGGCTCTCAGCCCTCCTCCTCAGAGTTGCACCTCCATGGATGAGCTCCAGATGGTTGGATGGGAGCCTTGCCAAGCATGGAGGGCTATCCACAGTGTTGTGCGAGTGACTTGCTGCTGGGAAGTATGCAAAACTTAGTTGCCTAAAAAGAGAGCTTTTATAACTACTTTTGGCTCTTCTTTTAGCTTAATGAGTTTCCCCTTTCCAAAAAATGGAGACAAGTCAGCCCTAAACTATGTGCGCAGTCTGTTTGATTTCCCCTTTCTCTGGAAGTGTCAGAGAAGTGCGATAGACTGGAGGTAGGTTGGACTTGGGCCTTCCCTTGGCTCTTGCCACGAGTCCATAGACTTTAATCTGTTCGATGTGACCATTTAAAAAAGAAAAAAAAAAAAAAGAGGGAGGAGTTGGGTTGAGAATCAACCACAAACTACTAGAGTAAAATAATAGCCAAAGCCTCATGAAAGCACAAAAAATACAGGAAACTAGTATGTTCTTCATTTACCCTTGTTAAGGTTAATGTTCCTGGGTTCAAACCATGGAGAAGCTTTCATTGTAACAATAACTGGAATTCTTAGCCGTTGCTGGATCACGTTCATCTGCCTGTTGGTAACAGGGTTGAATTCAATCCAGGGTTTTAAGGAGGTCATTTTGATTGTAACGATGCATTTTATGATCCTTGTGGATTTAAGTCTGACCTTTAATGTTCCTTGAATGTCTTCTCTCAAAGTCATAATCTGGAGGGACGTTTTGGAGACGGTTACTTGGGTTTGTTTCTTTCCATAGTAGGTGGCAATGCAGCTATGTGATTAGGTATGAAAAGCTCAGGACCAACCACTGGAAGATCTCCAAGATGCCAAGAGCAAAGACTGTTTCCAGGCCCCCGTTGAGTCGCTGTGATAGCCCAGACCTCAGTGTTCAGCATCCGCTTCCCATCAGTCGGGGATTTCACTCCTGCAGCTCCGGTTGTGCCGAAGGGGCACGTCCTCGCTGCACAGAGGAGATGGGCTGCTAGGAACATTAACAATGGAAAAATACCCAACTACATCACAATATTAAAAATACATTAATGAAATGAGCATAATGAGTCTTAGAACTAGCTTTATATCCCCTTGAGCTAGGAAATACAAATATATATACTAAATGACAGTTAGGCCCCCCACAGAGCTTCCATTTTTTTTTAATGAGTCATTTTCAACTGGATAGGTTAATCTGGGACAATATTTCACGTACAAATGAATTTAAACTATGTTTCTGCTTGGGTGAATCACAGAAACTGCTCAATACCTCAATTTACTCAACCCTATGGTGGGGTTATCGGTGCTGTCTTCACCTCTGCAAGGTCCCCTGAGAACCTCAAGCCCCAAAAAAGGGCTGAGGCCATCTCAGAGGAGAGATAAAATGGACTTGATTGCTGACTTGCAGCCATTTCTCTGAGGTGGGTAAAGGAGTTGCTTGTATTAGTGTTGGAATCTTTCCTTTTGTTTGTATTAGAAGTAGCATTAGGGAAAACAAGCTTGTTTTGGAAACTTTGTTTTTGCTGGAATTTTCATGACTTTATAAAGCAGTTGGAAAGTTTTGAACTCATGAAATTCATGAATTCCTCTCCAGACTCCTTTCCCAGAACAGCCTGATAACTGTAACACATTTTTGGAAGCTTCCCTTGATGATACCAATTGCTTTCTGTCTGCAAGATACTCAACCACAAATTAGAAATCCAAACATCACACCCTTTCCATGGAGCATGTTAAAGATGTTGCACCAAGTTCAACCTTGGTGTAAATCCAAGTGACCTGTTAATAGTTTGTGATTGGCTGATGTCAATCTTGGCTAAGTTCAAGTTTTGGACTTTCAGGGCAGACTTTAATAATCCACTGTCCACTGAATAAAGAAAAATGTGTGCAATCTAAGGATTTAGATGTAGCCAATTGCTGTGTTTAAGTGGAAGTGATTAAAAAAAGTGATGCCAAGTTAGGTCTGCGCATTGTCTTAACAGGATTAGAGCTTTCAGTGGTCAACAGGAGTTTGTGTTTTTTTTCAAAGCTTCTCTTGATTTTCTAGGAATTTGGTAACTTAAATAGATGGTGGCAGCCCTAATTCTGCAGGCATTTACATTGGCAGCTGTCTCATGGGTTGAGATGTCTCTCTGGAGCCAAGAGGTGCGACACAAGTTCATCTTCATGGTGTAGTGTGGGAATTGTGCTGAATATTTCAAAGGTTGGGGATGGGGCCAGACTGCTCCTTGTATGGGACAATGAGGGATAACGGGAAGGGGTTGTACTGGGCTGTGAGTTGTGCTGCAAGGCCAGGGAATTTGCTGTTCTTCTAAGGTTGGGAGGGGCAGAGTCTTACCTGCTGTTGGCACCAGCCTTCCCAAGCTCTATTCCCTCTGCAGGACAGCCAGGTTTTCTAGGCTCTGCTCGTGCAAAATGAGCAGAGAGGTTGTGGAACTACACGGTGTAGCTGCAGGCTGCCTTTGCCTGCAGTGAGCGCAGCAGAACGCAGCCCTGCGATGGGTTTGGCGCGAGGCGCTGCCTTGGCTGCAGAGAGGCTTTCTTGACAGAGGGGACTCTCCAACACGGATAACATGACATAACTGGCTCTGACTTGACGTGATTGCTTAGAATTGCAATTCCTCTTCTCCCTCCAACTTCTTTCCTGTGGCCTGTTTTCATTTCCTTGCTAGCTCGAGCATATCTAATGTGTCTGGTTAACATGAGGAAGGTCGGTACCGTGCGGCTGCAGCGCAGGTCAGCAAGAGTTGACTGCGTTTTCACAGGCCATGCTAGTAAATACAGGCAAAGAAAGGAGCTGTTTCGAGAGATGTTCAGGAAGACCTGCAAGGAAAAACGGAAAAAGTATCTTTGACACTGGATAGGGTGAGGCTAAGTACTTGCAAATAGGATGCAAATGGCCTGCGAGCCGTTGTGCTTTGAATTCCTTTCTCCTGTCACGCCGGCTTCTGGGAGCAGTGGGATCACCTGTTCTCTGTCAGCTGGCACCGGGCCTGGCTGCGGTAACAGACCCTTGGCTCCGAACTCCGGGTTCCTGATGCTATCTCAGCTCGTGCAGGACCTGCTGGGGATAAGCAGGTGGCCATAGGCTAAGTGTTGAAATAAAAGCCATCTAGCCTTACAAGTGCTTTCTCTGAAGACCGCTTCAGAGAGGCCTTGCATTTGTGAGGTTTAGTCCGTTCGTTCTTGCTGTGAATTACAGAAACCAGGCCTGTCGTTTTCATATGGATCCTATCCACTAGCAACCAGCTGGTGTTACTATTTGATATCAGTTGGAAACAGCGTCCCGAAGCTTTGATATTTCTGCTCTCAGAATCCCTCCCGCGTGACCCCCTCTTCTCAGTATTGCTTCTTCTGCTCTGCTTCGTCACCCTGGCTCATCCCCTCGACGTGCAACGTGGGGAGATGGGAGCTCGTGAGGCCCATCAAGCCAGCCTGAAGCGGGGGCCACAATAACGCAGTGCCAAACTACAGGAACTTCCCTGATGTGTCTCACTTCAATAGTTTGTGAAGTCTGAGCTCAGCATCATTTCTGTGAAGCTGCAGAAAATGATTGCACTGCTCTGGAGAAGCCCTTTTTTTTTATTCCCCACTTTGATGCCTTTTCATGTGTGAAAATGGGGTAAGTATACAGTTTATTAGTCTTAGAAAGCTAAAGGAGGCAGCTTTTAACTGTTTTGTGTGCCATGTTTCTCATTAATGGATAGTATTTACTTCAGCTACAGCAGAAATCTAATAATGAGGTTAAAACCAAGTAAATTTCCATTATGAAAAAGCAAGTTTCTGTGTGTCCAGATCTTTGCAGTGCATTTAGGTTCTGTGACCATATTAGAGACTTCAAGTTCAGCAGCCTGGGCTCAGATCCAGCAGGTAAAGATCTATTTGTTGGCCTGACTTTTAGGCCACATGGAAGGCTAGTGCCAATAAGCAGCACAAGAAGCTTTTTAAATGGCTAGAGGAGGATTCTGCAGAGACAGAGGCCAGTCTGCATGGAGGGAGAAGACGAGGAGGTAGGTGAAGATAGGAATCCAGCACGATAGAGATGCAGTAGAAAATCTCACTCCAGAGAGTTTTTTTTTTTTTTTTTTTTTTTTTTTTGCTAAAATAAACAGAACTTTAGTTTTGGCTTTGCTCATTTGTTTCCCTTTTTCTGGAAGCCTAGTGTTTTTTTTCAAGTGGTGCAGGATGCTCTCATCAATTTGATTTACAATAAGACACTCCCAAGTAATTTCCTTTTGCTTGGAAGGATTTCTGAGTATCAGTTCCAGCCAGTTAGACATTGACCACTGCACATAGATTGAGGGTTTTAGAGACACTGTGGTGGCCGTCACCAGCCCCGAGCATGGTGTTCACTTCAGTGGCATGAGACAGCTGCCTGAGGTTACACGTGTGCATGTGCTTTGCTGGATCAGCAGTGGTGAAGTACCTGGCACACTGCAAAATTGGGCACCAAATGGGTTGCAGGGAATCTCTTCTCCCTGGTTTCCATGTTTGTTAGCAGCCTGAGTAATATAATTGCCAGGAGAGTTTGCCTCTGGCTTTGGTGCTGATGCTGTTGTGCTTACTGAGCATTGGTTGCAGCTCCCTGTGACCATGTGCCTTGCAGCAAGGACCATTAGCAAGTAGTTGTCCTCTTCTAAAATCAAATTAAGCCTTTGGACTCTGCTTGGATTTCTCCAGTATTGAGCAAATACTGTCACATGCTCTCTCATGGTCAGAGATGATTGCTTCCCAAAGATCTCAAGATGGCATCTGTACATGGCAGCTGGGAATATCCATCCTTCTTGGGCAATGTTTGCTGTTATGCAGTTAGGATGGTTGTAGAAGAAAGGAAATCAGTTCCAGTCAATGGGTGCTGTGGCTTTTGTGGGGCTCTGTTTTTTTTTTTTTTTATTCTGAATTGACAGTAATGAGGATTGGTAACAACAACCAAAAAATAAACTGCTGAAAGTCAACCAAGTAAACAAACAGTAACCGAAAGCTCTAGCAAATGTTGAAGTCTTCCCACTCCCCCACCATTAATGTTCAAATTGTCAATCAAAAAAAGCTTCTTCCTGCTTGTGGGTTTTGGAGAAATAAAAGAGTAGCTAAGCACATTTGCAGACTGCACTGGGATTCCTCCCCATATGCAGGTGATAGTGATGAGCAGCAGCATTTGTCCTGGCATAAACAGGCACATTCCTGCTTTAAAAAAAATCATTAAATACCATACCTTTTTCCATCTTCTCTGCTAAGCAAAAACCACCCAGAAATGATAGACATTAGCATAAGCAAAGCTAATTTGCTAACTTATCTCCAGTGTACCATAAAATTGATTTCATCAAATGAAAGCTGTGTAATAAAGCTCTGGAAATTAAGGGAAATCTAAAACTTAACTGCAAATTGTAGTTCAGCCAAGAATCAGCTTCACATTTTATTTCCTATTTTCTGACTTGCGCCACTTGTTGGTGTGGCCAGGAAGGATGGGGGTTTTTAAACATCAGTGTGCTCTAAATCATTGACATTTCACATCCTGACCAAAAAGAACGAAAGGAAAATTCTGCAGATAACATTTTTTGGACTTGGCGCTTACTAGTCCTGGTAAGGAAACGTCTAGGGTCAAAATAGGTGACGAGTACTGAACTTCCTTGCTCCTGCATAAAGCTAATTGAGATTTTTATTTGTACATTTTTGTTGTTGCTCTGCTTTCCCCTGATCCATGAAGGAAGAAAGGGATGTGCAGGACCCTGTGGTGAAACCTGCTGTCATTGAAGTGGAGACATGCTCATTTTGGGTGCCTCTCATCACTTACATCCTTGCTGTGTAAGAGCTGGTGGGACTCTCATAGCCTTACAGAGGTGGTTGCTGTGACTCAGAACTGGACTTCTGCTCAGGCCCAGTCCTATCCCAATTTCCTCCCATGACTTCACAGAGTTTTGCTTGTGCTGGAGGTTCAGACTTGAAACTTGTTAAGCTTCAGCATCCAAACAGCCTGCACAGTGTGTAACATTTGAGATCTTTCCTGGGAAAGTAGAGGGACTAAATCCTTCCTTAGCTGCAAAGGCAGCCGGAATGGATATTGTGTGCAGATGGAGCAGACCCAAGCTCTCTCCCTGTGGAGTGATTTGACTTTTTATTAACACTGCTCTGTGTGTGTGTGTGTGTGTGTGTGTGTGTGTGTGTGTGTGTGTGTGTGTATACACACACATACACATATATGTGCTGCTGTAGAGGAGGAGGAAGAAAAGCAGCAAAAGTTACTGGAACCAAAGTCCACTGACATTTCTGTGGGCAGTGATCCCGTGAGAACGTGGGAATTACCCTTGGTGCATTTGTAGCCCTGCTACAGTCTTTGCTCCAAACTCCCAAAGAATGTCCCAGGAGAAAAGAGGGATTCTCCCAGTCCCCCAGTGGGATTTGCTGGGACACTCACCCTGACCAAAGTGAGTGTTAGAGAGTGATTTAAAAATGGAGTAGGCAGCAGGCTGAGCACAGGGTTGTAATGCATGAAAGCATGTGGTGTCTGGGGAAAGAAGAGGAAAAGGTGGATGCCTCCAACAAATGGAGAGAACAGTCAGCTGGACAGGCTGGGCAGGTGCGGAGAAGTGGAAGGGATCAACTTGTAACTGGCTCCAAGGGGCTGTGCACATCTATTTTCCCTGGCTGCTACTGTGTTTTCACATTTCAGAATAAATACCACATACAGAACAAAAAGGAGGAATTAGGTCACATTTTCTGGGATGGCTGGATGGTTGGAGGTGTGATGGATACCCTAGGTGAGCAGCTGCTTTGTGTTGCTAAATTGGCTGTGAAATATGTGCTCAGGGAGCCTAGCCTGTCCAAAATGCAGTGCATGGCTCTAGGTAGAAATGCACCTCTTAGCCCTTGGGGTCTTTTTAAAAAAATGGTTTGGATCTATCCAGTGGATATGGCAACTGCAGCTTCTGAAAGCTTTATGAGGTGGATTCTTCTAGAAAACCCTCTTTCCTCTTCACCTGTCAGTCTGTTGCTTTGCATGTTCGGAGTTGTGTGTAGTGCTGCTCTGTTAATGTACCTTTTGGCAGGATCATGAGCCTCAGGCTCTTCACAGGAAGATGTGGAAGTGGGAGCTGGCATCTCCTCTCCCAAATTTTCTCAAATGGAAGGATCTAGATTCAGACAGTGTGTCTTGCTGGGCCGCTAATTATATCTAGGTAGGTCAAACATGCCAGATGGAGCAGTCTGTGTTCAGTACTTTTAAAATTATTACTAATAATATTTTTAAGGAGCTGAGCCATTTCAGCCTTTTTTTGTGTGTCATTTTAGAAGTTGAGAGAACGATTGGATGAGAGAGATTCAGAAATAGGACTGGAAGAAATCAAGAGAGCTCTCACAAGCCTTGAATTTCCCTCTGTCCTGGTTCACCTTGCTCTTGTGCTGACCTCCACCCTGCCTGCTGCACACCTCGGTTTCACCAGAGATGCTTCTCCTGACTTATTTGCTTACACAACTGTTTTTTTAAAGTATACTCTTGAAAAATATATGTTCAATACCAATATTATCCTGGTACCTCCTCCCTGTGTTACTCCTTACATGAGGGATCAGCAGTTTACCAGTTGTACATCTAATCCTCAAAACCATCAAAACTGCCTATGATTTGTGAGAAATACATCCTGGAAAAGTTTTTCACTAGGCCAATGAAGAGCAAATGGTGCTGGTGAAAGGTGAAACCTGCCTGAGATGGGTAATGTTCAACCAGGCTGTAAAAGGCTGTGGATTCTGAGAGAGGTTTCAGTCCGCGGGGAGGAATCGGGAGGTGTGAGATTGCTGCCTTGTTGCAGGTCATTCTGCTTCCGTTGCTGATTTCTAAATCGAGCTCTGTTGCTGAGAGAGACCAGGTTTGTCTTTGCTAAAAACAGAGAGGTGGGAATTTTTTTATGTACTGAGGTGTGTAACTTTAGATGGCCATCTCTGAGCCTTGTCCCTCTGAGATTTTCCACTGACATTCACCTTGACAAGCTACAAAGAGGGAAAACCTCCAGTGGCTTGCTGTGTTTTGACTAGTGTCTGTCTTTGATACAAATCCTCAGGGTAAAAAACACCTTTCTTTTGCAGTGAAGGCAAAGGCTACAGGAGCTTTTATGAAACAGGCTTAGTTCCTCTGGAAGACTGACATCCCCATTTTTGAGGCCTAATTGCATGAAGTGCTCTGTGATAATTTCTTAGACAGCAAGGAGAAGCAGTTGGAGCCAGCCTCCAGAATTGAGTGGTTTGAGCCCAGCGGGGCTCTATAGTGTCTTGATAGGGCAACAAAGAGCTCCAAAGAATTTAGTAACAGTGATACTGCCGCATGTGGTTAAGTGTTTTTTTCATCCGTCCCTAGCACAGATTCTTTGGGTTGCTCCGTGTTGCAGTGGTTCCCTTAAAGGTGCATTTTCTTTGCTGCTTGCTTCTGCCTTGTAACGTTCTCAGGTGGGATGGAGCAGCGCTCGGCGGCATCACGGGAGCGGCGCTTGGTGGCATCACGTCCTGGGCTCTTGGAGGAGGAGGCAGCTGCAGTGCAAGGTGTCCTGCTGACATGGAGCTCTGGTAAAACACCCCCCAGCAGCGTGGGCCGCTCCGTTGAGCTGCCTGGTGCTGGCCTGGGGGGCTGTAACTTGGCCTCCTGGGGCATTTTGTGACACTAGCCAGATGTGACCTGTTACCTAGAGGTGAAGAGATCCTAGGATCAACCTCCATGGTGCTTCCTACCTCTGTGCTGTCCTATGCTGAGGGGAAATTGGCTGCACCTAGGGCTGCTGACACATCCCTTCATTCTTTATGCCATCAGGAATATAGTAACGACCCCCTGGATCACCTTGTAGTTGTGCAGGGTATTGATTTCGGTTGCACCAAGTGATGCCATTCAAAGGAAGACCAGGCACAATGATCTGGGCTGCTGCCAATAGCTCCATGCCATCAGAGGTGCTCGCCTGGAGCATGCTGAAGCTCTCCTGCTCCTCGGGAGCTGAGTGGCTTTGTGCCACAGGAGCAGGTCGCCTTTCCCAGCTCCTGGGGATGTGCCTGCATCTTCTAAGGCCTTTCTGAAGCTATTTCTGTGCCTGCTTTGACAGCTGAAAGACTACAAAATGGAAACATGTCCCTGGTTTGTAGGTGTACCCCCTCCTCACATTAAAGTTCATTCATTGTAGCCTGCTCAGAAATGCTGTGCCAGCAGTTTGGAAAGACCTCGGTAGGGCTGGCTTATGCATTTCTGTGCAGCAGAAGTATTACTTTAAAAGTACAAGCAATTTTGTAATACAATTGTACATTTTTTTGGTGATTCTTAAGTGAATCATGGGAATGCAGAATCACATTAGGTGTTTGCTAATTTATTTTTTACACTTTTTTTTCAATTGCTTAAAAAGAGGGCCCTTGCAGATGGTATTGACCTGTACCAGGCTCCCACGAAAGCCCTTGAATCATCTGCAGGGAAGAGAGAAATACTAAGGAAAAATCTGAAGTTTCTATGAACCTGTGTGGCAAATGCATGCGAGTGAGGCTCCTGCAAGGGTATGAGCAGGTTCATTTTGTCTTCCAGAATCCTCCTTTTGGGATTGTTCCTGGCATGTCTCCTTGTTGCTCTGTGGAGCAATGATGTTGCACTTGGAAGGTAGCTCTGCTTGAGACTTGGGAGAAATTGAGGCAGATGGGAGTCAGATCTGGTGGGAACGACTAATACCAGTGTTCACGTTCCCTAATCCATGTCAATGAGGTGGTAGGGAAGGACCCAGGGGTTGGCCCTGAGAGCAGGAGACAAGAGGAGGGTCTCTCTGCAGCCCCTGCTGCTGGGACCCTCAGCTGGGACACCAGCCTGGTGATGCTTGGCCTCTATGTGGGGTTTGGTGGCAAATGGTTCAGGTCAGAGAATGAAGTTCTTGGGGCTGTGATCAATTGTATTTTAAAACTCTACAGCTTTACAGTCTGTGATAGGAGTATTTTTTTGTCCAGGTCTAACCTTGGTCTGCTCAGATAAACTGAACCTGTGTTATTTTTAGCATGGCCACGCTTTGATTCCTGGCAATGTTTTACCCTTGTTCTGATAAGTTCCTGACAGGCTCTTGCATGTGAATGGATGGCAGAAGCAACTGTCTCAAGTGTGAAGTGTCAGGTGCACCTCAGAGAGGAGATGGATGCAAGGGAGGAAAAGCCTCCCGTGCCTCAGAGCTGCTTGTTCCAAAACAGCAGGTGAGGGGAAGCTTCTGCTCTTCCCCATCATCTCAGACCATTCTTAAGAGTAAGTAAATTGCTTGATTTCCCACTGTTTGAGAAATGGTGTCTATCCCCAGCATGGTATTTGCTAGGAGGGTTTATCCATTCTGTACGAGATGACAGATAATTGGTGTGACTTCAGTATGCAAGAGTCTCAAGTTTAGCCTCCCCATCTTAAAGGTCCCCTAGTTGCTGCTGGTCAGAGGCCTTCAGTGACAGCATCAGATGTGCTTTTTATTTTTTTGTCATTTCTGTAAACTGCCTCTTTGCTTTCCCAGTGCTCTTCATCATTGGTATTATGTATCTCATCACCATAATGGCCTCGAAAGTGTTTGTAGCCACTTAACCTGCTTGCCTTCCCCACTTCTGTATCCACCTACATGGAATCATTATGGGCATGTAAACACTCACTGAAAACTTGAAAGTACCTGTCATTTTCAGTGGGAAGGCTGCTTGAAGCCAGGCTGCTGCTGAGTGAGTAAACATATAGAAATGATCTCTCTTTCTGATGAAAATTGGGATGTTAGCTAACTTTTCCTTTGGGCACACTTAATGCCTGTGCATTGCTGTCATAAAGCGGGGTCCTTCAACAGAGCAGATCTTGAGGGGCTGAGCTATCATCAGCACCCTCCATCTGCCTGGATTAGCTCTCCCCGTGCTAGCAGGGGTGTTATTGCTCACAGCATAAAGTAAATACCAGTCCCTAAACAACACTGCTCTTTGTAGCAAAGGAATTGCTCCTGGCACGTTGACCTGCCCTGAACTCCGGGGACATCACAAGGCGTTATTGATAGCTGCAGCACAAATGTAGTAAGTGGTACCTTTTGCTCTGTGTAAACATCCTACGCGTGCCTGCGAGAGCAGTCAGGAGGCACGTCCCGCCGCTGGCCCCAAATTCACGCTTGGTTTTTGCTTTTGACCTCCCAGCACGTGTGTGTCTCACCCAGTCACTTGTTTTGGAGCGGCTGCTCGTTGGCTCCAGATGTTTGCCAATGATACATCTGTCTGCTAGTAGATGTTTTGTGCCTGAATCTTGAAGAATAAAACAAAGCATCTCTGAAAATGCAGGAGAGCTCAAGAAGCACCCACAGTGTTTGTTGATCGGTCATCCTTGCTGTGTGGGCCTCTTGCCTGAACCATTAACTGCACAGTGCAGATCTTGGAGACCTGTTGGAAGTGCCTTTTGACCCTGCTCTCATTCATCTGGCCCTTAATGGCTCATTCAGGGATGCAGAGCGTTGAGAGCGACCGGCCGAAATTGCAGCTGGCCGGGTCACTCTCCTGCTGCTCTCAGCCCTGTCTCCTGGCTTGTGCAATAACTCACAAATGACTCTCGCCTTCCCTCCCATGCCTCTGGAGCCAGCTGTGGGTGTGTGCCGATTATGCTGTTGCAGTTGACATCAGCAACTTAATCCTCATCGTTGTAGCCTGGCTTAAAAAACAACCGTATTTTTTTTTGTCCAAAACAGGAATAACTCCCTGTTTTTTCTGTGTAAGAAACATATCAGGCGCAGGCAAGAGAGGAGTAATCATCTTGGAGCAGCTGCCTGTGTTCTCCTTCAGCCCGACTGTTTCTCAAGATACAAGAGGAATGCCAGAGAGAGATGTCCCTCCTGGGAGAGAGTTGGATGAGCCTTGGTTAAGGAGCTCCAGCAGAAAGCTTCAACCACAAAGGGTGGGGAATAACAGTTGATCTAGACTGAATGATGATTTCACCTTTCTTGAAAATATGACATGGTTCCTTAGATTTTCCTCATGGAAGATAGAAGAAATGGAAGATTTTCCTCATGGAAGAAATTCAGATCTGCTTGTTGGAAAACTCCCCACCAGCTCTATAGTTGGGCCAAGGAATTTTCCAGGGCTGGCCTGGAGTTTCCACTTAGGTAAGGTGATTTTGTTAGATGGCCAAGCAAAACAACCGCTGTCGAGAACTTTACTACCTGATTAGTCCTTATAAAATTCCCTGCAAAGTGTGAAGGTATTTCCAGAGCTATTTGCAACTTGCTTTTTGACTTGCATGTGCTCTAATGCCATGAGTAGGATTTAATAAATCCCTGTTCCTCATTTTAGATGCCTAATTAGTTCTGAATTTGCTTCAGATTAAACTTTTAAAATGTTTCCCATAGCCTTGTCAATAGAGTAGTCCTTTCTGTCCCTTAAATAGCCAGCACCTCCTTTCAAACATTATGTTCACCTTTCTGGAGTCTAGATTTAAGCAAATATTTTAAACTTGGAGAGGTCTCTGCTTTCTACTCTCCTGGCTTTGCTGAGAATGGTCGGGGTTCCACTGATTTACACTGGTAGGCTTGAGATCAGCTCCAAATTTATTTCTGGCCTTTCATTGGAAAGCTATTCTGGTGGAGCACAACTCTTGGGCTATTTAAAGAGGGGAAGGGAGCCTCAGGGAATCTGCTTTTTCTCTTTGACAAGTGCCAGTAATATCCCACTTGGAAAACTACTACTTTTATTTTTCTTTCCTGTCTTGCAAACTCAATGCAGTTGAAAAATGCTGGAGTGAACACTGGAAAGGAAAGGTCCTGCTACAGTATGGAAGGAGACAGGAGGAGACACGGGCTCTCAGGAAAGGATGGGCCCATCCTGCTTGAATAACAGCGGAAGGGAGAGCGGGTCACCTCTGTGGCTCCCTAATAAATTGTGTGCCTCCTCCTCATGGCATCACAACCACCATCCTCTGCCTCCTCCACAAAGACCGTGGATGAACCAGACCAGGGGATGATCTTTTACTGGTATTTCTAAAGTTCTTGATATACTTTTTTTGAACAAATCTGATTGATAGCATGTTAGCATGTACTGGGAAGGCTTTGTAACAGAACTCGTAACTTCATATTTTCCTTAAGAAGGAATACTTGGCTTTCATTGCTTCACCAGGAGTTTCTTCATATGCTTTTAAATGTGGCTATTTATGAGGCAGTGTTGGGAATTTTTCCCTCTCCTTAGTGATTTTTTGCATTTCTTATCCTGCTTTCTCTGGTTTGACTTAGTTGCACCAGTTAGAAGAGATCATTTTGAAACAGCTACTACTTGGAAGTTGCTGTCTGTTTGCAGCTTTAAATGAACTATTTAACTCTATTGATTTCAAGTGATAAATCAATCAAATCATTAATTAAAATGGATATTCTCTCTCTCTTCCAAACAGCTTAGTTGGTGCTGGCTGTCCCATCATTAAGAAAGGCCTCAGATGCTGTTGCTGGGGATGCTTGGGGCCTGAGCAGCAAAGGGAAAGGTAACAGAGAAAAGCGCAGGTCCCCTCCTCACTGCAACCTTGCCTATGGTTGGAAAATCTCCAGCATTGGTTTCCCTGCTCCTTGTACCAGATGAAACTGCCTTCTAACCAGGATGTTTAAGTTGGTTTGGCAAATGTATGCCTTGATTTGGAGAAGGTAGGGGTTGAGAAGTGGAAGGAATACATGTCCACTGGAAAATGCTTTCATATATAGAAAAGCATCAAGCCACTCATACTGTACTGCAGGTAAGGCCAGATCTAATCCCGGGGCTCCCTGCCAGGGTGTTGACCCAGCACCTGTAAGGAGGCTCTGCGGAGACAGGCTGGAGCCCTTCCTTTCTCCCTGGAGTGCATCCCAGAGGAGAGATGTGTGTGGGAATGTTTTTCCTAGAAAGCCACTGTTACATGGCATTGACTGGCTGTGAATATTCATGTGCAGCTCGCTGTTGGAGTGACGTGTGAGCGGAGCTGTGGCAGTGCTAATTGCAATGGAAAGTGCTGATTTTCACACTGTGGTGAAAGAATCCCAATTTGCAGAGATTTTGCTTGAGTCTGGGGTGAAATTTGACAGCTTTAAAATGTGCAGATGTGAAATGCTGAGTTTGTATTGCACCCCTCTTAAAATGCTTTATCTCATCTGAAAGATTCCCAGACTCTCTCTGTGTTGCTTTGTTACTTTGTCAAACCCACTTTTTTTTCCTTCCCAGAGAGGTTGAAGTGCTGACTTACTATTCAGTTCTCTATTGCAGCTTTGTTTAGTTGAGTTTATACATTCTTAGTTTGAACATTATACAGTCTGACCAGGGCTCCTATAATCACAGTGGGAAATGGGAAGAAACAGTATAATTTATCCTTTAAACAAAGGGTTCATCTACTTTAAAGCACATTAAAGTTAGTTAATAAAATGGAGTTTTAGCAGAATAAAGGAACACAGTGTTCCCTGGGCTCTGTTTAGAAATAGTTGCAGCCAGATGAGGAATTTGGTACCCTGCCCTTTACCATAGGGACTGGCATCTTCTTCTGTATGGAGCTGCCCAGGTGAGTCTTGTCTGGATTGATGTATTTGATGAGAAGCTCCTGCCCTATCCATGTTGATGGGCTCCTGGGCACAGTGTTGTGGGTCTCTGCTGCTGTGCACTGAGCTGCCCTCTTTCTGCCCCGATGAGGTGGAGAAGGTGGTATCTGTTCCCAGGAATAGAAGGTGGTGTCTGTTCCCTGTTGTGCTGGAGGGAAGGTGATGGTGGGAAAGCACCGGAGGCCTGGAAAGACTGGAGAGATTTGGCCTGATCCTTGCTGCAGATTGGATTGTGGGTGCCAGAAGAAAGGCTCGACTGCATTGCAGTCTTCATCCTGAGATGTGCCAGCTGTTTGGGGCTGGAAACGTGCCCAAGCTTGAGGAGCTGATGATAGCTCTGAGGACAATTAACAGACATAGTAACTGGTGATATTCAAGGACCATTAGATCCTGCAGTTGTCTGCAGCATGTCCTGGATGCGTGTGGGCTGGATGCTTGTAGGACAGATTTATAATCTCAAAGCTCCAACTTTGGCAAAATTGCTGTGGTTTGACTGCTGGGCAGCGATAGGATTATTCATCTGTTTGCTGGATAACAGCATATTCAGAAGCTTAAAAACCATTTATTGAGTTGGATATGAGTTATGGATCCTGCCAAAGGGCTTTCAAACTGCTGCTTCTCAACTGTGAGGTCTGAGAAAGAGGAAGAATCTGATGGGTTCTTTTGAGGATGTAGGGTAGGGGTGGGGATAGGAAACAGCTCTTGCCATCCCTCCATACAACCCCAGGAAGCATGAGCGGGTTGAAGAATAACTTCAGCAAACATGTAGAAGGACCTTGGAAAGGAAGTCCTAGTCCCAGTGAAATTAATGGCACAATCCCTTTGGCTTGAGTCGGGGACAAGATTTCGCCTTGGACCTGCACCAGATACAAGTGGAATTTCTCCTGGACTGTAATCCAAAACTGAGTGGAGAGTCATTGCAGGCACGTGCGCACAACAGCGCTCCGAGCCCGGTCGCTGGGGCCTTTCCTCAGGGATCCATATAAAATACCTCTCACAAAAGCTGCCCTGTGTGCAGAGAGAGGAACTCCGTCTAGTGACAAGCAAAAAAAAAAGGGAAAGCCAACAAATCTCCTCACACATGTACAGTTGTGTACCTCTTATCTTACTGCCGGCCTGCTGAAGATACCAACGCAGCTGAACGGCATCCGCTCACCACGAGTGACACTCAAGGGCTGCCTCAGTGCTCTGTGGCCCTGCTCTGCATTCTGCCCACGCAAAAATTGTTCCCTTTGTCATGGCAGTGAATGAATATTTTTGTTCCCTTTGCTCCTTGGATTTATGTTAGCCCTGGGCCTCAACTGAGTTTGATCTCCTTGCTTTATTGTATCGCAAACAGTAGTCAATAGCTGCTGAGCTCGCGATTGCCTGGATTTATTTTAAGGTCAAGTCAACTCTCCTTGACCCAAGTCTGAACAAAAATACGTTCCCAGAAGATTCCCCCACAGGATATCGGATCCAAAGACAGAGTGACATTGTAATGAGTTCAAGGTTTCAGTACAACAGGATCCTTGTTGGTGCAGCGAAGGCAACTTAGCCATTTCTCTTGTTTCAGAGCTGGACCCTCTCGCGGGGCATTTCAGAGCTGATTTTGACATCTGCCAGTTACTTCTCTTTGTAGAAGGGCGATATCAGTTGCAGTCTTGGGATTTGCTGTCTAGAAGGAAATGGGCTCCAGATCCTGATGGGTGTATTTGCACGGGGCTAGCATGTGGGCTTTGTATGAGCTTTAAGATGAGTTGGTCTGCGTATGTGGTTATTGTGGCCATTTTACGTTCTGAAGAGAAGGGAAGGTAGGAGCTCTCTTGTAAGGGCTCTTTCTGGTGATGTTGCATCATAAAGTAAAAATACCGTGTTGAAGGATTGGGACAAAAATGGAACGAGCTCATGAATTTGTCTTGGATGACAAATCACCCTTAAAAAGAAGGCAGTCTTATACATGGTACAAAAGACTGTTTATTTCTTCAGGGGAAAAAAAAGTAGTAATGTAATCGGATAGGATTAACTTTGCAGGGGCCCTGGACAGAAGCTAAGGCACAGGCCTGCTGCTCCTTGGGCTCACGCTGGAAAAACTGAGCTCCTAATGTGGTCTGAGACCTCTGGCTTCCTATGGCCTGGGCTGTGGGCAGTTGGCAGCGTGACTTGTACCTAAAGCTGGTGCTTAGGACCCCAGGGAAAACAAGAGTTTCTACAGTAACAAAATGATCCAAATGCTTGGCTGGTGTAAGCTGCCAGCCTGCGGCTGCTTGTCTCAGCTGGGAATCTGGCCCGGGTTTGGGGAAAAATACGGCCTTAGTCATGTTCTTCACATCTAGTGAGCAGTTAAGTGCATTTGTGGCAAAAATATAAATAATGTGGAACTTAGTGTTGCAGTAAGAATCCTGTGATTAGTAAGCCCTGACTTTGTTGTTTTGTCTTGTCATGGTTAATGTTGCATTAACCTTTTTTATTTTTATCTTTTCGTTTCATTACCTGAGAGCAGCCTTGTATGCATTCTAGTCAGCGTGAGCAATGATGCTTCAAAGTTTTACACCTCACTGGGATTATTGGGGTCTTGTTAGTGAGATAGCTGGGTTGGCAAAAGGGAAAAGAGGAGCAAAAGTCCAACTGTTTCCTGCATATGTGTGTTCTTTTTTCATGCAAAAAGGCATCATGCAGCTCAGGTGAAGGGCCTGCATGGAGATGTTCTTCCCTGCTCACATAACAGATTCTACAATCTGGATTTTAGTCTTTTCAAGCAGCCCTTGAGCTTTTGGAGAAGACTGCAAAAAACCTGAAGATGACCTGCAGCAGTCATGTGCCCTCAGATTCAGCATCCTCGTTGGCTAATGTGATTAACTGGATCAGCTCAGAATCTAGGCTCTCCTGATAGAACATGGCCATTTGCAGCTGAACGACTCACCCTGGGCTCCTATGGGAGGGCAAGGAGCAATTTGGCTCCTCCTGGAAGAGGTGCTGATGTTCAGACAGATGGGTCTCCCCTTGTGCTCCAGGGCCTAGCTCTATCTTACTTGACTGCTTGGGAGCGCAGACGCAAGCACAGATAGAGATGCAAATGCTTGGAAGACAAGTGGAGTTATCTGTGCTCAAGTTAGCTGAGGCTCCGACATGGTGAAAGTGGTGCAAATTGTTGTGGCACAGGAGCTGCTCAGCAGTCATTGCTGCCATGGGCTGTAAGCTTAAACTATCTTCTCCCCTTGTTAATCTGCAGTAAGTCACCATGGATAGCAGGTTGTCATCGGGACATAAAGTAGAACAGTTACTGAGGAGTAACCTCTGTGTGTGTGTGTGTGAGAGAGAGAGAGAGAGAGAGAGAGAGAGAGAGAGAGAGACAAGATCCTCATGGTAGGACAGTTCCTGTGCAGTAACCTGTGTGTGTCCAAGATCCTCGTGTAGCTCTTGAGAGCAGCCACGTGGCAGAACAGCATGGGACCCTCTTGGGCTGACTGAGCTTGTGCTTACAGGGTTGTGTGAAGCTGCTCAGACTGGGCAGGAGGTGGATCCCAATCTGCTCCAGACAGCTTGGGGCATGTGCCATAGTAGGCCTGGAGCTCCTGGTGAAAGGAGAGCTGAGCCCAGCGCAGGGAGCAGCCATGGAGGGCTCTGGGAGGGCTGTGTTTTGCAGCTGGCAGCGCAGTTTGCCCAAATCCACAGCGTCTTGCTGGCCTGTGAGCTGGGAGATCCTGGCGTTCACAAGCTATCCGAACCCAGCAGGAGAATGCCACGTAACTCCCATAAACAAGAGTGGGTTCTGGGGAGAGCTGGCTCCACCACATTTGTCATCTCACCTGCAGTTGGTGCGTGTCGGGCCAGACAGCGACTGTTCCCAACACACGTTCGTTTACTTAATATTTCAAGGAGCTGCTGCTAAATCGGAGTGACCTTCATTCCCAGCTCCCATGCACGGGCTTAGCTCCAACAGCTCCAGTCAAGCTGTGCTGACTTTCAGCAACTGGGACTTGGGCCCTGCTTTTAACATCCCTTACTCCGTGCTCATGTAGTCAGCTTTCCTTGCCAAGGTTATATTTGCTTTCCTTCCTAAAGGACTCCTCTAATATCATACTTTAAACAATGTGTCCTTTTTCCCCCCGCAAAGAACAAAATGATATGCCACTGTCAAATTAATGTGTTCGTGAAACACGAGCGTAATCTTCCCCAGTAGATCCCCTTTCCAAAAGATTTATTATTTAATGAATTTTTTTATTTCTTACCAGTATGTAACAGTTG
>JAUBOD010000791.1:618601-633465 GCA_032353885.1 Nothura maculosa
CCCCATCTGATACGCTATTAAGACACTGATCGGGTTTTGGTTCCTGCATCAAAATGGACATCAGTTACTCTCGGTTCTTCATGTCCCCTCCAAACTGCAGCTTGTCTTTTAGAAGGGATAGATTTGTGGCTCTAATTTCAGTCCATTTTTTAATTTTTTTTAAAAAAAGAATGATCCTCAGGAAATTGCTCTGTTTTACAAAATGTTGACTTCTGGCATTACACGTAGTACAGGGCAGGGGAAAACTTTACATTTTTTTTAAACTCTTAAGCACTTTCTGTATAGTCTAATTGCTTTTGCACTCAGCTGAATGCAATGTACTTTTAAGGAAAATGGTGGGAAAAAAAGAAGTTGCCTGTGTCCTTTGGAAATGGAAAGCAGCTAAACAGAGCCCATCGCCCATGAACTGGTGGAAAAGCCAGTTCCCAACCCCAGGGATAGGGCCCGCAGCGTGCTGCAAGCAGACAGACCCGCGAAGAGGGTAAGGACCGTTTCTTCGGGCCCTGGTTCTCATTATCATCTTTAGCCGCAGAAATTTCCCCCTGCTGCAAGAGTTATGGCGTGATCTGAAGAAAAGAAAATGTAATACTTACGTAAGTTCTTAACAGCATGTTTTTGGTCATTTAACTTGGTGTTCTGTAGTATAAAAAAGAGCAAACAGGCAGGAAATGTTTGCTTTAATGCCCTTCTGGAACCCTGCTCTTCTCCTAGGAAAAACTGGTGGCAATTAATATAAGTTGCTTGCTTATAAGTACAAACAGGCTTATTTAAACGGCATGTTTAATGCTGGGGGATGCTGCAGGAATAGGGCTCTTCAGCCTGGAATGATTTGACTTGTAAAACTTCAACAAAATGTTGAAAAGTGTTCTGGGTTTTGTCAGGGAGAAATAGAAGCTTTAGGCAGGCTTGAGATTGTTCTGTTTCTGCGAGAAATGCAAATGTTCAAGACTTGTCTGTGATTGCTTCTTTGAGAGATCATCTTTAGGGCCTTTAGAAAAAGAGAAGAAAGGAAAATTAAAGAATATGATTTCCAGACACAGGACTGCAACCTTCTGATTTCAGTCGAGTCTTCAGAGTGGCAGCTTTTTGTAAGATGTGAAAATCTCCCTGCAGATGAAGGCAGGGAAACTGAGAGTCCTTTTGCTCCACAAGGGCACAGAGCAGGAGCAGAAGCGTTTGCCTCCAAACCAGCTATGGCTCAGCCATCATCCTTGATTATGTGGTTTCCTGACTTAGTACAAGTTGCTAGACTCTCTCCAAACAGCTGCTGGGAACACAGCTACCTGAGCCCAAGATGTTGTCGTGGTTGGAGCAGAGCAATCCTAGCGTAGAGGTGGGCATAGAGGGCTTGCTAGCGTGGAGGTGGCCGTGGAAGGAAAAGAGGAGAGCTTTGCACTGTTTCCCACCCTGTCTAGGGCCGTACTCCTTGGTGAATGGCATGCTGATCTATTTGCCATGGAGCTAACTAGTTAACTATCTAGTTCAACCTCCAACATATCGGGAGCA
This sequence comes from Nothura maculosa, assembly GCA_032353885.1. Classification (NCBI taxonomy): domain Eukaryota; kingdom Metazoa; phylum Chordata; class Aves; order Tinamiformes; family Tinamidae; genus Nothura; species Nothura maculosa. Next base: position 620,108 of record JAUBOD010000791.1, read on the forward strand.
TATTGGAGGCAGCTCCCTCTCCTGTGGTGGCTTGGCTGGGCGCTTGGCGCACTCTTCAAGATGGAGTCACTAGCTCCTCTCCTGCCCCACAGCACCCTCTGAGCTTCACCATCCAACAGAGCACAAAATAATGGCATGGTGGTTTTACCATAAATCTTGGCTACCTCGCGTTGCATTTGGCCAAGTGGGCGCTGTGCCTTTCAGAAGGGAAAAATTTGAGAGCTCTGCCTCTCTCTCAATATCTGCCTGTCTATTTATATGTGTACATATATATATTTATGTGTGTGTATAAATAATATATGTGTAGAAGAAGCTTGTCTAGAACCGCAGCAGGCAGCTTTTCCCTGTCAGCAGGCTTCTCTTGAGCCTGGGCTTACACATGGGCACCAGATGTGGCTGTCCAGAAAGGTCTGTTAGCTCTTTACCCCTTTTCTTTCTTTTTCTTTCTTTTTTCTCTCTACTGAAGTTCAGCATGAGACATACAGGCCAGCTCTCCATCTGAAGCTAAGCGGAAACCAAGAGCGATTGCTTACAATGCCATAAATAGCTAAATAGCCATTTTCAATAGTAAATAGGGATATGAGAATTAAGAAAGAACTCTCCAAGCAGTTTGTAGACATTCCAGTTTCTTGTTTTAATATTTTTGTGTGCCTTTTCCCCCGCCCTTCCCTTCTCTTAGCAGGAGGTGACACATTAACAATGCTTCCCATGAGCAAGAGGCCCAGTCTGGTTATCTAAAGCAGAAAGAGAAGCTAAGAGTCTTCAAAAGGAGCCTTGCAGAACTAGAGACCTCCATCATCTTGGGAGCTGTATATTCAGTTCTTTGAGGGGACCCTGAAAAATCCCATCCACATGATATTGGCAGTAGATGCAAGGATTGACGGATGTGTTGCCAGCTCAGAATCTTTGTATTAATTTTCAAGCCCTCATGAGTTGTCTCAGCTGGCCACCCCTTTTCTTGACAACAGTGAAACCCATTTGGAAAATGGAATTCCCATCACATGGAATGAAGTTTTCACACCATTTTCTGTTTCCTTTTGTTCCAAGTCAGGAGGAAAAGTCTAGCTTTTTCACTGAGTGGAATTTCTGAGGAAATGTAGGTTTTGGAGACATGGAAGTGACCTTACTGAAATGGGCTGTTCAGATATTTTCAGTCTAAATACAATATAAGGTAAGATAAAATATGGACATCAGAATGAAAGAAAAGCCTTGACCATAACCAATGTTGAAAAAGTTGATATGAAATTCTTGGCTTCAGACCCAAGTGTTTCTGATGTTTTGCTGTCCAATTCTATAAAAATCATTTTTTCCCACAAGTCAAACAGGTTTTTTTTCAGAGATTAGAATTTACTTATGGAAAAGTGTTATAGAAACTTTAGCAATTTGCTGCAAACACAGCCTGCTCTCTGGTAGCTGGAGCTCAGCTCTTACTGGTACAGGGAGCACTTGATAGATAGCTAAGTTTTGTGAGGTGGGGCACTGTTGATGCTCTCTGCAGACCTTGAAATCCATGAAGATCACTTGGCAATTCTTCACTCTCTTGGCAACTTCTGGCTTTGGTTGCCTGTGGTCTTTGAGAACCTCTAGTCACTCATAATTTGGAGGCAGGGTGGGTTAGGGGTGACAGTGGCTCATTCATCTACAGCACCTCAATACGTGGTGTGTTTGGGCATTTGGACACAAGTGCTAGAACAGCATGAGGTCCACAGGTTAAATCCTGCATCAAGAAAATCATTCCCACGTTGGTGAATTCAACAGGGGGTTGGACTTTAGTTGTAGTTTCAGTGGTGCTCAGCATCGTCTCCTCAACTGAGTTTCATTCAAAGTGGGTGGGAACCATTGCCTGCAAGCCAGCGCCGTCCTCGCAGCCCCATTCTCTCACTAACCACTTCTGGCTGCCGTGGAAGCCCCAAGGATTTCAAAGGGACGACACTGGATTACATAAGACTGTCTCTCCCAATCTCCCATCCACATTTCTCAGCCCATGGTGGTCCGTAAGGCTTCAGAAAGGGACCTACTAAGCAACTGCAGAAAACATTAAAGCATATTGCACGTTCCCACAATTGTGTATTCCCAGAGTGTTCCCACAAAAGCAAGGAAAATGGAGAGAAATCAAAGTGCTAATGAACAATTTAAACAGCTGTTTTTTTTTTTTTTTCTTTTTGGCTGTAAATGAAAATGCATGTGCACAAGATGGATTTTATTTTCCCAATGCACGAAATGGTTCTTGAATAAAATGCACAGAAAGACACACTGTCCTGCTTCAAGAAGACTCTGGGATGAGATGGAGGTGATCCACGTCATTGGGCACCATCAAATGTCCTTATTAATGTGAGACAAGGGTTTTTTTTTGTTTTTTTTTTTTTTAAGGGACACACAGGACTACCAATGCATTAATCCCATGACAAAGTTATAACCTCAGCAGCTTTACTATTTATATGTCTCCTTTGCTGCAAGTCAGCAGTGCAGATTATAGGAACGATGTCTCCTTGCCTTTGTGCAAAACATGTAGTCTTTCCTAAAAGAGTAAGGAAGGTGTTTTTTACTCTATCAGGCCATAAAATCCCGGTGCAGACAAGGGAGAAGCTCTTCATTTTCTCATGGAGCAAGGCAAACAAGGTTAAGCATGGACACAGCATGGTATAGGAAGGGCCAGACCCTTCCCAAGCCTACACCAGTTGCACCACTTGCTCCCAGTCTATCTCGATGGACCTGGCTCAGCGAGAGGAGGAACGGAGGTTACCACAAAACCGGTAAGAAAGCAGTGATCTGGAAAGGGGCAGCTAGGTCTGACCGTGCTCCTTTCTGCAGGCTATTAGTGACCTGGCAACTGGGGCAGTAAACCCCCTTTACGAGCTGTTACTACCTGTGCTCCGCTCAGCTCAGCTCCACAAGTCGTTACGGGCATTAGCGGCCGGCGTGCTCCAGCATCCGCGCGCGGGCAGCCTTTAATGCGCTCCCGCTTCCGAGCGATCAAAAGGAGCAAGCGCGTTGCTCTTAATGGGCACGTGCAGCAGGGCCTGCTGCTGGCTTGCTTGGCAGCCAGTGGGCTGTGTTGCATGGGTTCTTTTTACTGCTTCTGTCTTGTGAAAGAGGAAAAAATACATTTGTTTGCTAAGAATTAAGACAGTATGGTGTGCTTTTTTTCTTCTTAAAAAATTTTAGCTACATGTGGAATGTGTCTTGCTGATCCAAAGGAACAGCCTTGGATCAGCCCTAAGATGTTAAAACGAATGCCTGGACCTGATGGAACTGTGGTAACTGTAGTCTGTGATGGGTCAGCTTGCTTCTCTCACTGCCTTCTGCAGGCTGCAGACTGAGCTTTGCCCTCTTCCTTTAGAAAATTAGGGAGAAACTAAGGCTGAAAGGGACTTCAGGGTGAGTTAGGCTGTCTTTGGAACTCATGACTGATGGATGGACATCCAAGTAGATCTTAAAAACTTTGGAGTATGGAGATCCCTCAGTTGCCCTACACAAACTCTTTTTTATTAGAGCATTTACCCTAGACAGAAAGTGTTTCCTTATCTCTAGGAAACATTTGGTTTGGTTGACTTAACCAAAGGGTCACGCTCTTAAACGTACTTGGACAGGACAGTACATGCTAGTGACCATAGGCCACTGTGGCGTCTGGGTGCTTTGGGAAACCATTTCTGTTAGATTTGTGGACCATGGCTGCGTGAGATCTGGCTGTTTCTCTAGGAGAAGCTCTCGGCAACACACAAATCCGTTCCTCTTTGGTGGCGTCCCTCCAGACCCTACCTGTGCAGGAGATTTTGGCAGGAGTAGGAGAAGTGGATAATTAATACTGAGAGCACCACCTGGTGGGCTGCGGGACCAGCCATTGTAGTGCATGCAGTTTGGGGCCAAGGACAGGAAGGTTGTCCTCAAAGCAACCCAGAATCGCATCAAGTTGGGTGCATCTGATGGTTATGGCCCATCTAGACTGGCTTCCTGTAGCCGACAATTGGCAGCCTCAAGGAGAAGGGAGAAATAATCCCCAAGGAGACAATTAGGAAACTGGGTTTCCTGCCTTCTGACAGCCAGGGCTCGACGCGCTCCTCGAAGCGTGACGCTGGATACCGGATCCTCCCAAAACTGCCTGGAAAATTCCCTGGCTCAGAGGACTCAGCCCCAACTATAACTCTTCACCCCTTTCTTGAACGCTGATGAAGTCTTCAAATTAGTTATAAGTGCCAATGAGTCCCAAAGGTTTGTTTTATATATTTATTTTTATTTTTTTCTCTCTTTAAGTTGGCTGATTTTCAGTGTTACCAGATGTATTCTCCATCTTCCACTTTGAGGAATAGGAACTAAGTGGTGCCCAAACAAGTTGGTTTCCATCAACTCCGCTATTATGGTTTCATCCAAAGCCCTACAGTATCCTGCTAATAGCGGTATAGGCTCCGAATTTGCTGTGCTGGACAAAAACTAGAAAACGTGACCTTCCAGTCATACCAGAAGTCAAATGCAAATCATGCACTATTTTTAAAAACTCTTTATTATTATTATTATTGAATTATTGGACCTAATCCCTGAGTGCTTGGGGTGGGAGGTATCCTCTAAAATGTGATATGCTCTTGCCAAAAGCTGGTCCTCCTTTCACATGAGGTGAATCAGAGATGCTGCTTTGCCAGGATCGTGTCGTGGGTCTGCCAGAGAGGTCCCTGCTTCGCTGCCCCCATCCCTGGGTCTTTTGGTGCTATTAATCAACCAGCAAGTTTTGCTCCATGATTGTTTGCCATGTAGAGCGTGAGCTGTCCAGAAACGTGGCTTTCTGCAGGCTCAGTTAGATGCAAATTAGATGCAAAGCGAGGCCTTGGCTCCATTGGGGGCACTTGAGCTGTGCTGCAAAGTGACGAATCCATAAGAACTGAGATTTGTTGCTGTCCCTGGATGCAGATGGCCCCGGGGGAAGCAGCTCTGCGAACTCGCGTCCTCAGACTCGGAGGCGTCCGCCTGATTTCCATTAAAACGCCCTCCAAGCAAAGGGAAAAGCAATCACGCTGATTAAGCAGTTTTAGCAACACGCTGACTTTGTGCTTACATCAGGATGCAGCCGCTGGTCCCCACCATTCCCAGTTGGACCGATGGTTTGAGGAGCCATTGGGAACGACAGGATGATTCCCAGCTCTGCCAGCAGTCAGGTTTGCTGAGTTGAAGCTCACACCTCCTTCCCTGGCCTCTTACCTTCTCCTTATCAGACATTCTTCCTTCCTCTCCCCATCCCAGCCCTGGCGAGGGCCCAGGGAGATCCTGCTCACTCCCTCCAGCGCCTCCGCTTCTGCTGGGTTTGGCTGCTTCAAGATGCTTTTGGCACACAGAGAGGAGTGGATTTTGGCCAGAGTCCGACTGGAGAAATAAGGGGCCTGGGGGATTATAATTAACACATTTATTACAGCTTAACATCTTCTGCCTGTTGAGGGTGGTAGCGCCGAGCAGCGGTTCCTTAGAGCTAGTCCAGCAACATCCCGCACCGCCCTGCAGCGAAGCCGTCCCTGCTCCTGACTGTAAGGATACAGTAGTGTCTCTGTGTGATCAATGAGGGAAGATTGTGCAGTTGCCCTCCTAAAGAAGGGTGTTTTTCCCCATTCAGAGTCCTGTCTCATTTGATTAAATAACCCGGATTCATCCAGGCACTGCCTGTGCAACGATAACTTGGTCAGCGTGCGCTGTTTAACCAGAGTGGCGGCAGCTGCTGTTTAATCCTCAGCATCTCAGTTGTGTTTCCTTGCAACTCGGAGCACGCGCAGAGAACAAAACCAGGACGAGGGAGCTTGCAGGCTGGGATGCCTCTCCAAAGGGCCTGTGAGCCGGTCAGCTCCTGGCACTTGTTTCTTTGTCCTCCATGCAGTGGTTTAACAAGCCCGAGTGGCAGGTGAGCTTTGAGCTGTGATGTCTCCCTCCATCCAAGTGTCCCATTGCCCTGTCTTTTCTTCCTGCTTTGTTGCCACGTCCAGGACTGCCTGTGTACAACCCGCCTCGCCAACACCGTGAAGTTAAGCGAGGCAATGCTGGGAAATGTAAAACCTTCCTTACCCCCTCCTGAAGGTGGGAAGCTGTTAACGAGGCGTCCAGCACCGCAGAGGCCCGGCAAACCCTTTGATTAAAAACCCCTCACTTCTGATTAAAAACACCTCTATTCTGCTCCTAGTGTAAGCAAGATTGGAATAGCTTTTCCCCTCTGCTATTCCATGCCCGTTCCCACGGAGTGTCACTCCTGATGACTCTAGTGCTCTTTGAGCGAAGACCCTCTGAGCAGAGCACTGGCCTTTCCACCCTCACCTCCCCCTGTAAATCCCCCAAATCCCATGTTTTCCCAAGGATTTGCCAGCTCCAAAGCCTCCAGCTCTAAGGTCACATATCTGCAGTCAAGTCAAGGTGAACAAGAGGACCGAGGTGTCCGCAGTGCTGCGCTTTGCATTTATTGCCCCCACATGGCAAAGGCTCCTGCTCCTTCTCTGCTTGTGCTTGACTTGGGCCAAGGCGCTGGACATGGGTCCATAGAGAGACAATGGCAGCAAAGGCATGAGCCAAGGGGCACGAGATGAAAGGAACAGTGATGCATGGAGCAAAACATCCAATTAAACCCGCCTGGCACCATGTGCCCCCTCGAGATCACTTATTTGGCTGGCAGCTCCTGGAGACCTTCCCAAAACCACTGCTCTGGACCTGCTCCAGGAGGGCTGTAGCAAAAAAAATAAAAAAAAAATCCCAAGACTTGTAAGTATTTTTAAGTAGGAGCTTTCTGTAGAGTTCTGTCGGTGCAGAAAATATTTGGTCACCTAAGAGATTTCCTGCACATCATTTGGTTTTTAATCACATTTTCTGGCTTTACTTTGCAGCCAGTAGTGCTTCTAGAAACAGGAGCATGTGCTTCTTTTTCTCAGATCAGAAAGGAGCAAGTCCAGCCTTACATCTTAAAAATCTGTCCACTTGGAGCTGGGCTTTCACGCCAAGAAAATAAACCCAACAAGGGAAGAAGAGGAAGCATCCAAAATCTCAGGTGCACTTTGTGCAACCAAATCCTGCGTCAGATGCAAGCCCTGCACAAAGGCTTTGGAGCTGACAGCTCGTCTGGTTATCTTCCCCCTGACGTCCTTTGGGCTAATGAAGGATGGACCTCTCTGCAAACGCTCAACGTTACCCATGCAGCCTACAATAACACTGCCTTAAATGTGAGAGGTGAAAGAACCTTGTAAGCGATGACTTTTGAAGGCATTTGAAATATTGCTCATCACTTATAACACTAAAACTTTCTTGAGTCTTGTTTAAAAAGGAGGGAAAACTGCTGTGTGCCTTTGCAAACTGGTAAAATGTGAATTAAATGTCAGATTTTGGGGACAAGATGCCAGCACCAAAAATAATTTGCTTAGTTTTCCTTGGCCAAAACATATAGTTCAGTGTTAGCTGGAGTGAAAGTGCCTTTTACCTCCTGCTTCTCTGAACAGCTGTGTGTGCAAGGTCTGCTCCAAGCAAGCGAACAGTCCCTGCTCTTCCAGTTAAACTCACCATGAACACTTCCAGCACAGGGCTTGAGCTGAGTCTAATGACAGGTTCTGGACCAGATCTTCCTCGGACAGCTAATCAGAAAGCACTGCTTTAATGGCCACCTTTATGTTTAATGTGAAGACGATGTACAGAAATGGCAGATTACAGAGTGCAGGCAGTACCTGTTGCCCCCAAGCGCAGAAGCGCGATCTGAGCAAAATAACTACCTGTCTCTACCCGGCCACTAGGCTCAGTTTTAATGGAGGGAGGTCAAAGACTTCCCATAGCAGAGATTATTACTGGATAAATCAGAGCAGCGCCAGCATTAGCAGCTTTTTTCCATTACTAAACTTGAACCCAGGATGTGGCTCTCTGTAGAGAGATCAGATAGCGCTAGCTCTGTCCTGCTTTGCATGCAAGGGAAGTGCAACAAAACATATGTTAGCTTTGGAAAATCCTATCGGATGCAAAAGAATAAGTGCAAAGAAAAAAACAAAGGTTTACAGCTATATTGAAGCAAATGGTTTGCTGGAAAAGAAGCCTGTACAACTGAAGCTTGAGCATGGTGGATACCAGGATAGTTGGAACTATGGGACTGGTCACATCTGCCAAGGGAATCCGGTTTCCTTGAGAAACTTTGGGCTCTGTCATGGGTCTTGGGAAGCCTCTCGGGTCCTGAGAATGTTGTGCTGATGCTCAGCAAAGCCTGGTCATCCCGGGTCCCCTGCAAAGCGAGCAGGAATAGGAAAGGAGTGAATAAAAAAAACAAGGGAATGGTGTAAGGATAAACACAGCATGGCTCATGTGCAGCATTTCCCTGCATCATCTATGTTCTATAGATGGCTAAATATAACAAATACCAAAAAAATTAATCCCGTCCAGTAACAACAATGAATTTTTTCTTGCTTGGCAGAGAAATAGGAAAAAATTCCATTCAGATCCCACAAGTGAATTAAGGACATGACATTGTGCCCCTTGCAGTGGCATGGCCCTTCTTAACCTTTCCGGCTGCTCGAGATGCAGACTCGAAACATCCTCGTTGGGTTCTGCTTCCCATCTTGCAGTGGGTTGGCTGGGATAAGGCTAGGAATATCCGAGCATCTGCAGAGTGGATCCTGCCAGCAAGGCTCCAAGGAACACAGAGCAAAATCCAGCCTGCATCTTTAGCAGCCCCTTTTAAGGCTGCATCTTGAGCCAGCGTTTTCCCATCCTCAGGAGCGCTGGCTGAGGAAACGTGCAGTGATAACATCTGGCCGCTCTGACCATCTGCAGTATTTTTAACTGTGTGTGGTTGGCCATGAGAACTGGGAAGACCCTGCCCCAACGACGTCGGCTCCGCGCTATAGTAAGTTATTTTCCTGTGTGAACGGGAAAAGTGCAGTTTGAGTAAAGAGGACAGAGTGCTGTAGCCCGGGGAGAGGGAAAGGCCCAAGCCCCTGTGCTGCTAAATGTGCTGGAATAACAAGGGAATGGGCAGGAGAAGGCTGGGCTCGTGGACCATCCTGAAACAGCATCTCCTGTTGCCTGGGGCTAACTAGTCACTGGGCTCATTGATCTGTCAGGGATCGGGGGGAATCTCCCATGTTTTCAAGTTCTCTGGCCTGAGATGGTCTTTTTGAGTATCCAAGGTCAGGAGTCCTTCCAAACTCATTTGGCTTTTCATTTCTTAAAAGCCCACCACAAAGCTCGGCGTAGCACCCTGCCCTAGAACCGTGGGGCTTTTTGGACCAAACCAAAGCTCTCTGCTGCGTGCTCTGTGCCCCACCGAGCACTAACTGTGCATGGACACACATTGCCCACATGCAAAGGCTCCAGGTGGGCACATCCCCAGGGCTGAACCTCCTCAGCTGGTTCCAAATGCAGAGATGAGGAACAGGTTTGCAGGGGGATCTAAGAGGACACCAGCCCACGGGAAAGGTTAAACTCAGCGCACTGTGCGGTTAATAGAAACTCCCTGGATAGAGTCAGAGCTTAAAAAAGAATCAGATTAAGTTGCAAAGAACAAGAGCTAATGCAATACAGAAGAAACGTGGGGGTGGAGGAGCAGCTCTTAGGAACATCTGCCACGGCTCTGCTGATTGGGGTGGAATTAGTGACGGGTTACAGTTTACACCTGCAGGATTTTTCCTCCTCTCGGCTAAGTAACCCAAGAGGTTTGGCTTTTCCAAGGGTCTTCCTCCTTCAGAGCCAAAAGCTGTGTGAAAGAGCGAGGAGCTAGCGGAGGCCTGTGACCTGCTCTGGACCCACCAAGGTAAAGAAAACTTTAAAGCAAATAAGTGCAGGAATTCAGGGCCTTTTCCGTGTCACCCGTTTTTAATGACCTGGAGCTGGTGGTAGTAACTCTACCTTGATATTTCTGGCATAGCAGAATCAGGGAGGAAAACATTAGTAACAGATGAACCACAGTTGTAAAATGCGGAGCGCTGCACTCCGAGCGTGTTTGCAAGAGTGAAGATGTTTGGATATTAGTAACGCTGGAAGAAATTTGTAATGTACATAAGCTGCTCTATTCTATTAAGATGAATTTGGGCTTGGGATAAACTACCAGATAGTGATAAACAACCATAGCCAAACATAGGCTCTGTGTCCCTGTGCAATTAGGCTGCGGTGTCCTCCTGCTCTGTGCTGTGTTTCAGCAGGTTCCTTGCTTCAAATAGATTTGACTCTGAAGTAGGAGAGAAACTCGTGTGTCTAGGCAAGAGCTGACAGCATGATCCCTGTATCCGTGTCTGGAGCAGCTGTTCCCGGTGCTGTTAAGAGTTGAGAGGTTTGCGGTGACCTGGTTCTTGGAGGCTGCATGGGTGGGAGATGGATGGCAAAGTGGGAGTTTTTCCAAATATGTGGCCAAGGCACTATCTAAGCTATAAAGGATAAACAGCGTTAACAAAGCAATGAATAAACAGAGGATGTCAATATGACCTGATTTTTATCAGTATTTGCCAGGATTTAGTCAGTTCCCTGCCATGTGGCCACAGTTTCCTGTTTATATGCGGCTTGTAAAAGGGATAGTCACAACAAAACCCTAGCAATTGGCGTCTGTAATTTATCTTATTTCTAAACCCCAGTGCGTGTTGCTCCAAACACCCTGGAATAGATCAGCTCTTGCTACCTGCTGAGAGCAGCTGGGTGACCAAGCATCGGTGATCGGTTCCCGGGTCCCATCATAGAGTTGCTTCTTGTGAAGATCTGAAATCATTCAGTTAATCTAAACAAGGGGGAACATGTCACTTGCTCACAGGAGTTAAAAAAATACAGGAAATTAATTCACCGTAATTTGTGCAGCTTCTTGTTTGACATCCGATGACAAGCGCCTCTGGAGTCAATCTTGGGAACATATGTACAAAGCTGTTTAAGGGGAATTTCTGCCTTATTATCTGCAATAATTTACACTCCCGAGAGTGCTTATCTTGTGTTGACTGGTGGGACCACTGTGCACAAGCCGAGCTTCTGTAATTAACCTTCTTTCCTCATGCTAGTCCTTGCAGTGCTTCCTCTGCGTGCTTGGCAGGAGGAACCTAGATCGCTCCTTCACCACCAGCCCTCAGCCGGGAGGATGGGAGGACAATGGTTTGAGCCTCTAATTTGCCTTGTAGAAAGAAAGTAAAATAGTAACTGTAGTTTTGGTGAATGAGACTTTAAAGAAAGAGAGAAGCAAGTCTATGGGCTTCTGGTGGCATCAGGGGTGCAAAGGGCTCTTGGAAACCTCCAGCCTCAGTTTGCCCTATTCTTGCTGACATTGATAGGATTGCAAAGGGGTGTCATCATCTTTAAAGCCTCAAAACCCAAATCTTATCCAGCCATCCTGGGTGAGACCAAATCGGATCTAGCAAAGAATCCTTTCTTAAGGAGTAGTCAGAAACGAGTGTCTACTATGCAGAAGACTATAAAAGCAGGGCAAGCCTATGTGATATTTTCCTGCTGGTATTCCTCCCGAGCTGGATTTTGTAACCCTCAGTGGAGTCCTCATCGTGTGAACCTCTCCAGACCTCACAGCGTGACCACCGTGCAGTGGAAGTGCTTAGTGCTGAGAGACGGAACGGGACACACGGAGGAGACGTTCCCCAGACCCACGGGCTCTGCTTCCAGCACGTCACCCCGTCTGCACGAGAGCCCTCCCACGTGCCCCTTCCCAGGGTGCAGAATGCCAGTTAATAGTTATATGCTTAAAGCTTTCAGTGTCTGAAAACCGAGTCGTGTGTGTTTATATGTTTGATATGAAGCATGTATATCAAAGATGTGTTTTGGAACAGAATGAAATTAGTTATAAAAAATGTAATGAAACTTTTATTTTTAAAAAAGGTCCCTTTCTTGAAAACAGAATATGTCTGACTCCTGGCCTAGCGCTGAGGTCTCCAAATTTTGGCATCTTCTGATTCAAAGTGAAGGTCAAATGAGATGAGCTCCAACTTGGAACTGCCACCAAGCTTGTTTGAGTTTTCATTTAAGGAATTAAGGGCAAAACAAGGAAAACACATTGTCTGGCTTAAGATTTCGAGTTATTTAGTGAGATTTGCAGGAATTTTGTCTTGTCTATAATTCGGTTACTTTGGTGACAATCTAGGGAGGAGTTGGAATCTATTTTGGTGATGTAGAAAGAATATTCTGCTTGTTCTTTCTTAAAGGAACTTGAGGCATAAACCCTGTCCTTGTCAAGAGTCTTTAATATCTTTGTCTCTGCAATCTGTGTTGTTAGTGCTGTGGCAGGAGAAGACATAATGTTGACAAAGCGAAGAGTCTAAGTTGGAAGTGAAAAAAGCAGTGGCACTGTCAAGCCACTCCAATGTCTGTTCATTATCCACAAGAGGAACCAAGATTATGACTTTGGTAATGGGTTAACTAATATTTTATGGGTTTAGAAAGCCCTGGAAAAAATGAGGAAGAGATTCACCTCCCAACTCAGAGTATTTGAAGAGGTGGTGCAGGGTTAGGCAAAAGATAGGCAGCAGTCACCTTTCCAGGGGAAGGCTTTAAAAAAGGAGGTGAGCTCATAGAAAGGCTTGAGAGAGCAAAAAAGCCCCGAGGGATGTTTGCTCCTAGTCCAGGCTGGTTTGACCATCCATTGGTCTGTGTCATCAGTAGGTCAAATCAAGTTCAGCAGTTAAGCTGCTTGTGCCTGAAATGGCTCCTTGTGCTGAGCTTCGGCAACTCAAATGTTGTGTTAGAGGTTTTTCCATATGCATTAGCTTAGGATGATCATTTGGGACTGTTTTTATACAGGATAATTATTTTGCTCTGCAGAAACAAGCCTGGAACAACCGCAAAAGTGCTTGAGAAAAGCCACTTCTGCAGTGTGTTTTCTCCCAAATCATCTGGATAATCCCTGAATCCTAAGAGCTATGCCTTCTTTCGGAGGCTTGTTGTGCTTTTGGGCCAGTTTGGATAATGCTGAAATCTACCCCTGATCCCGACTTCTCGGGCAGAGGAGCTGCTGTGTTTCATGCCTAGAGAGACGTTCCTCCTGTCAAGGTCTGCAGCAGTACCATCTCCACATCTCACAGCTCCCAGTTTGTCCTGGTGTTTGGTTCTTGTTGCGTGGATTTTTGCTGTTCAGTGCAGCCTTTTTATCGTTTAGCATCAGCTAAGAAACCTTGAAAATGAAGTAATTTCCTTTTTGTTTTCTTACTTGGTCCCCGCCAATCAATGTGGATGAGATCACCTGCATGTTACTTGTCGGTCAAAGGAAAATTTGGCAGCGTCCACCTAGGATCGGTCTTCCCTCTCCCATGAAGAGAACGGGCTTTGTGCACCGCAATCAGTGTTTGGTCACTAAGTGCCTTTGCAAGTGTATTTACAAGAAATGCAAATATGCAAGGACCAGACCACGGCCTTTTTTGTTCTTGATGGTTCACCTCGCTTCAGACCCTGTTTCC
>JAUBOD010000791.1:691298-721315 GCA_032353885.1 Nothura maculosa
AAGACAAGTACTTAGTGAAATGAGTGACTTCACTCTATGGGGATTCTTCAGTGTTGAAATGAGCTGCCATGCTAATAGGAACACTGATATTTAAATTGATGTGCCCTTCCTCATCATTTTTGTGCACTGAAGTAAATGCTTGAGCTTCAACTGCCAGCCCTGCTTTAATATGGTCCATTTCAAATAGCAGACACACGCACTGTAAGAATTATGGATTGGCCTTGCCAAGGTTACTGTCAAATGACAGAGTCAAAGGGAACATTTACAAACAAATAAAACCTATTATTATGGGGTTTACTAATAAGGAAAGGCCTGCAAACAAAACACCGCCCCCACCCTCCCAAAACGTGGTTGAAATTATTTTATTTTTTGTAGTAAGCTTCGTGGGAACACAAATACCGGGAAATGGCTGAAGAAGCAGTTGGCATCTTATGGTTCATTTCTTTGAAACCTGGTGGTTTTGCAATAGCTCATGTGTCTGTCCATCCTTGCCATTTTGCACATATGTAGTGAACTGTGCTCTGCTGTCTCTTTATTAGCGCCAGACCTGATGAGGAGCTCTGGATTGGGAATTCTGGAGTGGGGAATGGGGAAAGATAATTTATATTTCTAGTATTTGTTTTTGGTTAGTTTGGGGAAAAATGTTCACAGAAGGGGAAAATATGACCTGGTATTTTGAAATTCACTTAGCAAGTGGAGATGAGTAGTTGGGAACCAAGGAGTCAGTACTGTGTTCCCGGTCTTCAGGTGGAGGAGAGGAAACAATTTGCCGTGTTTCATCTTTGCTTGTCTTGCTGGATCTTGAGGTCTTGCTCTGCTAAGCACAGAGCTGACAGCAGGAGAGCAGTTGCAGTCGCTTTGTTTTCTTTTAGAGGTCCTTGCTCCCTGGCAGAGTATCTTTCCCCACAGCTATTGATGTTATTTCCTATCAGATGTCGTGTCAGCAGGTTGGCAACACCTGGTCTGTGTGTCCAAGTGAGCTCTTCACACTGCATAGAATGGTATTTGAGAATCAGACCTTTTGGGTTTGTGTCATATTTGTCCTAGAAAGACCTGAGAGGACAGTTAGACCTTTAAAATCACGGGAGACTTAATTTATATGACAGCAATCAAGTTAAAAAGGAGAGAAATGCCAACAAATAAGAGAAGGAAGGAGAAGCTTTTGAGAAAGATGCTGGCTTATCCCCAAGCACTTTCATGGGGCAAGTTGCTGCAAGGGCAGAGCCCAGGTCTCCCACTTGGTCAATTGCCCCTAGTCTGAGTTCCAGGATCTCCCTTGACCCCTTGTCTCTATTGCAGTGCTCCAAAGATTTTTAGTCTCTGTCTTTAACTTCCTGGTATCAGTCATTCTGAAACCAGGCAGGGCAGATGGACCAAGTTCAAAGCCACTTTGGCCTACGGTAGCACCTATTTAACCTGTGATAGTGGTTGCAGTTGCTGAGGAAAAGGGATAGGCCTTGCTGGGCAGTGCTGCCTGCCCGAGGACAAGGTGATGCCCTCTTCTGCTGGCTTGCAGTAAGCAGACCATGGGAAGCACATCACTGAATTGGAGACTGGCTGAGGCTTTCCAGGGAAGCTCAGAGCTGTTTGGCAAATGTTGGAGAGACTGGAGGAGGTTTCCAGGGAATACAGGCAGAATCTGGTGAGAGCAGAAGACAGAGGGCAAAGCCAAAGTATCTGGGATGTTGCTCCATGGCAGCCTGGGACATGGCTTGCTTGCGCAGCAGAGGGAGTTGGGGTCCCACAGCTCCCAGCTTTGCTTCTGGTCTGACTCTAGTCACGAGCTCCAACAGCTAGTAGAAAATGGCAGAGAAGAAGCGTCATTTTGGTTGGAAGCAATGAAACACTTGGCGTCTTCCACTGCACATGTTTCTGGGAATCCGGGTGCAAAAGAATTCAGATGGAGTAGGAGTGTGCAGCTGGGAGCAAGGAATCTGCCAGTTCCTCACTGTCACTGTAAAGGGAATGTGCTGAAAGGGGTTTCATGTGATGTCATGGTGTCTTGCTTGAGGTTTGGAAGGCAGGGGCCTTGCAGTTGCCTGTCTCACTTGCATCCTATGCATAACATCCCCTGAGGGCCACATTCTGCTTTCTGCCTATGCAGTCCAGCCACCATTTGCTGCAGCTGGACCAGAGAATCTCTGTTTCTGAGAAATCAAGGACCTATGCTGCCACCTGAGCATTGTTGAGCTGGCATTTGTAGGAGTACCATGTTCATTAGCAGCAGCTGACAATGCTTGGCCTACACATGGACTTAGGTGGCTGAATACAAAGCTGAGATCCTCAATTCACCCTATTCAGGAGCTGCCTCAAGCTTACAGTCCTTGACTAGGCCTTTTGAGTGGGGTGGATTGCTAGGGAAGGTGCGAGCAGGAGAACAGTGGGTAGCTAACTGGTCATTTGGAAGCGTTTTCTGGTTGTTTGCTCTTGAGATGACTTGGTTGGCTTAACTAGGAGGGGTAGTAGCCGTTGTCTGTGAGCAGGAGCTGTGGAAGGAAGGACTACCCAGCGTGCTAGTGGGTGCTCATGCATTCAACCTGCTGCTTATGAGAAGGAGCAGTGCTCCAACAGGCAACTTCCTTAATAAGACAATCAGAGCAGCCATGTCTCAGAGCTTCCCCATTCCACATCTATTTTGAAACTCTTTTTCTGGGTCAGATGCTTGTAGTCCTACATCTGTCCTCTTCCCAAAGCTGTTGCTAGTAAAAGACCTTTGCACTTTGTGTCCCTTGTTGATATTCTCCAGTTGGAGAATCTGGGTTTGCTTTCGCTTTCTCCTTGCCACTGTAAACTCCATCTTTGGTGGCCTTGGAATTGCTTGAATCTCTCCCAGCTGTTTGTATGATGGATATCTGAGCAGTGTGTATTTCATGTGTGACCTTGACATGCTGTGAAGCGAAAGCCATGTGTGTGATTTAGATTCCCTCTAATTCCATGGTGCTTTGTAGCAGGCTGGATGAGAAAGCCTCACCTTGAGCAAGGGCTGTGGAGGACTCATCCCACTCAGATATTTTCCCAACTTCCTTTTTCTTCTTGCTCCATCAACCAGCATAGCTTCCCTGGTTCAATTTGACCACTGTTTTTCCATTTGAAATGCAAAGAAAAGCCCTGTGCTTCATCAAGTGTGTCCTCTCTCAAATCTGAACATAGGACACTTGGGACTTTAGGGATCTGCTTGCATCCAGGGCCTGTTTCTGCTGCCTTGGGTAACACCTCAGTGGGTGCCTTTGCAGTGTTTATTTGCTTCTCAATATGAATAAATTCTCAGCTAAAGGGAGGTGTAATAGGAAGTGACTGAGTCATTACAGACTGTATCATAAAAGTATCTGTAGGGATGCAGAGCTTCATATTGTAATCAAATGGGGAAAGAGGGAAAATACTGATAGAAGTATAAGGTTTGTACAGATTGTTTTTTTTCCAGGCTTTTTTTTTTCAGAACTACTGTTAGAAAACCTTTAGATTTAGGAAGTTTAAATCAGAGACAAGTAAATGTATTGTTTTAATTATATCAACTTGATAATCTGACTGCTTTTGGGAAAATAGGGCTTCTTGTGAATATCTATTTTGGGGATAAAAATTGTTTTCCACAGGAAAAACTAACGGAATTTCTGAACCCGTTCTAACAGTTGTGTTTGTTCTTGACTGCCTCTTGTTACTACTGAAGAATAAGCTTCTTTGAGGGCTTAGACTATTAAAAACATCTGCTTTCCCGTGTATCACGAATCACTGTAGCGTTTGAAAATGGAGAACGTGTATCATGCTCATCTTAGCCACCATAAAACATCGACTCCACAGTTTAAATTGAGGGATTTTAATTACGGTGTGGATATATTATTCAGTTGAAAGTAATGTGCTTTGGTTACACTGCTGTGATCTCTTTTTCCTCGTTTGGAATTGGGTCAACTGCCCGTATTTGCAGTGTGTGGCCGAACATCAAATGCATCCGAATAACCAGAATAATCATTTCCAGACTAAACACATTCAAATTTGTTTAACATGTTAAGCAAGCTGCATCCCTGCGAGATGTCTTTCCTGTGACGTTAAGCTCCTGCTAGCCCTCTCAGTGCCACCTTCTTTATGGTAAGGGCTGAGAACTCCAAGGCTGCTGGACTCTACTGAAACCTTTCTCAGATGGCACTTGCTGTTGACTGGGGAAGAATGTGTGTCTTAGCGTCTCCAGATTAACAGATGTGTCTTCAAAATGGCCTATGTGGAGAAAAATCACAACTGTTATCCTCTTGAGGCACTGCTCTGTTCTCCTCGCAGCGTAGGAGCAAAGCGCCACCACCCTCCTGCCTACATACGTGCTCTTGTGCTAACTGGACTGTTTTCTTGTTGGCTGTATTTCCTCTCTTGTGGAAATGGTTTATAACCCCTTTGTGGTTCTTAAAGATTCTCTGGCTCCTGGTATCCTAGAGGGAAGGGTGTTATTAAATATAGCCTGCCACCAAATTCCAGCAACTAATCACATGCAGGCCTTGCCGATTCCCAAACTGGCCATGACTCAGGCCTTGGCTAACCGAGAGTGCCACTGCAGGAAGAGCCACTTCTTTCCTGGAAAATGCCAGGAAAAATGGATGGGTTTTGAGCCAGAAAGAGATGCCTGCCTTTTCTAGCCATGATATGTGGTGTTAATGCAGAGCTTTTAGGTGGCCGCAGTTGAACCAAGATGGAGATGTTGTATAGGCCTGGAGCAGACCTGCTACTTGGGCATCATGGAACGAGTGGCAGAGCGACAGCAGCAGTTCCCACCATGAGACTGTCTATGATGAGCTTAACCAGATGTTTAAACACCTATCTACTCACAGAGGTGAGGCTTTGGGCCTAGTAAGACTTTTTACATTCTTAAGATTTTAGGCTTAAGTTCAAGCACCCTGCTGGAGTAATGTTTTTGGATGAAAGTTAAAGGCAGATATTCCTCGTCCAGCTCTTTCCCACCCAGAGATGTGATTTTTCACCTCAGATTTCATAAATTCATATCTTTAGAACTGAGCCTTCCCTCTTTTAAAATCTGGAACAGCAACAGAGTTGCTTATTTAACTCCTTCCCTGTAATGTTTGTGTTGGCTGCAATTATTTTTGTACTCTCAAAATAGTGTCTTTTTTCCCCCCTCTACTAATGCCTACTTAATAAAGGACATGAAATGGGTAGTGTCAGAATATATTTCAAGATCCTTTGGTTACATGATGAGAATTCAGAGTTTGTGGCAAGTTGCTGTGTGTATGAACATGCAGACTTAAAGGAAATAGCCTTTTTTCCTCTTCTGTATTTTATGTTGAAATTTCTGAAAGGCAGAAAACATTGCCTCTCCTGGCCTTCCAGGTTCATCGCCTTTCAGCAGTGCTGTGAGAACAGGACGTCCAGAGAGAAATCTGGATATACTTTATGTTGTGCTTAAGAAGTCATGAAAGTGTCTGGATGCAGCATGAGAACCTTGAACCAAAAACTCTCTGAAGTCTCTTGTTTTAATATAACCATCTGGACTTGTTCCACTAAACTCTGTATTTATTGGATTGAGGTGGAAGATGGGATAACAGTCCAACTGATAATGTTGAATGTAAATGCGCTGCCCAGGCTGAGTTTCCTTTATGGACATAAACCATAAACATTAACTTTATGGAGCTTTTAGTGCCTGGTTGCTACTTTTACAGTTGATTTGCAACGGTTGTGCATATTAAATGGATCAACCAGAGGGAAATCTGTGTGCAAAAGGAATGGGTTACTATGTTCAATGTGGACTTGAAGCAGCGCTGCAGCTTGGCTTTTTGATCAGAAATACTTAAGTATTGGGAGCAAAGAAAACATAAGGTCTCATGCTGGGATGTGTGAAGTGTAGGGCTCAGGTGTGTTAAACTGCTTTTATTTGATGTACTTTTGACCTTGTCACCAAAACCACTTTTATCAAAGACTTGGCAGCGAATGCCTGCTGCTGAGTACTCAGCTCCTGTACTTCCTAAACTTACAGTGATTCTGGAAACACGTGCCCGCACCATGAGGCTTGCACAGTTCAACCTTCTGGGTCTCTGAGTCTCTCCTGCCCCTGTTTTTGCTGCCCAGTGCAAGAGTGAGCTCTGGGCTTGGCCCTGAGTTCGTGCTATGCCCTTCATGCTTAACTTGAGCAGCAGCCCCTCAGTTATTGACGAAGGATGCTTTTGTAAAATGAAAGGTGAAGTTGTTTCTTTATGTTAAGACCGTATTTAGGAATCACTAGAAAGCAATTCAGCTTTTTACCACCATCCTTTATCTCTTCATTGTCTTCAAGTTTGAGAAAAATACAGCCCCTTGAGAATTTAGTTTAAAAAGAACCTCCCCTCCTCCTTTCAAGGAAAGGAGTCTTTGCAAAGATAGCAAATAACAGGCCTGTACTGTCCTGATTGATTCACTTGATGCTAATTTCCCCGTATTTTAAACTACTTCTAAATGGCAAATAGAAAATTTAAGTAACATTTATAAAATCCATGGCACCACCCAGTGTACATTGTGGCAGGGTGACGTGTGTCACCCTGGCTTTATTGTTACCCAAACACAGGGTGCAGAGTAATGCAAATAGACCAGCCTTTGCTATCACTTAACTTTCTCTAGCTCTTCTATAAAACTATTGATATTTTTAACTGTTAGAGTGGATAGTATTTTTTCCCCATTCTTAAGCTATTGTGTAATGCTGTTATTGGCAGATTTGGTGATACCCATGTGATAAAAATAGTGGTATTAGGTTCCTCCAAGGGTCCATCTTGCTCAGTGCCGTGTCTCCAGCAGTGCCCATGAATGGATGTCTGAGGAAGATGAAGCTCAGGCTTGTTATTTGGGATACTTCCTCCTTAGGTTCTTCCAGCCTCCCAGCAACTGCCCAGATGGATGTGATTTCTAGGTATTTGAAATGGTGCCAGGGAAGAGAGGCACACTGTGCAAAGCAGCATTGATGGCTATTTATCACCAGGTACCGAAGTGGTTGCTCTTACACTACCATGGTTCTGCCATAGCAGTTTTGCAGAGTATTGCAGATCCTTAAGGAAGAATATGTGCTGCCAGACTCAAGGAGGGGCAAAACGTTCAGTTAAGTTTCTGATTAGCATGACTTTCACTCAGTTTTCCCAGCTAGCAGGGTCCATGATGGGATATACCCCCTCTGCTTTTCCAAGAAAGCCCTTGAAGTGATGCAATGAAGAAAGCATGTGTTAGCTATAACATTTATCTCTTCCTGCTTGCAAGGCCAGAAGCTGGAAAAGAAAAAGGGGATGTAAACAGAAATAGGTTGAGGACATGTGACTGCTTAGGAAGTGACATAGTCCTTTATATGGGAAGGTTTTCTGCTATGAGCCCCGCTTTGGGATAGCTGGTCATGTCCCATGTTCTCCCCACACGTGAGCTGTTTGGATTCAACCTTTGCTGCTGGATGCAGACTCGAAGCCTGCACTTTATGTGTGTTGTACAAGTTGCTCATGTGTTCGTCGTGTTTGTTTCTTGCAGTCCAGATATGCTGTGGTGTAATTGTCTGCCTTTGCTTGTGCTCTGCAGGGAGAGGAGATGGTCGAGGAAGCGCATTCCTTGCTGCGAGGCAGGAAGTAACCTGGGATGCCTTCCAGGGATCTCTGCCTGCAGCCCAAGCCAGCAGGAGAGTTCCCAGTCTCTTGCAGTCCTCTGCTTTAGTCCAGGCCTGGGGGCTCCTGGACTGTCAGAGGAAAGGGGGATCAGAGCAAAGAGCCTTCTGGTCAGTATTACCTGCCCGGCTGCTGTGGGAGAAGGGCTTTCATCTGTGCTGGAAGTGGATCAGAAAGGGGCTGCTCTGCATCCAGCTGCAGCCATGTGAATGGCCTGGAGGAAGTAGCTGAAAGCAAACAAACTCGAGGTTTGCATTGCTTCCAAGAACTGGCTAAACAGCCTCCTTATCTGTGATTTATGTAGCTTGCAAATAAGCTGCTCATCTATCTGGGCAAGGGGACTCACTGCCTTGGAATTAAAGCTGGGAAACGCTTCTGGAAAAATGAGAGAATGTGCTGGATGAGGAAAGTGTCGTCCCTCTGGCCTGGCTGGTTCATGGGATTTTTTCTCCATTAAGAGGAGAAATTGATTATATTATTTGGAGAGAGGTATTCCTTGGAAAAATCACGAGTTACTTGCAAACCGTGTACATGGAGTCCTGTTGCCATGATCTCAACAGAAACAAACAATTGCCTTGGTCAGAAGTCTGTGACGCTCCTCAGCAAAGTCCATGCCCCATAAGCTCCATGTCTCTCCCTCCTTATGCAGATGTGCCTCCCATTTGGTCCTTCAGGTTTTCCTCTTCCCTTAGGTACTCAAAGGGCAGATTGCCTTGTCTTTATCTTGTCTATGGATCTCAATCATTACTAGCACCCAGAGTGAAGATAATTACAGGAGTGTGAAGGTCGAGCATGGAATGGAGCAGCAAAGAAGACATTTGTACTGACTTTTCTTTTGAATTTTGTCTCTTCAAAATGTTTGTAGATCCTTTTCTTTGCATGGCAGATTCTTAGATTCTTCACCCCTTGTGGAGTTGAAAGTAAGATCAGAAGTCAGTTGTGGTAAAGGATAACTGGGTTAAAAATAGCAATTGGTGAGGTAGTTTAATAATGCTTTGAAGTCTGAGTTTATAATTGATGGATGTAAAATACTCAGTGTCAAATCTGTGGCTGCTAAGGAAAGTAGCCAAGTGTGAAGGGCAAGGGGAAAGTAGCCCTAAATTGCAGGAGAGAGCTGCTCAAGCAGGGAGAACGGGCACTGTTTGTGCCTCAGAGCATTGAAATTATTGCAAGAGCTGGATAAGGCTTTTTTTTTCCTGTCTTCTTCCCCGACGCTAGGTCTGCTCTTGGGGTTGATAACACAGAAGTTTCCTGCAGTTTCCTGCTGACCCCACTTCCCTGGGGATTTCTTGGCTCCTTGGGTAATCCCTTGTTTACTGGATCCTCGACCTCTTGCAGAGTGGAGCCTCCCCTTCCTGGGATGGCTGTTGTTTGCTCTGGAATTTCCCAGTGCATCCAGGCTGGCTGTGATGAGTCTGTTTCTTGCACGGAAAGCTCAGGTCTGTTGTAGAGACACGAATCTGTTGGATGGCACATGCGCAGCTTCCGAGAGAGATGGATTTCACTGAGCTGCTGTTCCACATTGCATAGGTCTGTCAGACACTTCCTCAAATCTTTGACTCGTGGAGAACGTCATAAATTCCTATTGGACTCCATCTCTGGACAGGAGCAAAGCACGTGTACGAAGAAATATGACCCTACCTCTTTATCTCTCAGAGTAGATTGCTGCTGGTAGATTACTTGGTTCTAGGAAATAGAAGGAAATCTGTTTGATGATCACTGAGCTGCTATGTTTGTATCTATTTCTGTCAAGCAAACTGGGTAAGCCCTTTGGGTCCCATTCAGTAGGTTGAGAGGGAAATGATTCAGTGGCCAAATTTAGACTCGCAGCTGAGTTGGTCACCCTGCCCCAGTACATGCAGTATTTGTGTATACACAGATTCACTTTGCTGCCTTGCTTGATGAGAATTGTTCGTTGTATGCAGCATAATCTCATCCTGTTAATCCTCTGATTATTCTGTTCTTCCCTGTGCTCCACAGTGGGAAGTTAGAGTGTTATCACCTTTGATGCTTTGATTTCTAAATAGATGTGACATAGAATGGGTTATTTCCAAAGCACTTACTCTGTGGTGAACTCCACTTCTCTTGAAATTGGTGGTAAATGACCTTGATTTCCATGTGCCAGAGTTGGAACAATGGGAATTTCATTAAGTCCCATGAATACTGAAACCTTGGCTGTATTCATGATCCTGAATTCTCTTTAGAAACAGGAAAGAAAATCCCAACAGAAAAGCCTAAGTGCACATATAGTCTTATCCATTCATTTCAGGGCATAACTTGGGAGCAGGGAACTCTTGTGAACTTGTCTTAATAGTCCTACTTTGGTTTTACGCTGTAGAACAGATGTATTAGAAATAACTAAATAAAAGATGATCTTCCAGATGTGTAAATATGTAACAGGAGTGAAATGAAAGGACTTGGCCTTGAAGCATCAGGACATCTTGTGAATGGCCTCTGCTTAAAATAGAGTATTTCTATTGACATCAAGCCTAGGGGAGATGGATTTCTGCTAAAATTATCACCAATAACAGGCCTGGCCCTGAAACCTGGGTCATAAAGCTGTAGAGTTAGCACCTCAGCGAAACAAGACTTCTTCCCTGGACGTGGATTTTGTGCCTCTAAAATGGCAAAATCGGCATGAATTGCTCAGAATGGGCAAGGTCAGAGAATGGTGCAAGGGGGACCTGAACTCTGTTAGGAGGCCCTTTTTCTGCTCCGCGGTTGACCCTGGCTGTCAGGGGGACAGTGGATATAGTATCTGCAAGCTATAACCTAGGCTCCTGCTAAAATTCACCCCAGAGTCACTTGATGGCTCCTCTGTAGCTTCCTGAGTGGAGAAGAGAGAGAACTGCCATTTTACAGCTTCTGGGACCCATGCCTTGAGTACCAACTCAAGGATCATGTTGTGTCCCCTCAAAGAAAAGCAGTGAGGGTTTTTCTTCTAGCTGGTTGAAAAAGTCCAGTGCTCGTGGCAGCATCTGATTCAGCAGATCACTGAAGCCTGAGCCTAAATGGCCCAAGAACTGTCTTGTCTTTCAGATCTCTCTCCCAAATGCAGCCCTGTAAAGATGGCTCCGTGAGCAGGTGGAGCAGAGATGCAGCTCCCATGCGCGGCTAGTGTTCCTGGCTCTGCCTGTGTATAATAAATAAAGAGCCATGCTTTTATTTATTGGAAATATCGAGGATTTAATTATCATCTGTTTCTGAGCTCCTTTCAGCTGAGACTTAAGGAGATATTAAGAGTTTGGCTGCTTTCCCTGCTCCTGCACCACCCAGCTGTGGTGAGAGATAGGACAACTCTGTGGCTACTGTATTTTTAGGGGCCTGTCTGGCAGCAGGAGAGGAGAGGGAATGAAGTTACTTCAATATCCCCTTGTTTCAGGCGTGCTCATGTCTTTCCCCATCAACGCCCTGTGCTCTGCATTGCTGTCGTTGGAGCTGGCTTTATATGAAAGAGGGAAAGTAAAAACTATTTATAGGCGGTTTGAGCGACACATTATTCAGGACTGGGAGGTTGACTCATGCCCATCTGATACCATTTAGAGGGTTAGATATTGCCAGTGAACAAAAAGAAGTTCTGTTGCTCCCTTTGAGTCCGTAGTTAGCTGTTCCTCAAAGAACAAGTCGTTTGTTTTTTCAGCACGAGAAGCGTTGTGTCTCGAGGGCCCAGATGTAGATGTATACATTGCCAAAATATGTTAATCTGGATTTCCTAGGGATCGTGGAGATATAGCCTGCAATATGAGGACAAAGCCAGCAGAAAGCCTTCATCTGTGCTGTGTATCTCATACCGTTGGTCTCTATTAAAAGAATGCACAGAAATCAAGGAGAAGGAAACTTAAGGCAGTCCCATTAGCACCCACAGTTCCTGCTTTTCCATAGTCTTGGAGAAGGCCTTTCATCGGGCTCATCCCAGCCTGTCTCAGGAGTATTCTTTCTTTTTTTCTTTTTTTTCTAATAGAAATAGCATTGTGTTTCCTGTCTATCTTGAGCCATTGGCTTTTGAAGTCAATTTCCAAGCCCTGAATCACTCTTTGGGGACGCGTCGCCTATCAGCAGCTGAGAGGCAGTTCTTGGCTCTGCTCTTCTTGGGAATCGCAGTGTGCAGACCTGGGCCTGGACAGTGTCATGCACATGGTGTAAGAGCCCAAGCACTTCTCGTGGGCTGAGTGAAACCCTGAGGCAAATGCTTACTGCAAACCTTGGGGCACGGGGGAGGTACAGGGTGGAAAATATTAACTCCTAAAGCTTTGCCTTTTGGCTCAGGAGAAGGAAAAGAAATGCAAGCAGAAGGAATGTAGTTCCTTTTCTTTTTTAGGTCACAGCTGAGGTTAGCCACAAGATATTTACTGCTGTGAAGCGAAAGAGAGGGATCCAGATGCTTGAAAACTGATGTACCAAATGTGTCTTCCCCAAGACAGGATTTGCTTGGTGTAGGGCCGCGCTTAGGAACAAGAGCCTCAGCTCCCTGCCCTCAGCAAGGATAAAGAAACTGAGGCACAAACTCCAGGCATCCTGCAGAATCATAACATGAAGTTAAAATAGATGTGAAAGAGGCCTCCCATATGGTCCTAGAGGAGGACATGAACTGGTGGGATCTGTGTGCTGGCTTTTCTCTCCAGCCTTGAGAAACAGCAACTCTGGTGGCTTTGGAGCCTTCCTTTATTCTTTTCAATGTGGTGACGGTGAGTGAGGCCACTGGTTCCTTGGCCTGTTGGACTGTGTTGGCCTGTGCTTGTTGGACTGCTATAGTGACAGCTAATCAATGTTAATTGGCATTTTGCCTGTAGCGTGGGCCTGGGTGATGAGCAGTTCTTTTGTTCCATGATAGTAATGGCCATCTCAAAAGCATTCCTGGAGGGATTTTATTTCTATTCCAAATGAGAATGGTGGCAGAGACTGTCTGGAATTTGGTCCTTGGAGCCTTGGAATTTGGTCCTGACTTTGGGACAGTCTGGGAAGCCTTCTTTAAACTGTTGCTCTGCCTCATGAGATATATAGCACAGAATCTAGTGTGCTAAATTCTGTGTGCAGAATGTTGTCAGCACTGCGAATGTTGGGCTGGACTCCCTCTAACTAGGAATTTTAACTTGAGCGTGAAAAGCCTTCCCTAATGTAGATAGATTTCTTTTTAATAAAAACCCCATTTTCTTTTTTCTGACAAAGCAAGATTTTTCATGAGACAAGGGAGGGAAAATTGCATCCAAAAGCATGCAGCAAGAAAGCACATTGTGAGAAGATAGGCAAAGTAGCCATCAACATCAGAGTAACCTCCTTGGAGAGGGGCCTGAAACAGCAAAATAGGCTGCTGGGCTTGTGATATGCTGATTAATGATGTGCTAATAGCCGTGAAATATCTGTAGTAATTAATTGGTTTTTAAAGAACCAAAGCAGATCCAAGCTCCACTCTGGGCCAAGGGGGCATTTACAGTTTTCCAGGAAGGGCTCACAATAGGATCAGACCCAGCAAATCTGGGAAATTATGGCCATGGCTCAGCAAAGCCCAGAAAGCACATGCCCAATCCTACCCTTCCTCCAAAAATAAAAAAGAAAATGGTGATATATATATACATAGACAAGAGAGCAAAACTGCTGCCATTGAACGAACTGGAGAAGGGAAAGTGATTTGGCCAAGTCAGGCAGGAGGCCCGTGTCAGAGCCAGGAGCTGAAATCACCTCTCCTGAGGACTGTCTTTAATGTCACTGCCAAAGACAGGCTCTTCTCTAATCAAGCACTGACCTCCCCGTGGCTCTGATTGTGCAAGATCCCTCTGCTCGGCAGGCTCTGCCATTTGGATCCAGCGCCTCATTTTTATCTTCCTTGCTTTTCTGCCCTTGGTCCATTCTCTGAGTGGGTTTAGATGCTGAAAGCATCACTATGGAAAGGCCTGCGGGTGGATAAGCATGAGAAGGCCTTTCCTATGGGAAGAAAGAAAATAAAAAATCTGATGTTCTTTTTTAACCCAAACTCTCCCAGAAGTTTGGGATTGTAGCATGGGACCTGTGGTTGTGGGGTGGCCTTAAAGATGGGAAGCAGAGGGAGGGCAGGAATTAATCCTATGGGATACAGTTAGCAGACCTCCCCCTAATATCAGGCAAGAGGGTACTGCGAGGACTGACTCTGATTCCAGGCAAGAGCAATGGAATAACAAGGGAAGAGCTTCATCTTTTCTCTGTTCCTCTCCTATAGGAAATCCTCAGTTCTGGAGAAAGGAGCCAGCCTAAAAGCTAGAGGGGATGCAAGGACAGACTGCGGAAACCTGTGGGCAAGAGATGGAGGTTGCTCCACACAACCTGAAGGAGGTGGATGGGGTGAGCAAACGGGGGGGACCTGTGGTATTTGGCAGGCAAGGGAAGCACGTGAAGCAGCAGCAGAGACAGCCCATGTGGGCAAGCCAAGAGGAGCTCACTTGGTGGGAGCTCAGCCACATGGTGCTGCTCTGAGGAAGGGCAAGCAGAGCTACAACCCTCAGGTTGATGCTCACTAAGCCAGAACCCTGGCTTCCCCTCTCCTGTTTCCTCTCCCAGGCAGGACACAGCTGATTTGTGTTTGTGGGAGGCAGCAGATCTGAGGATGGGCCAGGGTTACCCAGAAAGGGGCAGAGAGGGTGGACAGGCTCTCCCTGCTGCGGAAAGGGAGTCGCAGGTGGCGAGGGCAACACCTTAAGAGGGTTGATGCGGCAGCAGGGGAAAGAGGAAGCAGGAAGGATGGTGAATTCATTCCTAACATGAACTGGTGCAGGCAGGTGGCAGATTAAGACATGGGTGACTCTTGGTTTCTGGGAAAAGGCACATTTCTGTGGGCTGGCAGGTAGGTCTTCCAGGAAGAGGACTATGAGATGCATTGAGGACGATGGGGAGCAGTGGAGCAAACCTCTCTGCAGACACCTCTCCCCTTCCTCATCCGTCTCAGTTTTGGGACTCAGCAAAGCTGTTTCGAGGAGCGACGCTGCTGCACATAGAGCTGGCGTCTCTGCAGCCGGTGGGGATGGATTCCCTGCACTTACCCAATCTCTGACCTTTTAGGTCAGTGGAAAGAGTCCCAGGGAGTCAGCAGGCTTGGGAAAAAGCCCCAAATGACAGAGGAAATTAGACGTTAGGATGTCTGAACTGCCGTTGCTGTTTGACTCATGGCTGTGGGTATTTTCCTGCGAGTGCAGCTGTTGGGAGAACTGGGGGTGGCTACTGGGAGATGATTGAACACATGTGGCATCCCAGAGGTAAAAGAGCTCTGTGGTGAGGCCTGTTATGACAGTCCAAGTAGTTAGCAGCCCTAACAGGCCTTACTGTATTGCAGGAGAAGGCTAGCAGGGAGTGGAAGAGCAGGACGGCTTTGGGGTCCCACTTCCTAAAGCACAACTTCCATGTAGCTTCTGTCTTGAGTAGAAGTTGTGATGTTGATTGGAGTCAGGTTGGGGCTCCTTGCCAGCACTCACAGCTCAAACCCTAAAAGCTTTCTCAGTACATGGACATGACCCCAAGCCAACGGAGAGATTCCTGCTGCCTTTTGGGGCTTGAGTCAGATCCTCAAAGGCACAAGAGGGTAGGTGAACGGTGGGTGCCACAGCCAGGCTCTTCTAGCCACCTTGAGAAGGTGCCTTCTTGAAACAGGCCAGTTCTCTAAGGTGAGCTTAATGAGATGAGCAGGGTCCTGCCTTCATCTGTCTCTCATCTCCAGAGGGAAGGACCCAGAACCACTCGATCCTTGTTGACCAGATTCTCAGCGCAGAGGGAGCCAGAGTCAGAGGCAGGTTTTGAGACTCGATGAGAGAAATACTGATCTCCAATCTAAGAGGTGTAACGGGAAATAATATCTAGAAGACAGTGTCCTTTCTATGATTGCTTTAGCTACATCCAAAGATCTGGGAATAAAGAACTAAGGATGAGGACGCAGAGATCTGTCAGCCTGTAAAGCCTTTAGCTGTTGTGGAAACTCCTGTTTTCAGGTGTGTGTTCTCAGGCCCCAGCTAAGCTGGCCGTGTTACAGCTGCTGGCTCTTCTCTCTTCCCAGCTCGGCATCACAGAGAGGTTAGAGTCAGGGCAGCAATCAAACTGCCAGGGAAAACTCTTCACGGTGATAACTGCAGCTCTCCTCCATCTGCAAAGCCAAACACCTTAGAATGATAATAATAATAATCCCCAATTCCCTTATCTCACCCCTCCCTTTATTTTCCCCTCCAGAAGGAAAATGTTTCCCCAGCACTGCTGGCATCCTTAGCGGGATGGATCCAGTAGGGGAGTTGTGCTGGGGGTCAGGCAGAGAGGCAGTGTTGTGGGCTGGGACAGGACTCTGGGCTGTCTGTCAGTACAAGGCGTTCAGGTTATTACTAAGCCAGAGATTTTTCCATGTGACCATAAGCTTATATTTTGTACCACCATCTGCCTCGGTTTTCTAGCAGTTAAATGGAGTGATACTTTTCTTTTTAGCTGTTTGGCCAGTAAGCTCTTTGAACAGAAGCAGTTTGTCCTTATGCTCTTTACAGCACCTAACCCACCTGACCTCGCTGTATCTGTTCCAGGGTTATCCCATCTCCTTCAGTCTCTGCTCAGCGCTGGATTTTACATCAGAGCAGTTGTACCAGGCTCAAGAAGGTAGGATTTGACTCTGATTTCTTCCTGCCCTCAAGCTGCAACGCTTGGCACATGTTGAACCAAGCAGATCACGACGCATCCCTGAACCACACACAAATCCATTGCCGGAGTGTAGGGAAATACAGCAACTGCATTGGAGGAGGACAGCATTGCTGCACAGCACGAACAAGCCAGGCACATATGCAGAAAAGATGGGACAGCCTCTGCTCAGGAAGGGAAATTGCTGAAGGTTGTATGTCAGCCCTCAGCGTGTCCTGGGACGCCGTGTGTACATTCAGCAGCTGGGTCCCTCTGGACCGCTGGGCTCTCAACAACAGAGCTGGCCATAGGACCCAGAACAGGTGTTGTGAATTTTGCTGGTTATTTATTTATTTTACAAGCAAGGCAAGGCCATCTGGTCTGTTAATTTCTTTGGCTCTGAAGTCATTAATGATTTCCACTTGCCAGGAAATAGAAAATATTTCCGCAGTGTAGAACATATAGGGCAAACAAATAATATATAGACATGCAAGACAACAGGCTGGGCTGCAGTATTTTATGAAATTCCTTAGCAGAGTGGCTTCCAGAGGGGTTTGCCTTAGGAAGCTGCACAGCTGTTTCAAGCTGCTGAGCACTTGGGGAGATGATCTGTGTTTGCATGACGAAGGCAAAACGAGCACAGCCTCTTCCTCACTCCTGTCCCTGTGTGCCATGGTGGGGTGCTTTCCAGCATCCATCTGGGATGGGGGACAGGACTCCCCATCCTGTCTCAGCCATACACCCCACAGACACGGGGAACGCTCTCCTTTGCTCGAACCCACCTCTGGTCTAGAGAACGTGGTGTTTTAGGTGGTAGCCTGAAAAGGAAGGCCTGCTGAAGCCAATGGGAACCTTTCCATGAAATGCTCTGGGGTTTTCCCTTGGATTCCATGTGCTCTCTGCAAATCTGACCCCAAGCCAGTGGAATGACTCTGTTTTGGGATCCTTACGCTGTCCCTTTGAGGAGGGTCCTGGAGATGAGCAAGCGACGGCCTCTGGACAAGAAGCAGAGCCCTGGGATGCTGGGGAGCACGTGGGCCCCTTTGGATGCAGTCATGCCTTAGTCTCTGCTAATTTTTCATTGTTATCAAAACAAACCATTTCCACATCAGAGAGAGAGAGAGAGCTCTTATGTTATCAGTTTTTTTTTTTTTAAAAAAAAGTCAGTTTATGAAGGAAAACTCTTCTGGTAGTTCTGTGTTTTTGTTTTTTTAAACTAATTTGGTGTTATATTTCAATAAGGTTCTATAATTCTAATAATTCTATTTAATTGACCTTATTCCATCACTCCCTCCAGTAGTGTGAGGTTGCCTTAATAGAATCTATAAAGCATCATTATTTCACAATGTAGCCTGGCACATAAGAGATAGTAGTAATTTAATATTGCCACTTTTGTACGAATTATTAAATCTATTTGAATTCCAGTAGCATCCAGGGGCCTTATCTGACCTTCATGCTGGACACTGCCAAGTTGAGAAGAGCCCTGCCCAATTTACTAGTATAAAACAATTGGGAGAGGTATTATTAATTTTCCTGTTTTACATCTGGGGAATTTAGGAATGGAGGGAAGAATTATTTTCCAAAGGCTGTGCTGGGAATTGCAGAGAGACCAAACTATGAGCACAGATCCCAGTGTTCCCATGCCTTGGCATCAGGACCCACAGTAGCTCCCTCATGGCAGTGTGGGGAGCTCTCTGCATTCCCGTTTTTCTTTCCTGGCTGATAGTTTCTGCAGATCCCAGGTATATGTGATGAGAGGCCTCATCGAGGCCTGTCAGGAGTTACCTCTCTGTCCTTTCGTTGAAAACTTGGCTGTATCTTTGAGGAAGTTGTCCTCTCTCTCTTGAAATTGGTGGTATCTTTGGCTATGAATGTCACAGATCAATCAATGTTTTCCTGATGAAATTGTTCCATCGGCAGCTTTTTCCTATCCTGATTGTTTATTATCTGAGAACTCTCTCGAGTGATGACTAATTCCTGCAGCTTTTGGGTTTGCCCAAAGTTAGCAGTCCCGTACGAATATTCCAAATTTACGAGCAACCTTGGGGAGTACCAAGACACTTAATCACACAGTTGTAGTTTGATGGTCCTCCTCAGGTGGCCAAGAGCATTTGTACCATGTATGTGGTACAAAGCCTCCCAAACAACTCCTCTGCATTCCAGGGAATCTGCCTCCGGCTTTCCTGGTGTAAATCCCAGGTTCCCATGTGCTGGGGATGCAGGAGGCTGGGGATGTTGCAGGCTGACGGCCGTGCACTGGCCTTGTCCAGGAGCATGAAATGCTGCACAAATAAAAGATCTTAAGCAAAGAGTTGCCTTTAATTCTGTTTACAAGAGGAGCAATGTGGTGCCGTCTGCAGCCTTTTATCCTGTTGCAGGCACCAGGCTTAAAATAAACAGGCTGTTAAGATAACTGGGAGGCTGCAGCTCTGCAGTGGCCTGCTTCATTGAGTCCTCACCTGCCAAGTCCTCAGGCCAGAGTCAGCTCTTTTCTTTATGTATTTTGCAGCATCCTGTGAGCTTTCTAGGAAAATAGTTTTCCATAGAAAGGCCCTGTATCCAGACACAGTTGTGATTCCTGTAGTGACAACACTATTGCTATGGTGTTCAGAGCAAACCCACAGTAACAGGATACTAAATAATATAACTAAAAGAATAAATAAAGAAAAGTTCTGGTCTCTTCAGGGCTCTTGTTCAAAGCCAAAGGGAAAAAGAACCTAATTCATCCTGACGAGAACCCTGGCATTAACTTTGGAGATGGTGATTTGATCTGTAAAGAGCTATGTCATGCTCGAGGACTGCAGAAAAACACTTCTATGCATCTCTGTAGGGCTCCTAGTTGTGTCCAGGGACAATTACTGTATTTGATATGCTTTCCATCAAAAACAAAGAAAACCCCAACTACTGTATTAATGATTGGTGTCTTTTTTTTTTTTTTAAGTGACAGTATTTTAGATATGTCAGTAAGCAGAACTGTTTGCAGCTTGAGATTAGCTTGATATTGTTCATATTTATCATGTAATAAGGATGCAAGTTGGACAGTGTCATAGAAGGCTGAAGTAACCTCCATATTCAGGCATTGGGAAAATTCAATGAATTTAGAGGATTTTGAATTGGTGAAAAATGCTTCTTTCTGCAGTGTATCCACTGTTACTTTTGAGAATATTGGTGTCCTGTGTGGCATATATGGCTTCATAGCAGACGTGAATTTGCCAGTCAATATGTAAGACTTAGACATTCTTTTTATTATTATTATTTCTAGCTTTACATATTACTTTGGAACAGAGCCCAAGGTATTCAGTCCTCTCTGTGGACCCATGACAAAGGGAGATGTTTTTCACGACCTGAAACCAGTCCGGGAGAGCTTCACCTCCAGAAATAGCACTGAAACTTGAGGGACCCACCTGAGGGTCAGATTGGTGAGGTAAGTTCTCCATGCGTGGTAGCTCTTGGGGCTGCAACGTGAGAGCCAGAGCCTGCTGCTGCTTTGCAAATGGAGCTTCTAATGTGGCATCTGCAACAGCGTCCTTGAAATAATGAGACTGAGCTTTTGTTAAGCAGGTCTTGCAATGCTGAACTGACCTCGTCTTGCTGTGCTTTAAACTCTTCTCACATAACTAAAATACCCAAACAAGTCACAATAATGTTCAGTATTCCATTTGCCTTTGGCTAGATGGCAGCCAGACTACAACCCTAATGTCTTTCATATGGCATTGGCCTTTTTTGTCCCTAGGAAGGGAAAAAAGATAACTGTGCATTTACATGCCAGGAAGATTAATGCTGATTAGACTTTAAGGGCAAACCCTCACAGGAGTGAGGAATCGTGCCAAGGCTGGTTGTTGGTATAAGCCAAGTGAACCATTGCCCGGGGCAGCAAGTTGTGGAACCAGCCCAAATGACCATGACCTGGCTGTCTGGCCAGAGTAGCTGCTGGTGGCACAAAGGGAATCGTGGGCTGGAAGAAAGGACAGTTACTGTTGGGAAAATGGCAGAATATGGTTGCTTCAACCCATTACTAATCCCTGAGGCGAGGGAGGAAATTGAACAAAAAAAAAAAAGTGCTGAGTTTGTATCAACTCACAAACTTCTTTTCCAAGTTTTCGTTTGGTCTCCAAAGTTGCTCTATTTGTGAAGTTTGGAATTTTAAACTCTGCGTCTTTAATGCACCTTTATTGTAGCTCAGGAGGGAAATAATTTCTGCTGAAAAGCAGAGGACAGAACAGTGCTATTCAGCGCTCTGTGACTCTTGAAATAACTTGAGTGGGCAGGAGCCCTGCCCAGGAAATAGATCTTAATCTTAACCCCAGATCCAGCTGCATGTATCCTAGGAGAGACATTTCTTCTCGGCTCCGTGTGTGTGAACTGTCCCAGGAAAGTTTGTGAGCATCCTCCAGGCTTTGAAGTCTCAGCCTGCCTCAGGAAAATGAACTCAGTTGAACCTCCTTAAAATGTGTGGAAGGCCTTCCTAGCTTAATGTATATTTAGTTTTCCACATTCTGTGGAGTCATGAAAGGATTTGTCTTGTGTAGCCATAGGTTATCAAGAACTAGCAGAACTCTAAAAGAAAAGTGTCCCTCACCACAGACAAAAGATGGAAGATTTGTCTTAAAATCTTGGATCTGATTGAACTGCTTCAGCAGCGGAGATGGGCACTGGGTCAACTGTGTGGGCCTTGTGAAACGCGCAGTGTGTGCAGGCCTCTGTGTGCAATGGAGCCCTTAACCCACTGTTTCCATGTAATTTGATCTTATAATTTCTGTTAAGGGAGATTTAATTAAGAGATGTCTGTGATGTTTTTCAAGCATAAAAAGGAGGGTATTGGGAAAACTGAACTGGCACCAGCCTGCTGAATTTCCAATAAATATTCTTGGACAGGGAAGACATGGGATATGCTCTCTGGGGAGTCTCTCCCTTTTCTCTCCTTTGGCTCTGTGCCTCTTGCTAGTAATTTCCAGTGCTGTCATCGTGGTGATGTTCCTGTCTCATTTCTCCCTCAGCTATTGGATACGGTTCTCAGACTCACAGACCAGAAACCTCATCCTGGTTTGGCTCAGGGCCTACCTGGTCACTGTTCCCAACCTTCCCCCAACTGCTGCACGGACTTGGGCGCCCACAGATGCCTGCAGCTCTTGCAGACTCGTAACCAGGTCCAAGGGGCCTCCAAGTGACTCACGGCCTGCGGTGATAGGGCCTTTTCTTCCAGAAGGCTCCCAAGAAATTGAGCACATTGTGAAAGAGAGCAAAAGTCATTCAGAAAATGCTGTGATCTGCAGCTAAAATGTAAAAAGAGAAGGAAAAAAACCAACAACAACAAAAAAAAACCCCAACATCACCACCAAGAAAATAATTGGGGCTTACAGCCCTGTGGGGACAGCTGGTTTAAATATACATCCCTCCCACCTATCTTCAGGCAGGCTGACTCACTCTACACAGCTGCTGCTCCCTTGCTGTGGGCTGGAGACGGAGCCCTCATGCATGGCCAAGGTGGACATTTAGCTTCTAGGATCCCTCCAGGTTGCTCTATCACATTAATTTCTCTTTCCAAAAGTCTGGTGTTGCTTACTGTGTCATTAGACTGTATTTCTGAACAGTCATTTGACACGTTAGAGTTCGGTCTGGCACCATGCACAGGGAAATAAGGAGCTGCTTTAGATTCCCTTTAGGCTCCTGATCTTACTAGGGGAGCAAGGAAAGGAGGAACCAGTACGAGGGTGCAGCAGCTACTGGTAGACACTGAGCACCTCCTAATCCCACCCTGGTGGAAGCCCAGATATCAGCTTCTCTAGTGTGTGAACTTCCAAACCTGGAGTTCTTTACACCCCAAAAACTCCCTGCAAAAACACTCACCTCCTAGGAAGTGAATATTCACCTTCATTATCAAGGTAGATTAAAGCGACTCTTCTTCCCTGCTACTTCTGTGGCCTGGGAGCCTCTGAGCACTTGGCTTTGATTAAGTACAAGAATAGAAAATTAAGTTTTACTTTCTATTTAAGCCATGCAAAATGCTTTATTTGGGTACATCTCCATGATGCTTGCAAATTGTGGTGAATGGTATATGTGTGTGAAGGCAAAGTTTTGCTTTAAAGATCATTTCTCTATGATGTTGAATGACAATAGGCTGCTATTAATGAACAAAGATATTTTTCCCATAGGTTTTTGTAATTCTGTGACTGCAGAGCCCACTTTACTTACAGTACAGCCCTCATCACAGTCATTACATCATCAAGTTAATATCTCTCCATGGGAAAAGAAAGACTTTTTAGGAAAAAAAAATATAAAGGAAGTGCTTAAGAAGATTGGAAAACCTCAGATTCCTCTGGGGTCCCCAGCTGTACTGTATGTTGTCCCAGCTGAACGCCAGATATTTCCGCCCTGCACATTAATGCGTTCAAGGAGAAATCAAAGGGGCCATCTAGAACGTGCTTTGGGCCAAGTGTGCACGTCCTACCTCCAAACAGCCCTGATCCCTAAGGTTACAGTGCTCTCATCTTCCCCCCTTATGGGTGGAGGGTTGATGCTAGCTTTCTGGAGCTCCTTTTGGAGCTCTGCGTGTCACCATATCAATGAGTGGACAAATCTTCACGTGCTTTCAAGTCCCACTACCTGGAAGGCACATCCTCTGCTGGGCTAGTTCCAGTGGTTTTGCTTCCCTGTCGAGGGGAAGAGCAGCAGCACTTCCCTGCTTTCCTGCTCTCCGTGGCCTTTGGAGGCCCATGCCGGTTGGTGGCCGAGCACCAAGGCATTGGGGCAACACTGGGTGATAATTAATCCAATGCAATAAGAAAGGACTGCGAGACACAGTGTCCCTTGGGGCTGGCTCATTGCTGGGACACCAGCTGGGCCCAGCCCTTAGCATCGAAGCCAGGTTTTGGTGAGTCACGGCTGTTGATGGAAACCCTTGTCACAGTCCCCCTTTCCTCGTGTTCATGGTGAAACTCTGCCCAGGGCTGGGACTGGAGAGTGGAGCCTTCAGCTGTCGTGCCTTTGGTCTTGGCTATCAGATGGGAGCCCTGTGAGGTTGGGCACTCCCAGCTCAGCCCTGCAGGAGCGTCTCCCCAGAAGAGGAGCAATGAGCTGAAGAGCTAGTGAAAAACAACCTCGCTGTGTCCTAAATGAAGCAAAGCTGCAAGGGCCTGGGCTCGGGGCTCTGTGCACGTGGTTTACCTGACTCACAGATCTCTGCTTGTGCTGCAATAGTCATTCAAACACATCCCCACACTTCTATGATTTGCTATCCCTCAGCCTGGAGCACAGTAGGTTTTGTCTGCATCCATGTCTCGGTACCAGCTCTCCTTGCCCAAGAGCCATGTGTGATCGCTTGCATAAATGACACGTGTTACACAGCTAAAAACAAAGCCATAAAAACTTAATAGCCAGTAAGTGATAGAAGGCAGCATTTCACATGCATTGGCAATAATCGCTCATCCTGACTATGAAGAAAACAATCAGCAGCAAAAAGGCAGGTGTAAGGACTGGTTTGGGAACACTGTAAGAAGCGCTGTCGCTTCGGGACTATTCTTGACAGCATTAATCTCCAGAAAAGCAGGGAAAATGGAATGGCAGGCAGAAGATGTGAGGTGATTTTTTGGAAGCATATGTATTTTGCTTTTCTGCAAGCACTCGGATACCTTGTTCTCATAATGTGTTTCCTCTAGCAGCTTTGAACTATTCTTTCCATGGACTTCAGTGGCAAGAGTTTGATTTGAGGCAAAGAAACAAAGCAGTTTGGAAAAAAAATAATGAAGCAAAAAGTGATAAAATGCAGCATTACTCACGTACAGGATTCCATTTCATGTAATTTGAGTGATTTTTGGGATCAATTACAAGATTATCAGTGGCCATGTTATTGCTTGATGATTCTCTTTTGAAAATATTTGAATTCAGTTGAGATAATTGAAAGCCAAAAACTGCAGAACATCAACACTGAAAGCAGCCAACTCCAAGAGAAGCAACAGTGTTCTGGTTCAGGGCTTAAGAAGTGCAAATTTGATCCCTGGTTTTGCCAGGGACTTTGGAGATGATGATATATTTTGGTATATATCAACACTGAGGATTAAAAAAGACCTTGAGATGGCCTGGACCACGAGGATCTGCATGGTCTTGTTTTTCTTCTCTCCTCCTCCCGTGCTTGTTCTACATGTCCCACAGGGGAAGAATCATGCTTCACTAATGTCTTTTCTCTGTTTAGGTTGAAGGCCAGGACAAGGGCTGACTCTTATTGTTCAGATAAACAGTATTTGACACATAACAGGACCCAGCCTGGTTACTCTTCTCTCATTGATTACAAGGCCACAGGACGTGCTGGCATGGTGTGTCTGGTGTGGAGGAGAAGGCTGTGAAGTCAACTCCCAATATTTTCTGTTGGAAAAAAAAAAACCCTTGAGATGCATAGACATTGACTGGCATTTGATCCCCATTTAACATGTTTCACCAGGCTGTCCTCTGAGCAACTGTCACTGAGTGCAAAGGAGATGGGAAGATATGCTGAAGATCAAAAGTACTGTGGACAGCAGAACGTGTTGCAGAAGAGGGAAATGCTAGCTCGCTTCCTAAACTGGAAATACCCCAAAACGTTGTTCCCAGCACAGGACCATCTCATGGGAAAAATCAAGAAGCAGTGAGTAGCATCTGCAGTGTGCCCTTCATCGCTGCAGGCCTCTGTAACCCTCCAGGGAAGGAGAGGAACACTATTTGCCATAGATCCCATGACCTCATGATCTCGTGGCAAATACGAGGAACTTACACCCTGTAAAATTCCCTTAATTTGACTGTAACTGCCAGTAAATCACTCAACCTTCCTGAACAGAAGCTACTGTTCTGTGGCACCCAAGCTCAGCCTATTAGACAGCCACCGCTCACGTCATTCCCGTACTCCCGAGGGCCCCACAAATGTGTCTGATGGGTTTTCAGCACTCCTGTCCTGATCCTCACCTTGAGGCCTAGCACCTTGGAGGAGGCAACCGTGCTGCTTACGAGCTGTTTCCTCTTGCTCTCACAAGAAAACATGGGAAGTGAGAACTCAGTCACTTGCTAGACGTTTATCTATAGGGTTATTTGCCTTGTATCCTAGATGGCATCTTCTCTTAAATCGTGGAGAACAGCCAAGGAGCCATCTCTGCTATGCTGGTAAAATGGTTGATGGGTGATAATGGAGGAAAACTAAATGTCCTGCTACCGTGGTTTTGATCTCATATGTTTTCCTTAGCCAGTTGAGGTGGGATGCTGAGCTAGATACTCTGTTTTGTTAGCAGTAGCTACAGATGTTGACGTTGTCAGTGTCTTTTCCACAACCATCTATCAGTTGTGCTGCTGTCTGCCTTGCCAGAGCCCATTGGCAGTGTTTGTCCTCACATTGACTGCAGTGAATCTGACTGTTCTTATCTGTTAAGGAGTAATGACTTTAATTCCAATTCCCCCCTATTTAGCCGTTTGACCTACCCAAGCTCTTATTTGTTGTCTCTGCATTTGCTCCACCATTAAGACTTTGCCTCCACGTCTCCAAAAGTTTCTTTCTCCCACACATTTTCCTCGAGTAACGTCCTTTCTTTTGTTTCAGGAGTAAGAATGCAAAAGAGTGAAAGTTTCAGAAGCCACGAGGATCACAGAGCAGGCAGTGCCTGTGCTCAAACCCCAGCACACTAAGACTCAGAAAGTCCCCAGTTGTCCTGGTTTCTGAGGAAGGCTTGAACACAACCCCCCTAAAAACCACAGGAATGAGTGAGAAAAAGGCAGAGCCTTTTTTTAATTTTTTTTTAATTTAAAAATCAGGCCTTTTTAGGGTAACAGCAAGGCTTTTCCCTAGGTTTGACTCATCTCTTCAGAAGGGCCAGAGCTGAGGCGCAGCCTCACCAGGAGGCCCCGCGTGGGACAAAGTGTCCAGGTGTGTCCAGGTGTCCCGGTGTGGCAGGGAGGGCTCCTTCCCCTTTCCCTGAGACAGAGCTCGGCTCTCACGTGCCTTGGGAAAGCGCTGGATAGAGCGCACGCCTCTTCCCAAAGGCCCAGCCCTGGTGCCGCCCTTGCTGCGTGGGGGTTTTTCCTACTTGCTGGCTGGAAAGCTGAGGGTTTCTTGGGAAACTGAGGTTTAGTTTAATTGCAGCTCATTCCTGGATACTTTGCCCCAAATCCCCCCTTTTGCCATGCCTCTCTGGCTCAGGGCTGGGAGTTACTCTGTCCGGATTTGGTTGTTTTCCTCTCTGTCCTTGGCGCTGGAGGGACCCACGCCATGACTAAACTTTTCTGGCTGCAGTGCCAGCACAATCATGTGAGAGGTTCAGAGGCTAAAGAAAATGCTGAAGAATCCCATCTGAAAAAGGAGATTTCCAGCTTTTCGCACATTAGGCTGCAGAGGAGAATGAGCAAATTTAGGTGAAATTCAGGTGAAAGCTATTCCTTGTAGGCAAGCCGAAAACTGCCCAGCATCTTCCAGTGCTGGGGCCAGAACTACTAAAATGAAGAAGAGTTGTGTATTGGGATGCCTGCAGGGTCTGGGCTGCGTATTTGCTCTTGAGGAAACCCCTTGGACTGATGCATCTCTGAGCACCCAAAAGCTCCTTTCTGTGTTTGCCTGCCCATCACAGCAGCACTGTGGCAGACAGTGCAGAATTGCTGCTCACTGCTGGCTTTTGAGGGTGC
Organism: Nothura maculosa; assembly: GCA_032353885.1. Classification (NCBI taxonomy): domain Eukaryota; kingdom Metazoa; phylum Chordata; class Aves; order Tinamiformes; family Tinamidae; genus Nothura; species Nothura maculosa. Next base: position 718,139 of record JAUBOD010000791.1, read on the forward strand.
GAAATAGGGTGTCTTGCTAAGGAGGGAGATGAAACACCCTCCCCCGTGCTCCACAGCAGTCACATATTGCCAAAAAAACAAAACAGGTGAATGGGGGATGTGCTCCCATCAGCTGCCGGACTTGCAGATGAGCCTGTGGCCCCAAAGCATAGAAGGGCTTAGGGGGATGTCTCAGGCTGGGCTTTGAGATGGGCCCTCCTGCAGCTGCAGGCCCTGGGGTCAGTGCCCAAGGGTTAATGAGGTGATGGGCCTGGCCTGGGTGCCTGCTCACAGCTGGGCTGTGTAAGGGTAGGTGGGTGGGGGGTTTGGGCTTTGGCTATGAAGGTCTGGAGGAGGTTTCTGTGCTGCTCACAAGCTCTTTCTGGGGATGGTTTGAAGTGGGCACAGCTCTTCCTTCCTCCCTTGGTAGGGCAGCTGAGAGGTTGTTGCTATCAGAGAGGCTTTCTTCTAGACAGAATTAGAGCAGTTTGGGTTAAAAAGGGAGAAATTTGGTAGGAGAAGCTGAATTCTCTCTTCACTGGCTTGGCAGAGCTGCCTGCATTCAGCAAAATGCCTCCTGTTTCTCAGCTCAGGGCTTCCTAAGAAGCTCTACAAGCAATGTCCAAAAACCTCGACCTGGCCCAGGAGCTTCCAGCTGCTTTATAAGCCAGTGTAGGCTTTGGAGATCAAAGCAGCATCCTCAAAGCTAAGGTAAGGCTGCTGTGATAGTGCGAGCATGGAGATAAACAACTTGGGTTCCTCATCTCTGCAGTCGCTAATGCCAAAATAACTGGTCTACTTACTATTCCTGGACAGTGAACTGTGCTAGAAGCACTAGTTGCTCTCCTGTGCTGTATTTTGCAAACGGAGGTGTTTGAAAGCCATCAGCAAAGCTGATTTCTTCTTAGGGCTTTTCTTAAGCTGTGTTTGGCCTTGGGTATAATTTCACTCATTGGTTATGGCTGCGTCCTGGGAGAGGAGCTGCTGTTTGGGTGGCAGTACTGGAGCACCTTGGAGCTAGTGCAGAAACCCATGTGCTAAATATTAGAAGAGCAAGGAGACAGTCCCCTTGCTCCAAAAAAGCTTCAGTTTAAGTCAGTGCTTGTATTAGCTCTGTTGCAAAAGCAAAAAAAAAGAGAAGAAAAAAAAAAAAGCTACTCACCCATGTGAGTTAAGATGTCCTGGAGAAACATTGACTCTTTTCCCTGTGCCCTGAGAAGGGACATCAGAAAATGCCAAGGTACTGAGGCAAGTGTGTCCTCACTTGCATTCAAACACCTCTTTGGCCTTCCTAGGACTCCTGAGCTCTTCCAAAATCCTGTTGGAAACAGCTAGAGGAACGTGTGGTGCATGCTAGCAATCCCTGCCTCTGGCCCGGGGCATGTTGTCAGTCTTCTCTGTCTTCCCTTTGTGTTTCCCTACAAAACCTGATAAAATATTTATAAAAATACTGTCCAGGACTATTTTTTTAACTAGTTCCTCTCTCCCCTCCTTGTAGTGGTTTGGCTCCAGTTGAGCTCAGCTCCAAGCTCAGGCCACAGCAGCCACCACTGAAACACTGCAGAGCTCCCCAGCTTCACTGATAGAAGAGGCAAAAGTGTCTCACAAGTTGCCGAGCGTCTTGATGTGCATCTTGGCCAGGTAAGCAAGTCCCAAAAAGGCAGCAAGAAAATCCATGGAGCCCAAATCCTGGCCCATGCTCTGCATTACTGAGATACTTGCTCTGTGCTACCAGTCCCTTTAAATACTGATGCTCAAAGGGGACACTTGAAGGACTGTTGTGCCATCAGCTGTGATTAGGTTTGCCTTGGTTTCCCTTTAGATATATACCAATGTCTTGTTCAAAATTCCTATGGCTTTCCCAGGGCAGGCTGTTTGCTCTCTTTCCTGCTCACCCACCCATCCTCGTCCTCCTGTAGTCATTGTGGTGTAGTGTCCTATCCTTATCCCAGAGACCTGGAGCTGTGGCTCAAGCTGTTGTGTCAGGATTTGTGTAGTTGCCTGACACATCCTGCCAATACTGGGTGCTTGCTGTGACCAGGTTGGTACCTGTTAAGGTTTGTCCTTTTTTAAGATATGCGGGTTTCACAGGAGGATGAAGCCATCGGGAGAGGGACACAGGGACACTTTGGGCTTCACATACAAAGCCTTGCTGGCAGCGTCTCAGCCAGGCAGCCTGAGCAAAGTTTGCAGAGTTTTATGCAGGAAGGCAGAGAGAAACCAAAAAGAAACAACGAGCACCATTATTGTTGTCTTCACTTGATGAGACAAATTGTTAAAAGCCTTAGATGAAAGGCGTCTCGAGGGAGAAGTTCTCATCCAGCATGTAAATCAAAAGTTCACCTATTTTTTTCCCTCCCCGTTTGTGCCAGTGTTTTACGTCTCCTGTTTTATTTGGCAGCCCTTGCTAATTTGCAGAGCATTAGAGGACTGCATTAGAGAATTAGACATTTTCCTCTGTGGGCTTTGCTCCATGGCCTCTTGCCAGCTCTTCACTGGGATGGGGACCAGCTACTTCTTTAAGTAGCATCAGTGCATACAAAGGGTTAGCTGCATTTTCCGTGCACTGCCCAGCCGCGTGTTTGCCCCATTCTCCACATGTTGGAGGATCTTGTGGGCACTCCCAACTTGGGCAAGGGTCTGGAGAGTCGGCCTGACTCTCACTGGACCCTTCTTCATGGCTGATCCCATGGGACACGAGAGAAGTGTCTTTCTCTGGGTACAGGGGTATTTTAGCAGGACATGAGGGCAAAGAGTGTTTTATTTCCCAGAGCATCCTCCACAAGTAGCTGCATCTATGACTCGTGTCTGCTTTTTAGTTTTCCTAGTGTTTGCCCCCTTGTCAGGACACAATCAGGCTCTGCAAAGAACTTTATAGTTCCACGTTCCTTTTACTGCCTTTTGCTGACGTGCCAGCTCTCTGGTCAAACGGCTCCTCTCCCTCCGTGGTATCTCCCCACTCCAGCGGATTTACCCACGGACGAGTTTCCCTTTGCAGGGATTCATCAGCTTTGCAGACCTTACAAAATTGTGCAGATCTCGCAAAAAGGCTGCGTAGCCAGGGCCACCCGTGCTGCCCTTCTGCCCAGCCATGTGCCTGGCCTCTCCCTGCTCGGGGAGTGCAGGGGCCAGCGGCTGCATTTTGGGATCTTCTCCCTTTCCTGCAACATATTGCTTTGGAGTGGTGTGCCCGTGCAC